>JAWLRI010000673.1:4893693-4908709 GCA_034781795.1 Crypturellus tataupa
AGCTCCACATCCCTCTTGTACTGGGGGGCCCAGAACTGGACACAGTGCTCCAGATGTGGCCTCACCAGGGCTGAGGTCACCTCGACCTACACCTGGGTGTATGGGCCTTGCTAGGGGCCAGAAATCAAATATGCTAAGTTGTGTACAAGCACAGAGCACCAAAAAGTGGCTGCTCTGTAGAGACCCTACTTTTGCTATGCATTGTGTTTGTAGTAAGTGTGTGCCTCCCGGGAGCGCGCAGAGCAATGCGACTGCCATCTGGCATGCGTATGTTCCTTCATCCTCTCCCCGCGGTTAGGAAGGGTGTGCACTGGAGTGTTATGTTTCAGAGTTTTCATACATAGATACAGCCACGTGCCACTATACATAGTTGAGCTAGAAATGGCAAGGTCAGACAATATGCCTTGCACATGGGAGTGAAGAATGGTGGTGGGTGGGATGCTCCTTACTTAGTCTACTTCTGCTCCTTCTTGAGAAAGATTTCCCTTTGGCCTAAGAAGATCCTGTGCGTTGAATTTAGCACAACACTCTCCCATCTTGCACAGCATCTAGTCACCCTCTGTTTTCAGTAAGGAGTTGCCAGGGGCTTCCGTTCCTTTCTCCAGATGGCGATGGGAGCTGGAGGGAAGAGAAAGGAGCAGGAAAAGTTGAATTTGAAAGTACATACTTGCAGAAATGATTTTTTTTTTCTTCCTGAGACCAGGAAACATCATAACACAACAAATTCTCCACTCATTCACATCCTGTGCAATCTCATTTAAGAAAAGATAACTGTTCCATGTGTGAATATATGAAACATTCAGTCTGCTTTTGTGATTACAACAACAGCAGAGCTTGCAAATCCTGGAGTCCACTAAAAATGTTTGTCTTCAAAATGGGATAAAACAAACAAAAAAATCATTGATTAGCATCACAAATGGGCCCAGAAAGGAGATAATCGTT
Source organism: Crypturellus tataupa (assembly GCA_034781795.1). Classification (NCBI taxonomy): domain Eukaryota; kingdom Metazoa; phylum Chordata; class Aves; order Tinamiformes; family Tinamidae; genus Crypturellus; species Crypturellus tataupa. The sequence goes on from JAWLRI010000673.1 coordinate 4,894,636, forward strand.
ATTGGAAAATGGGTTGTTCAAAATCTGTTTTTTTTTAAAGTCTCAAAGCCTTATATATAAACAAAGTCCATTATGTTATTGAGTTAGCCTAGCTGAAATGCTAGGAAAGAATATTTCTGACAAGACAAACATCAATGTTTCTTTAGTTATTTCATAATCTAGACAGGTGTCATGTGCAATATGTTTACTTATGCTTCAGAATGGAAGTAACTTACTGCTTAAAGATATTTTCCAAAGGAAGTTTCCAAAAGAATTCTGAAGAAGTTAACATAAATTCACATATAATATTTCAGAGATCTCAGGATGTATTGTAATCAATTGATCTGTTCTTCACAATTAATCAAAGAAATAAGATTCCTATTGGGTCTCTAATTCTTCTCTTTTGTGATTATTTTTTGTTTCTCCACAGTCTGTACATGCAAGTAGTATATTTAAACACACTCTTTCTAAGTACTTTTGTTAGAGCATTTTTTCCCCTATACCTTGATTATTTATGATTTTAGTAGAAGAAATTGTTGATTAATCTGTTGTTAACAATTTGTGAGTTGAGCAATTCTGATAAGTGAAGTATGATATATGGAGCAGAGAAAGTTGTTATGAGATAAGACTTTGAAGTTCTTTCCTAAGTTCTGCCCATAAATAACTGCATGTTTTTAAACATGTGGCTTAGTTTATTCGGACCTCAGCTTACCTAAATGTATGTAAAACATATAATCTTATCTGGCAAGGGTGATATTTAATTTATGAATCAAAGGTGCATTTTAATGTCTATAAATTAAGGTCTTCTCTTTAAACTTTGCCAAGATTTTAAAGAGCAAATTAATTTGGAATAATTTTTGTGAAGATTTTCTTGCTCTTTCAAAAGTCAGAAGTTTGTACTTTCATTTTGCTGCATCTCACAGTTTTGCAAATTATAATTTGCAAAATGTCTCACAAAAGCTCTTATTTTCCAAGAGTGGTGCTGCAGAATTTTCATCAACTCAACTAGTTGGTGCAATAAACTAAAAAATTTTAGGAACTTGCACTAGGTGATTTCCTGGAAACTTTATTATTATTTACAGAGGCTGGTCTTTAATGCCAATTTACATAAAACCAGCTTTAATTTTATTATTAAACATGCAAACACCAGGTGAACCAGTTTGATGTCTTTGTGAAGAGAAGAGAACCTCAACTTACATTTCCAGGTTCCAAAAGGAAAAGGCAGAGAGCAGCTCTCAAACCTGTCTCCCAACTTGGCCTGAGAGGAAGGCACAGTTGTGGCACTTCAGTGCAAGGCAAGGTTGATAGCCTCTCTGATACCAAAGAAATTAGATGTGCAGAGGAAATAGGATTCTTATTCCGCACAGATGAAATCTACAGATCTGTCAGCAGGTGTACTTGCTCCTTGTTTCAAAGAAACCTGCTAATCCGGTGACAATAACTGCAACTCTGGTCTTCAAGTGCTATGCAATGAAAATGGTGTGGAAGAGAATTCCAGAGGACTTTGCTAATTAAAAAAAATCACTATAAAGTTTCACATAGTCCTATGTATTTCTGATTTTATACATATATACATTTCTAAAATGCTGCAGAGAAAATTTTATCTGATTCTTTGGATGTGTCAAATCTTGACATTGCTAACATTGCTTGACATCTTCATTCAAGTTAAAGTATTATCAAAATCCTGGACTCATGCTGTGAGCTATGCCATTCCCAGCATAAGACATGGTTTTCTTTAGAAATGAATGAAAATCTTCTCTAATATGATGACATTTGTAAGAACATTTGTCAAACAGAAAGCAAGCCAATCAGGGGTTTCTTTGTGAGCCAGTACTGTTCATTCTAAACCATCTATAAATATTACCAAACAGTTCCATTTTAATTCTTATCTGCTGCTGTCAGTCTAGGTCTTTCACAGATGAATTTTATCAGAATAAAGAGCTGACAGCACTTTCTTAAACTGAACTACAGAGGTTAAGGTTATGGTCTGCAATTTCCAGTGTCCTCCCATACCCTTAATATCTGCTGGATGAAAACCATTACTTAATTCATTTGACACTTTTATCCACTTTTGCCCTTGAATGTCATAAATGGGGCTTGAGTTTAAGCCAAACAGGATAAAACTAAACATCTAGCCTAAGAAAGCTTAGCAAAAGTGTACGTGAGTTTTATTTTTTTATAAAAAAGAATTTTCTCCATTTGTTAAAAATACTTCAGTGCCCTGTAAGTGAAGAAAGCGTGACTAGGGAAGCAACTCTAAGTAAGAGCTCTGTAATGCTCAGTACTTACAATAATGGCTAGATAAAGTATCAGTCTTTTCCACTTTTTGAGGAATGCCTGATAACTCAGGAGGGAAATGATTAGTCTCTGATGGCCTTTAAATGAATTCCAAAGTACTACTAAGCCTTATAAACACTGCAGAATGCAATCACTGGTGACAGTGACTGTCATCGGCTTTTACAAGTGAACCAAGGGTGTTCTTTTTGCACTCTTGTGAAACACTTTTTCTTTTGTCTTTCTGCTGAACTGTTCTACACAGTAGTCCTGTTGTAAGGTAGCATCACCCTGCTGGGTTTGGTGTTGTCTTGGAAGACAGATATGAAATATTGATAGCACCAGAACCATCACAAATTGCAGCTGTAGTCTTCTCTCAGGAAAAGTATGTTCTGCAGTCTTCACATTACAGAAAAATTCTCTTATTAGACGTCTTGTGGGAAATGAAAAGCCTCTTCAATTTCTTCATGAGTGTATCCTCTGTCTTGTCCTGAAGTACCCTGCCCACCATGCTATCAACTTTTCTGATTGGAAACCTCTATATCTTTAAAATGTCAAAATGACTTGACATAATGTTACAGGCTACCTGAGCTCTTGTATCTTCCGTACTGACACGTGCTCATTCCATGCAGGTTTTATTTGTTGCTGTTCAGTGGCCCAAACTAAATAGGGATCTTGAAGTCCGTAGTTTAGGATTTCCTGTTAGGAGATGTGAATTTTTTTGGCTGAGGAGGGTACTGAACTTGTCTTTCTGATGTACTGCCTAAATATAAAAGGTAGGAACTGTCACATTTACTTAGAAGTCCAGAATGATCTCTACTTTATTTTTAATTCTTCTTTTCCAAAGTAGACTGAAGAGTTATTCAGGAGTGAATGGGGAAGCCTCCTTGCAAGGGGGAAGGACTGTGTTTTTGTAGCCAAAACCTACTGGATAGTAACTATGGGAGAAGGTCTCTCAAGATTGTCAGATAGAAGATTGTTACTGCGGAGATAGGTTAGATGGTATGTGTTTTTACTCATACAAAACGGCAATGTGGAAGTGGCTCCTGAGTGCCCAGCTTCCTCCTCTTCTCTCATAATGGGAAGAATCCATCCTCTTGAAGACAGTGTCATGCACAGAGGCTGAAATATCATGCTTCCTACCAGAGCAGACTGCATACAGAGAGTCAGCTGCCCACAGACAGGGAAAGCAGGTAGCCAACAGGTATCTATGAATTCAAAAACAAAACAAAACAAAAAAAAAAAAAAACAGGAAAGAGGGACTTGGAATAACATTTTGTTTTCTAAATAACTTGCAACTCTATTTAGTGTTGCCAACCTCTCCAACCAATTAGTGTTAATTTATTCCTTCCTTTTTTTTTTCCTCCATAGACTTGGCTAGGCTAACTTTCAGCTACCTGATAACAATAAATAATTCACAATTCTAGAGAGACATATTTCATATTTTTTCCTTATTGAGTAGTTATTTGGCAACTTGTGAAATGGGAGCTGAATAATGTGGAGCTGAGAAAAAAATATGGTGATGGCAGGAAATTATATTATTAAAAAAAAATAAAATAAGTCAAGAAAAAGAATTAGGTTTAATACTTTTCAAGCACAGTTACAAGGAAAAGTCTGCTCTCTGTGCTGGTCCAAGATGGGCACAGAATTGAGTTGTGATACAGGTTAGTAATAATGAAAATACTCATAAATAAAGAAGAATGACTTAAGTTGGAAAAAAATAGTTCTTTTACTTTTTGCTACACTTGCTTAAGTATGGTTGAGTCTTCATCTCTCTGAAAGTGATGGTTTCTTTCTGCTGAGTGTTAGTGGAAAGTCTCCATTACTAAAACATTGAAAGGACTTATCTTAAAATGTATAAAAGTGCAAGGATTACATTTAAATTTCAGTTTCTAGAAAGTCATTCTGTACTTTGGCAGGAAGGGTTACCAGTTTATAGAACACATATTATTTCCATAAAGTTTTAAATGTAAATCTCCATACAATCAGTCTTAACTCTGCAAGTAATATAACATGTTTTCTTCATTATGAAACCACTAGATTTTAGCAACCCTTTTTTTCATAACTTCAATTATTTCATAACTATTCATAACTATTTATTGAAAAAGCAACAAAAATAATTATAAAGTGTGAGTTGCTCTTTTCTTATAAATTTTTATTATGGCTGAATACACTTCCTGAAAATTTTATGTTTATATATATATAATAAATATAAACAGCATCTGTAAGCTTTTTGACAGTTATCTACTATTTACAACCAATTTGTTGAATTCAAACTCAGGCAAAACTTCTGATGGTTTCAGAAATCATGTTCGAGTTTCAGATGATGCAATCTGAGGGTCTCTAATGTTTAGAAAGCAGAAAAACTGTGCGCAGACTAGGTCGTGAAATAACTAATAAATCAGACTTATTTTCATCCAATTGCACTATTGAAATAATATTTATTTCCCCTTTCCTAAGAAATCGCAGAAAGATCGGATCTGGCTGGGTGTGATTCTTAAGTCTCGATCCTGCGCACTCGTTCTGCATCCCGTAATCTGTCTCGTAGTGAAGGGCAGTATTCAGCTGCCTGGGGAAAACGTCCCACAAAAAGAGGATCTCCATACTGGCTCACAGTTTCCTTGGTGGTTCTCCTCAGTTCTTCCCTCCCTGTGCTAATTCTCCCACACGTCTCAGGGTCGCCACTCATCTGACAAGACAGGCATGGGGTGTAAGCATCTTTCACTTCTCACATATTTAAAAATGTATGTAACATTCAGCCCTGCAGGCTGTTTTTCTTTGCAGCTCAAGCAGTGGGGTTCTCATGCCCTGCTGTTACCCTGCAGAGGAACAGGACAGCCTTATGTTGTTAGTGCTGCTGAAAACCTTCCTACTGAGCAGAGCACACCACTGCATCAATTGAAATTCCTCAGATGTTGCACTGGATACAAGCTGAAGGCTGGGCTGTGTTGTTTTTATTAAGAACTGCTTCACTCTCATAGGCCCTCAGTGATGTTTTCCACTACATGGAACATGTCAGGGATTTGTGCTTTGATTGGATTATGTCTGATTGCTGCTTATGGCATATGGGTAGTCCAAATTCTTTCAAAATCTTTTTAAGTGTCTTCTAAAATACCCTTGTAGGTATGGGGCTAAACCAAAGACAGAGATCTTAACATGCTGAGGGGGAGAGAAAAATCATGAATGATTATTATTTAACATCCAGCTGTTATCTCTATTGTCATGCAAATTTGTCAGTAAGAAAGTCGTAGGGTTTGAGACATATACCCATTACAATAGGTGCATTTACCCATACAGTGCAGGTAGAATACTGTGTTTTTGTTCTTTCTTTCTTTTTTAAAAAGGAAAATGGATTTACAACAATTGAGGGAAAAACAAATATAAGAAAAGGCTTTGTACAGTTCTTTGGAAAGAACAAATTAGGGATTAAATTACAACCATCTGTGCTCCGACTCTAGAGAGTTCTCTTGCCGTGAGATGGTGTTGATATCTGTTCACAGAATTCAGAGGCAAGGCAGGGACGATGTGAATGGTATACCTGTCATTTTTTACTCTTCGCTTTCTTCCCTGTAGTTCATCAGACAGTTCACTGAATGCTTTTGCACATGTTCAGATGAAACCTCTAAAGCTTTTGCGATGTCCTTTTCTCCAGTAATTATAAGTTCCTAAGTCTGTACCAGAGCTTTGCCAGATATAACCATTCTGCCCGGCTAAGCTTGGAGCAAACCATTTTTCTGTGATTTATGAGCTTGGATTCCTTCAGTTTCTCTTTAGGATCTAGGTTTCAAAGCTTTTCTGGTTTCTGTCCCAGACAATAAATTGCCTCTTGCTCATCCAAACCCCAAGGCAAATCTCTCAAGTGCTTTCAGTTCTCAGCAAATCTTCACCAAGTGAGCTGACTTTTAAGCCTGTTGCCTGTCTGCAATTAAAAAAGCATAAATCAAGTTATCACAACATACCTAATTTAAGTCAATATGTCAGTGCTACGGCAGAATAAAAAGAAAAAAAAATCTTTATCTGTATCTCTCTCTGTGGTACACCTATCAGATACCCTAAGGATGTCATAACCCTGCTTTCTGGGACATTATATACTAGGCAATTTATATACCAATAGACTGTTTGCCTCTGTTGTGGTTGGTACCCTGGTAGCAGGATGCATCTGCCCCCAAACAGTATCCAGGTGAGTTAGTGGTGGATCAGTAGAGAGATGTGTTTATGGTGGAACTGTGTTGGACAGAACGGCCATAGAAATGAGGAGGGTTCCTCCAAGGTGGCAACACATAAACAAAGCTTTCTAAACCAGTTAAAGCGAGGCATTTGAGTTACTTTAGTGTATGTGGTTTGCTCTATTTAAGTCTTTACCTTTGCACACATCACCTGTGAATCTCAGTTTATTCCTCTCTTTTCTGTGCTTCAGGCACTGGTGCCAGCTTGGCATGGGAGTCAGTGATAAAGATAGGACTTAGGCAGGTGTAGCCATAGAAGGGTCCTAATTTGAGCTGACAGTGCTTAATGTTGAGGATTAATTAACTACCATTATTTTTTTCCTTATTATTCAATACTATGTCCTCTTCTGCCACCACATTTGGTCACATTGCTGAGGTTTGAATTACTTTTTATTTCCTGCTCTAATGTGGTGGATTAAAGTAAGAATATTCACAGCTTTCCCTGTGGAACATCACATTAAAATGACTAAACATGGCAGGGAAAATGGTGGGTGAGGAACTAGTGATTTCAATTGAGAAAAGAGCAGAAAATTCCTATCAGAACATGTAGAAATGTGTTTTATGTTTACATCTCACTTGTAGGGACCTGAGGGTTACAGTCTACTTTTTCACTCAGTCAATTTTGCCTACAGAGTAGGAAGAACACCTTCTCTGAGTCATCACTGCAGACAATAAGTGAACAATAAATTTCTCTTCCTTTAACTGCTTGTGCTTTGCTTATCTGCACTTGTAACATGAAGGAAGCTAGAAAAGAATAAGGGTTTCCTATTAAATGATTTTTTTCACTGACTTGCTGTTAGGAAATTGCGTCAACTTAGGGCAGTCAGTGATGTTATAATCCTTAAAATCTTTAGAATAAGGAATTCACATTTACTTTCTCTTCATTTAAATGGGATAAGCAGTCTGAATTCACCTCTATTAAAGGTAGTCTACCTGTTATTGCCAACAGACTGATGAATCTGCTTCATCTTAGACGAACTGGAGAGTTGAGTCTGAGTCTCGCACATCCTGGGAATGATTGCCTGAGGATTCTGTTGAGAACGTCCTGACAGCTGTAAAAATCAATTATAGTTGTTTTTATTTTTTGAAGTCTACTGCTAAAGAACACTAAAGGAGTAGCAATAATTTTGTATATACGTCTGTGACAGTTGCTCATTTTTTTTTTTTATCAACTACAGTAAATTTGCTGTAGCAAAAGTCCTTACCAGTTCAGGAAAAAAAGTCAACAAAAATCCTGAAACCCCCAATGTGTGTTTTTCATCTGTTTCCCAAAGGCAGGAAACATATTTTAAAGTAAAGGATGAGGGTGACTAAATGGCCTAGATATGATCAACCTTTAGCTGACCTACTTTCTCTAGAGAAACTAATCTTTACAGTGTCAGCTTCTCCACATTATCAATGTCATTAACGCATCTTTCCTAGCAGCAGTTTGGCCAAAGATTTTGCTGATGTTGCTGCTTCTCAGGGCCCCAGTGACTCATTGCTCAAAATGTTTTGATAATTTAACAGACTGTACCTGAAAATTTTCACTGTAAGCAAACTCATCTCCACTCTAGGATTAGACCTTGAGTCAAGATGGCCTCATGATGTCAGGTGTACATCTAGCTAGGTCATAAATTATAGCAGACTGGATAGAGTTATGCTAAATTCAGCAGTCTTTTATCCAGTGCTGTATGTTAGTTTTGTGAAATAATAGGGTGGGAAAGGCCTTTTGAGTTTTGCATTGATTTTCTTTCTGCCATATTGTCTCTTTAATAAAATGGATCTTAAGAAAAAAGCCTTTAAAGCAGGCTTCTTCACTTTCTTGAGTCTGCTTTCATCTAATCTTCATGCTCAATTTACTCACTATCTGTATAAATCCAACTCTCTTGAGTCAGTCTTTTTGTCTGAACAGCTGTTCATCTCTACATGTTTTATTCCAATTTTAATTTTTATTCCATATTTTAATTTTTCTTAGTTTACAAGCAAGTATCTGTAAACTGATTAGTAAGGTCTGAGCTATTGAACAGAAGCAGTGAGTCATAATATGTGCCATCGAGCCCATGTAGGGGCCATCTATGTATAAAAGTATGACGCATACACCATGTCATCTATGTTCCTAAATGGATCTCAGGATCTCAGAAAGACAATTCTGGCTAAAACATTAACTGGTAGCAGGAGTAGCAGCATGTGACTTGAAAGAGATTGCATATCTCATTATAAAATATATTTTCAACAAAGTTCCTGCCTGGTGACCCTTTGATGTGGAAATCTCTACTGTTATATCATTACTGAATGCGGCGCTTGCTACTGGGTTTATTATGTTTGAATGAAAATTGTGAAAGACTAATAATATTAGGTCTTATAGATTAGCTTTCTAGTAAATGAATAGTTATTTTTGGACTTCTTACCAGTTTAGTTAGAATTTAATCATTGAGGTTAAACATCCTGGTTATGCTGAATCTTTTCAATTCAGTACAAATTCTAGGCATTACCTAAGCGCTAAAGACCAGCAACAATGAAGAAAACCTTCAACTCTAGTTAAGGAGGAAAAAATATAAAAGATGCAGGGAACCAAACTGTAGCAGTAGTCACCGTGACTATTGACATAAAGTGTTACCTGTTTTAATATGAAGTCAAAGGAACTGTATTTTAAATTAGCTAATAAGAATTTACAGAACATTTCTGCTTGGTTTTAAATGTGAAAAGAGGAAGTAAAGATAGGAAGTAAAGACGATTGTTGACACTGAAGTTAAAGGAGGGTAAGGGACTATCAAGATAGTGTTTAAGAGTATTTTTAATACCTTTTTGTAATTAGAAAGTGCAAGTTCTTCAAAATCCAAATGATTTGTGGGAAAAGACTGATTTCACTTAACTTTTTTTCTTTTCAAAATATATTGGAAAAAAAGTTTCAAAATTGTTTGCACTTCCTGTTTGATATTTTGAAGACAGAAAGTAGCTTGAAACAGTTATATTATTTCATAATATAAACTATTCATAGTAAATAACAAGTAGAATGTGAGAAATAGATCAGAACCTTGAGACAACCCAAAATGATTAATGTGCATGCTATTAATATTGAAATGTTAATACTTCTTCAATTCAAAATTAGATAATATTCAAAATCCCAATTCACCTTCTGCAGAAAAGCCTTGTATATGATATGCATAGATGATAGAAATATAAGGTTTGGATGAAGAAGCTATTAATTGCAGTTTTCTTGATCAGTCACACTGAGACTGTTCTTCATTTAGTTACTCATCTTTTAGTAGCAAAACATTTAGATTGGAAAAGCCAGGAGGGGTTAGAGGTAAAGAGATTATTAAGAGTACATCATTTTAAATATGGAGTAGAAATAGTTTGAGAAATGAGACCTCTAGGTTTTCTTTTTAAATATACTCATATTCAAGACCATTTTAGACAGACCCTTTTGCTAAAACATTCATTATTTATTGTTATTATACGTCACTAATATCAGTTCCTATCTCATAAATGCATGAGATGGTATCACTTTTTTTCCTGTAGCATCAAAATATTAAACAGCAAAAATACAACATCTTTGAATATAGTCATGAATGCAGATCTTGCTTACATATTTGCTAGAATATATTCTTTGTGCTCTCAAATGCCGAATCAGAAAGCGAGGCATATCATGCTGTCTGAGCAAACACTGCAGAAATAATGATTTCTTTTCAGTAGAAATAATATAGTTAATAATTATGTTTAATAAATAATATAATAAATAATATATAATAGTTAATATTTATCTTTTTTTTTGTAAATGTAATTAACAACACCTAACAAAATTTGAAAGAAAAATATGTAGTAAGTATATTTCTAGTATAATTTAGTTCATAATAGCTTCTACTTATTTATAACCGCTATAATTTAAACTGGCTAAAATGATGTCTCAGAATGTTCTTTGAATAAAAACAGCAAAAAGAGCAATTAGTCTGGGCAAAAGGTGACATAAAAGGCTATTGCTTGAATAGGCTATATCTTGAATTTGAATTGGTGTGTTAGTATACTGTAGAAATAGATTTGACTCTTGGAATGTACCCATACCTAGTTATATATGTACTGGAGAATATCATATACAATTATGAAGTCTGCATATCTTTTTTAACAAAGCAGAGAATAAGAGACTGGCAAAATCAAAAGGCAAAATCTGTTGAATGTGGGGAGAAATATGATATACAAAATAATATGTACATAAGTGAAATATAGAATACGGAGCTTAGAATGAGAAGGCTGTTTAATATTACAATGATGTACCTTGTGCATGCATTTTTGGATTTGGGATAGTGAATGAAAGAAAGAAAGAAGAAATTTGTGATTCTTTTAAGAAACAAGAGACCAGACACAATTTTGCCATATCTATCAAACATTAAAATAATCCCAAAGGGAAAGACTTCAGATCATCCAGAAGCACTCACTGCTCATAAACAATAGCTAATATTTAGAAAAGATTACATGAATTGCCCTGTAGGCTGACTTTTTGCCACATTAGTATATTTTTGTCAATATCCTGTCATTTTTAATATTGATTCACTAGAGATACTTCAATACTTAGGCTTCTAATTTTTAGAACTGCTTAGATGAGCATTGAGCAAGTTCAGTTCTTATCAATTCTCAAGTGAGATTGAAGCGTACTTATCTTTCCCTCCCATAGCCATTGAATATATATCTATGGGGTTTTCCTTTTTAATTCATTCATGTGCCAGCATTTACACATCTTGTGTTATTTTATAAAGAATATAAGGTGTCTTTGTAAACCTTTGAGTTTTGGCTTTATAACAAATTTACAAAATATTTTTGCATGGGACTCTTTAAGGGAGACTACATAATCTTAACATGATATTACAGGTGAACTAGCTAGCTACATATTAGCTGATGAATATTTAGTCTAGCATCTTGACAAAAAGTTATACATGGTACCATGTTACCATTAACTCCATGGAAATTATTCTTGACACTAGCTAAGGATTATTATGTGTAGATAAACTATGAATATTAATAAATTTACAAAATTTGTATAAATGAAAATCCAAGCTATGAGAAGATTCAGATGATTACTTTATAGAATCATAATTTGATTAAGTTTATATCTCTGATGTCTCTTTTTCTGCAATTAGCAGAGTTAATGCAATAAAAAGCAGAAAAGTGCTTCCAATGAAGTGCAAATCTCTCACTCTAGTAGTGGTGAGAATGTCTGAGTGGTCAAGAAATGGATGGCATTAGATGAATGAAAGAGAAAAAAACAGAAGCATGGATATCTTCATTAAACAAGAGGTCTGTAGTGTTCAAGTTACTACATCTGCTCATGTTACAGCTATGTGGTATTTTCACTGACTAAACAAATTGAGTATGAGCCTTTTCAGACAGGTGTTTTCCTCAGTATTATAACAAAATCACCTAAACATATATTTGGTTATCATCAGCATGATGAGTGAGTTCCATAAAGAGAAACAGTCTCACCTCCTTGGTTGCCGTGCCTCAGGTATCTGTATAAAATCTCAAACTGGACTCACTCTCAAAGCTGGAAAGTCCAGCTGGGATATTTTGGGAGGGAGGATGTTTTTTTTTTGCTCTTTAGCTTAGGCATCACAACCTAGGCTGAAAGGAAATGCCTGTCTTCAGCTTGAATTCACTTCCTTCTGTTTCCTCGTGATTTAGGAGTTTGTGTCTCCTCTTTCTCATGAAACAGCTGCTGTCCTGTTTATCCAATAGCCCATCCATAAGGAAATTTATACCCGCCTCAACTCAATAAATCCCATCTTCACCTTCTCAATCCTCTTGCTAGCACTATTTGGGTACCTGTTGTGAGATTATCTGCAAGGAGCAGGAGGTGAGACTCAGTGGGGCTTTCTCAAGTCATAAGAACATAGAATGTCTGAACACTTAGCCCAGTAGTTAATCCTAAAATGCTTGGAAATGAGAGCAGAGGAAAAAGCTAAAGAATGACTCAAGCCTGTATGATACAGTCTAGTATCCCAGATACAGCAGTTATCCTGGTAATATGTGCCTGGCATTTATTTAACCTTCCCTATACTTTTGTTTACTGCTTCTTGCAATGATTAAAGGATCCTATGAAGTTGCCAGCTACAAGACCTGAACCTGAAATTACATCATGAAGTTCAGCTAGTGCCAAATAGGTGCTGATGAAGTCTGTGCAAGGTGCTAGCCTGACTGCCAAACAGTCTCAGACTCGTTCTGCATGTTTGGAAGGACTTCAGCACTAAGTCGGAGTGTGCCGCACAATCTCACGTGTATAATTTTGAGGACAGTGTTATTATGAAAACTTCAATCAAGGCAAAGAAATTATTTAATTTTGTTGACCGCAGAGAAATCTCTTTGTATGTCTTTTCTTCCTTTCATTTGATTCATGAGAGAGCCTGATTTGCCTGTTGCTTAAGTTCGGGCACACAATCTTGTTGGAAATGAGGACAATAAATAATTTATTATATTCTTTATTCATAGCAAATGAGATCTAGGAGTTAACACTGTATGAATTAGGGAATTAACACCAACTTTAACTAGTCTGGTGTTTTCCGTAGGCCCTTTTCTTTGATTTTTATGCACTTAACTCTTTTCTACCATTTCCTTCTATGTCACTGGCCATTCCAGAGCTGAGGTTTGTCCTGCTAAAAGATCTAAATCCAGTGGCTATTGGGCACATTAAATGTAAATTGCCTTGTGAAGAATTGTCCAGTACTATTAAGATTTTGCATTTATCACTAAACATCCATAATAAGCAGCACATATAATACAATCTAGAAAATGCTACCAAAATTTTCAAAACTGAGTGCTAAAAGAGTAATAAAAATGCCTATAGAATAAAAAATTATCATCAAATATTAAAAATATCTTTTCTGTATTATAGCAGAGTGAAACATAAACCACAGTCACCTGCCCTGTGGTTTTTTTTTTACCTCTACTTTTCATTTGTGATTTCACATCACCAAAGCAAGACTCATAAAAATTTCAAGAGACATTGTCTTTCACCTGTGCATAATAGATACTTTCCATCAGCACAATTACTTCCTCTCCCTTTTGTAGAAGGGAAGCTACTGTAGGGAAAGATTGCCAGCAGATGCATAACCTGTTTTCCTTTCCAGTCTCCAGAGTGGAGATGATATGGGGCCGCTTTGGTTTCTGCCTTCATGCCATGTTCAGTAATGCTGTCTGAATACATGAGGCCCAAGAACTTTCTGATGTTTCTGAAACTTTTAATGGTCAGGAAGACTAAAAATGCATCTTCTACTTTTTTGTAATATAAGACATTTTGTTTGTTTTGTTTTACTGTAAAATAATAGCTGTAAAGGCAATAAGCTTTCACATTGCAAGGTTTTAGTAAAAAACAGCATATGCATAATGTTAATGAATATACCTATAAAAAATTGTATTAGTGACATTATTTCTTTTACACATATACCCTAGCAATGATAGCCTAATCAAAGAATTTAAGTGTGTAAAAGTGTAAAAGTCCAGAACACTTGCAAATATGAATACTTGAACATGTGGCATTGCACAGAAAGTAAAGTGGCCTATAGAGTCTTTTTTTTCCATATGCTGTAACGGCAAAGTTCAAAAAATAACTGAAATTATTTCAATTG
>JAWLRI010000673.1:4908719-4923306 GCA_034781795.1 Crypturellus tataupa
TTTGACCCAGCTTTTTTTCTTCTTTCTTCTTATTTTTTTTTTTTTTTTTTTTTTTTTTTGATTCTTACAGGATGCTTAAATTTTCTTACTGTTCTCTCATCAGTCATTCTGTTAACAGGCACTTTAAAATAGTTGACCTCTGCCATTTCAAATAATCACTTTATTTAGCAACATGCATTTTTTTTCTTTTGCAAAATTTTCCTTTGCTTCCCTTTGTGAAACACCTTTGATTTTCAAAGCTTACATCTGTTTTAAGAGTTGCTCACATCCTCTGGACATCTTCTGCTAATGGCCATGGTTCACCTTATGTCAAATGAATATCGCATGTCCCTATGAAAGGTCCTGTTCTATCACTTCAGGGAAAGTAGTGCAGATGTACAAGAAAACACAGCAAATGGTCGTGGCTGCAGGCCATATGGAAGAAGCCTTACTGGGCTACATCTGAAGCTGTTTTAATCAACCATGCCATCTTTAGCTGTAAGGCAGTTATGTTAGTTTACACTGTTCAGAATTTGCTTAAGAGTGAGACATGGTTGGTGTTTTCCTTTTAAGTAGATTATTTATCAATATGTATAGCTGTCTCAGGACCAGGTAAATAATATATGTAAAGTGACTAGGATACATAGAAGATTGCCTTTCTGTTTATATATTTTTATTTTCCTCTCTAATCACTTGTTAGTTGGTGGACAAATATGCAAGGTTGGACTCTTCAGTACGTGTACATCTTGCAGTGCAGTGCCACATACCTAGCTCTAAGCAAGATCTCTTGGATGCCAGCAACAGAACAGCCATATCCTGCATGATCTGATCCTTCTCTGAATGGAAAAATAGAGCCATGGGAATGCTGTATCAAGTCACCTGGGACTTAGGCTATTTACTGTAGAGTCCTTATGCTGTGGAGATTGAGCTGTCGTGCTTCTATGCTCAGGTCAGAAGCTGAAAAAATATGAGCAGCATCTGTTCAGCCTTTGTCTTGAGGACAGTAACAGAAACTTATGTCACTGAAGCTTTAGATTAGTGTAAAATAAAAATAATGCTTTTGAAAAACTGAAAACATCTGTTCTAATCTCTGTTTATATATACATATTTTTTCCTCTTGTGTCATAGCAATAGTGACCTTACTGCTGGTAGAATTTCAGACTGGCATTAAGTTAATGCAACAACAATATGTAATGAACATCTGGCCTCTTTTTTCCTGTTTGTCACAGGCCATTCTGACCCCAAGAGCATTGCCCTGGTGGGTGGTAAACAAGCACAAGGGAAAATAAAGCATACCATCTGCCTCCTTTTTAATTTGCCCACAATGTTTTTTATGTTATTTATTCACTGCACAAGGTCAAGAGCTTCAGTGGGATCAAAAACATACAGCAAGACAGAACTGGTTTGTGGCACAGCTTCTATAAGCATAGTCCAACAAACTGGAGAATAGCCTGAACACAGAGGGCAGCATGGTCTAGAAGGAATATGATACCATGGCTCTTAGTCTGCTCAGGAAGCTATTATGAATAACTGTATTGCATTATGAAAATGGAACGTGCATCAAGACGGATGCTGTAAGACTCTACCGGACCCTGCTAGTATTCAATGATTTTGTTAATGACCAGATGAAACCAGAGAGTACTGAGAGCCATCAAGGGTCTGCCAGTGGATTGGCTCAAAAATTTTTGAATGCAATATGGACAAATTGGAGAAATGGGTTGAAAGAGGTAAAATAGCTTTTGAAATGCACAACTATTGAGTTCTGGCCCGGGGAAGAACAAATACAGGAAATATAGCAAATATGGAAAACTGTGACTTTCCTGCAAAGGGTAAAGGAATAATTTGTGGTTCTGTGATATCAGGAAAAAGTTTTATGGGCTCAGAATCAAAGTTAACACATGCCTTTAAGGCATACATTTCTTCCTTAGAACATTTTCCGGGTAATTATGGTATTTTATGATAATAATCACAAAAAAAGTAATGCAAGTACATCATTTAATTATCAATTAAATATATATTTACCAATAGAGAGGAATTAGCCACACTTAGTCATTTGCTGTAAAAGGAAAATATATAGCATTATTTTGGAATTTGACAGTCACTGAGAATTTTGAAAACTTCTGGACGTCAAGGGTAGGACAGTTTGTTCAAATGCCTTTTCTTTCTGTTATGGGAATAGTAATGGCTGATATTTCTAAAATGTATCCTCACACTCACACGAATAATTCCTTTGCAGGAAGTAAGTTATGGATTTTGTGACTGGAAGAGATTGTATCTATTCAATTATGCTGTTGAAATACCTCCTCAATAGCTTGGGAAGTCGCACAAGCCCTGGAGGAGCTAATTCTTCTGAAATCAGTCAAATAAGTCAAATAAGGTTCTGTCATATAATGTGGAACATAAATGGTATCAATAAGCTACAGAATTACTAGACTATTGAACTTCTTCAAAATATGTTTGACTTGGAAACCTTCCACAGTTAAGGAAAAATTCCAATACATGTTCAAAATCATAACACATACAGTCTGGGATTTTTGAAATTATTATGTTTTGCCTGTAGCTACATTTACTGTATGATGTAAATTCTTTTGGTAAATAGATCATTTTTTTTTTTGCTCTGAGCTGATTTGCTCTTTAATAGAACTGATCATAGCATTTTTTGCAAGGTTGCAACCTGAATCTGACTCTAGGAATACTGAGGTAGTTAAATAGCAGTGCTTTTGAATGCTGCTCCTTCAGGTGTACATCCAGTTTTTATGGTCCTATTTAGTTTTTCTCTCAAAATATAAATGGCCCAGTTTAGGCTGGCTTAATATGACAGCAATCTTACACTGTATTTTTAAAGGTATGTTATAAAACCATGCTTAATAAAAACACTGATTTCATCAGGGGTTTTAGAAAGCAATATAATTCAAATAATTTTGAATAAATGCAATAGTAGCATTTCTGGAGGCATACCTTTATTTTTTTTCCATGTGAAAAAGATGTATTAAAGACCTATTTCATTTTTCATATTATCTTACCAAAATTTTGAGTTATCAAAAGGCAAGTAAAATGTCAATTGATACTATAAGAGCAGAGCTAACTTGCATGTGAATTTTTCTTTTGCACTGACTTAAAGCTGGCTAAACTGATGTGATGTTGTATGTGGAGCTCAGCTGGTATAGACAAAGATGTCAGGATCTAACCAAAAATTACAATTTTGATACATTTATGATACTATTTTATAAGATTGTTTTGAACATCTTTACGTTCTTTACAATGACTCCTTATAGGGCCTAGCATGTTCAGAAAATTTTCTATAACAAGCAGTATGCTTACGTTGATTATAAGATTCTTTGAAGTATTTGCCATTTTTGAACCCTTTCTAAAATGCATTGATCAAGGATTGATGTGTTATTACTGGGACATTTATTTCATTCCTCTTCAGAGTGAGAAAATAAAAATATTGAAGTTCTCATAAAACTATTTGTTTATAAGTTCCAAAATGTTGCATTCTAGTAACAAAACTTTTTTGTTGTTGTTGAATCTATTCCAATTAATTACAAAGAAACCTCAAGAATTTCCTTACTCATTCTCTACGGACTTTCTCAGGTCTCTGTTCTAGATGTGCAGTAACAGGCTCCAGGGAACGTTCCTAGGGGAGCCCAGTGGGGATGGAGTTCAGCTTTAAAAGTCTGGAAGAAGGTTCAGCAATCCTGAGTACCTTGTCCATTCTGATGCTGGAGCAAAAAATATGTATTTTTTTTTTAAGTCTGGCATTTTTTTTTCAATCAATTTTTATTTTCAGCTCTATCCTAGGAGGAAAAAAACAGGGTTTCAATTTAGCTATTATGTAGGTTTAAGTTTCCAACAAACTTTGACTAAGACCAATGCTCCATAACAAGGTTGCTAGTTCAAAATATAGTATTAAAATTATTATTTTGTCAACAACCTCTAAGCACAGATGTGGGCATTGTCTTTTGATTCCTGCTTGCAATGATTTTGCTGGCAAGTGCCAAATAACAATCTAACTGAACAAAATGACTTCTTGAGTTCTGATGAGTGACACTGTTTTTGAAAGCACGACAGTACAGATACTGTGTAGTTCACTAAAAAGGTTACAAGACAAAATTCTGCCTTGACCTGAAGACATCAATTTTGAAGCTGTGATTTTGCATTCATGTGTTGATTTTAACATAGATTAGTAATAGAATTCATGTTCAACTGCAGAACATATGGTCTACTCTATGAAGACTTTTTGTGTATTTATTTCACTTCTGAGTTCCCTAGAGTTTGAGGAACATGTTTATTCTCAGATATATCTGGAAAAAATCTGTATTTTTGGTAATTTCTCTGGTTTGTGTATGTTATAGTTTTCACCAGGAGAGCCATCCTCTGGATTTTCTTTAGGATCAAGGTAATCTCATCTAACTTTAATTGGCTAAAATCACATGCCTGGTCTAATTCCCAACATTAAGCTATTTTTATAGTTCATGAATGCAAGTAGTTTCATCTGCACTTTTTCCTTTGTTAAACAGATATTTAAAACTTTTAGAATTAACACCTGGATTTTGGATTTTTATTTGGCATATGTTAGGTGAAATGAATCCTCTTCTTTCCATTCCTCATTATTTCTATTGTACATTTGTATTTTTCTTCTGTTAATTATTTTCTTCCTGTGTTCTTGTACCCTGTTCATTAATATCAAGAACACTTACACTATACTATTATGTTGGATAATCTGATTCCTTCCATTAATCTAAAACTCAGATTATATTGTTGAATCCAGTGGAAGTTCATCATCCTTCCACCACTAGGAGTAGCTGGGAGCTCTTCAGGATTGTGGAGAAGTGTAGAGCCTTCCAGAATAGGAAATTTCTTTCTCACGGAAGAAATTATCTGTGGGAAGCACATCTTTGTGGTCTCATTAGTATTTCATTTCACTAGCTCTATGCACTAGGGAGAGGAGGATTAGTTGTATGAAGAAGTTTGGCTCGGACTAGTTCTGTTCGATGATAATCTCCTTGGTATTATAAAAAATATTGATCTCCAATTTTTCATTATGGGCCTGATCATAAGACACGTTTTTCTCCTATATTTGTACTCTCAGCTATAGACTCACTATTACAAGAGTTTTGAAAATGCTTCTGAGTTTATTGAACTCATAGGTCAGTGCTTTTCAATGGGCATTTGGGAATAAGGGTTCCTTGCCTCCGTTACTTTCTAGATAACAATAACTCTCTGTGACAACACTGTGAGTGTAATATAGTGATATATTACACTATATATAGTAATATAGTGATATGTATATACTACATATATAGTGATATGTGTAATATAAAGATATAGCGCAGTATCTTTTTCTTTCTTTAGCACAGTGAGTTTTTTTCATCTGCTATTTTATCCTGAATGGTATTTATATTAGATTGTTAAATATTTAGATTTACTAATATGGATGTTGTTCCCACTGTAGTGCCTAAGTTTTGATGATCTTGTGAAGTGTAACCTGATTTACTGTACTAGTATCAGACCTTTGGCACTTGGTAATGCTCTTAAATGACCTTATCAGATTAGCAAATAATCTTACAAGAAACTGCCTAGGATTAAGTGCACTCCTGTACAGAATACCAATTATATACTTTTTTTTTTCTTTCAGAAATTTTTCAGTTCAGTTTCTTTCAGAAACTTACATATGCTTATAGAATTCATATTGCATATCTAACGAAGGTCAGTATAATGCATTCTTCGTAGTAGCTGTCATATGTGCATTCTTGCAACCTATATTAAGATGAAGAACAAAGGTCTTATTGGTTAGCACCTGTAGCATAAAACTCAGTAATCCTTTTTTTTCCCCCTGATTTCACTGAAATGGAAAGGTCCCTTGAACTAGTGCTCACAGCAACTTTCAGATGACTAACTCAGAGGATGACATTCATGGAATTGGTCAAGATCACTGAAAGACTCATGTGGGAGGCAAAAAAGGAGGTGGAAAAACAAACCAAACCAAACAACAACAGCAACAAAACAGAATTCATAATGATTTATTGAGTTGTGCAACATTAGAGAAAGTAAGACAAAACTCCAGCATAAGGTAGAGGGATATTTGGGTTATAGGTGTTTATACGTAAAATGAAGTGGTGTCCGAATGTAACTTTTAAGTAAAATAAGGATCCCGGGGCATGTTTGCAGGGCATGCAGATGGTATTGGTCACAGGGCCACTACTGTGTTCCAGCTTGGCTACTTAAGCTGTGCCAATGTCAGTTCTAGCTGCAATTTTCAATATCTCATATCTCACAAAAATACAGTTGTGAGCCATACAATTGGTGAATACTTTGAGAACTAACTGTGTGACAGTACCCTGTAACTAATCATGAATTGCACACTGAGTTGGTGAAAGATATAGCAGTAGAAGTAGAAAAATCCAGGAGGTGTATTTGAAAGTTTATATTGTACTTATATAGTATTATAGTGAAGTGGGAATAGGAGAGAGGTGAGATTCAGAGTTTAATTTGATTAAGACAGATTTTAGTTGATAACACAGGTCTGCAATTTTATCTTAGCACATATATCACCAAATTTTGCTCTTTTAAAACTGTAAAGGGGACAAATGGATTTTTCTTGGAAACTAATGTGGTTGTAAATAAGCTTTGACCAGTGAGATTCAACTTGACAGTCTTGTCACAGAGCTTCTGTAGAAGGTGTGAGCATGAGGACTGGTCATGCATCATTCCCAAGGAATACAGAGATCCATCAACTTTTAGTTATACATTTGAGGGGCATGCATAATGAACTAAGCCACAGCATTTCACATTGTGTCTTTAGGAAGATGAGTTAATGATAAAATAAGGAATTGTATATCTTCCTGTTTCTCTCAGCACAGTAGATACCACTCTGCAAGACAAAGCACTTGAGCTTTGGTTTTTATTTTTTTCTAAACACCAGTTTATATTTAAAAACCGTCCTGTCAAGCAAGTTATCTCTTTCTCTATTTCTTGAATCTTCTTAGGATTATGCTAGAACAGCATTGATAGCTATATGTTGCCCTCCTATCTCTTTTTTTGCAGCTTCCCAACAGTACACACTTTAAAAAATCACCTACCAAATCTTTCTTCTGTCCTCTCTTTTGTTCATGAAACTTGTATGAAATCTAAAGTATGCCAATACTTTTATGCTTATCCTGATCTCCATGCTTTGGTGGTGATCTTTCTACTATTTTTTGTGAGATTCACTAAAACAATTTTGTTGTTTCTTCATTTTCACTGAATGAAATCTAACCTGCCCAACATTTTCTCCATTAGTTCTACTACCAGCTCCTTTTAAACTGTGGACAGGAGGAATCCAAACAAAAATCTCACAGGCTGTGTTGTGCATATTAAATTTATCTTTAAATCTTTAATTAAATCTTTAATACTTTGAAGTGTTTTTTATCCCTCCTGCATTGGTAACCCTTTCTACATTTTGATTCATCTTATGTATTCCAGAGTACTCCACATATTATATGCATCTATCAGCAATGGATATCAGTGGTCCTAAAGACATATCTGAGCAATGTGAGGCATAGAAAGGTTTTGAGTGGTTCTCACAACTCCATTAACACCGGAACAATACTTTTACCATAGAAAGTGTAGCAAGCTGATGATACAGAGGATGACATATATAAATCTGTTACTTTTCTGTTCCCGTTGCTGTACTTTTCTTTGATTTTGCCTGGACTTAAGCATGAAAAAATACCATGTGTGCTGTATAAATACCATAAAATAAAAAATAAACACCATACTAGCTATATAAATCTGGTGATGGTGTTTCTCCACTTCCATGTTTGATCTAGTCTCTCTGCAGGCTTCAGTGTATGTCACAGACGTAAATTGCCTGAAGCCTCAGACCATGGCGCCATGGCAAATGTTCATATACGTGGCAAACAGAATACTGAGGAAAACAAGGACAAAGAGACTGTGCCAGCAACTTTAACTCAGGTGAGAACAATTCTCTGAGTCTACATCATTTGTCTAGAATCTTAGTTCAGCAATTCAATATTCCTGACAATAATTTGAAGAAATGGAAATCAGATAGTGCCAGGCTTAGAAGCAAATACAGACCTGATAAGAAGAGACCATCCATCATAAAGAGAGATATTTGTAAAGTGTGAATTATTCACTATTATCTACTTATTGTCTTTTTATGTCATCTATTCTCTTTCATGTACTCACAAAGTTTAATTGGAATGACATTTTTATGACTGAAAGTATTAGGAAGAAATCTACAAAAATAATTCTGTTTGTTAAAAGTAAACAATAGTTTTCTCCTTAGGATTTCAGTTCTTAACAACCAGAAGTAGAGATAAAATTCTAAAAGGCTGCAGAAATTATAGTTTTCCACCACAAGCTGGATGTACATTATTTCATTCTTCTAGGTAGTGTGTGACTTTAAGTTGAAGGACAAAGAAAGAAAGAGGAAGTGGAGAAGACAGGTAACTTTGAAGTAGATTAGACAGGTATATCAGTAGAAAAGGCTGAGGAGGAATTTCTACAGGAGCAGCTTTTATAAATCTGTCTTATTTTTTAATCAGCAACAGTTCATTTTTTGCAAGGTTCTCACTAAAGCTGCCTGGAAACCATTTCACAACATTTTTTTTTATCATAAAAAACATATTGGACTAAACAAAAGTATTTTCTAAGAAGTCACCCGTTTTGGCAGATTTCTTTGATATCATCATTTCTGTATATTTTGAATTTTCATGCTGCCTTCTTCAAAATGAAACCAAAACCCAATAATAAGTTTTTTTATTATTATTATTTAGTTGGATTATGGATATTTATGCTAGTTGCAGAATACAAAATATTAAAAAGAAAAAAGCTGAAGAGAGAGTAAAGAGCTTATTGTTCAAACTATGTGAAGCCTCACCAACTGTTTATAAAGAAATTAAAAGTCCACTTTTGGAGTATGCAATCCAATATTATACATATATATATATATATATATATGTCCTCCTCAGCTGGGCCCAGCTTATTACCAGAAATTATATGTAATCTCTGCAAAATGTCACAGAAGAGTTTAAAAGTACTTTTCTTCATAGCAGCAAATAAAACATTTGATGAAAAGGAATGAAAAGTTAGGTTGTTTAGATAAATTGTCCTCCCAAAATGGGTTTTCCTCAATTTGTTCTGTTTGATGGATGTGATCATCCACTGGCATAAACCAGTATTGATCTGGTGGTGCCCAGGTAGTGGCTCATATATAGTAGGGATTTGACATTATGGAGAATTCCAAATTGGGCTTCAGTTTGCTGCAGAACTTCACAGTAGATGCCAGAAAGAAACCGTAAGGATGCTTGTCAGTATGTAGGCTACAGTCTGGATTCTCCATCTTTTCAAAATACATAAGAAAATTGATTTTTAAACAGCAACATGTTCACAGAAGTGGGAAAGGACTCTTGAATTTAGTACTTTTCTGCATAAGTCTTTGAAATCTATCCAATTTTAAGAAAAAAATGGATAAAATCAATGCTGAAATGAGTAAATAATAGTAGACTTTAACACTTGTATCCTTTTCTTTTTTTAAGAGTAATGCAGACTGAAACAGAAACATGTATTAGGCAATGAATATGTTGATCTCAAGGGTATGAAATGACAGGTTCATCTGAGATAATCACTTTTCACAAATATGCTATGTTTCCTGGGAGAATGAGGGTTCCTTGCCAATTTTAATGACATTGTTCAATTGGCAAATGATAAAGTGATTGTATTCCTTCAAGCAAAACAATCGCATGCTCAGAATCTGCAATATCATGATTTTGAATAAAAGAGTGTTTTCATTTTATCCAAATTTTGGTGGGTCTCATATTTGAATATTGTTCGATACCAGGGTAGAGAAATAATAATCTTTGATTGTGAAAGGATACAAAGTAGAAAGAGAAACCATTAAGAAGAATATGACCACAGTAGAAAAAAATATTTTTGTAGAAATCAAAAAAAAAGTCATATCTTTAGGCCATGAAAACATAGCTGCATTTGTAGGATTGGGGCTTATTCCAAAATCTTTACATCTGCAAAAGCCTTTCCAATTCCCATTAATAAACAGGAAGTCTGTGTCAGTTTTAGCTCCTAGCTCTTAGACTCTCCCCAGCAGCTTAATGGATTTATCTCACGGCCTGAATTAGAATCCTAAATTCCCTAGGCACTTAGGGACAATGTACGGGAAGAATTTCAGGCTAATGCTAAAGTCTGAATATACTTATAAGTTTCCTAACCCGTGTGAAATTATGAGGACCCTTAAGGACACATTTCTCAGTTTTACACATATGTTGCATAAGTGAGGGCAATCACAGAATCAAAGGATTATTCATGTTGGAAGGGACCTCTGGAGTTCATTTTGCCCATCTTTCTCTTCCAGGTAGGGCCAATTTTTAAGATAGATCCAACTCTGAGATTAGATGAGGCACTTGTGCAGCTGAAATCTATAATATATACAAGAATGGAAGATCCCAGACTCCTGTGTTACAGTGCTACAGAAATAGGGAATGTGGAAATAAGGAGTCTTTACAGTCAGCACATAAGGTGAACCTATGTGATTCATGAGTATAGATATCTAATATAGGTCTTCCTGTGCAACCCAGAGGTGAGCTAGATCCCAATTGCTGAACAGTTATAAAACTAAAATGATTTTTACACCAAGATTCTTTTCTGCATATACCCTGAACAAGAGTTTGGGGAAGAAAGCATGCAGCCACACACATATGGTCTAAGATATTGAAAATCACTTTTTAGTAAGACATGACAGAAATTCAGTATAGTCATCCAAAAGAACTAATCATGTGATTTTACCATTCATACAGGTAAAAGATATTCCTGGTAGTAGACGGATCTCTATTTTAACACAAGAAAAGACTTAACGGAATATGCAGCTAGATGAATAGAAATAAGGTGCCTTTTTTTTAACAAAGAGGAAAATGAATAATTAATATAACTTCTTTAGGAAGAGTGGATTTTCAGTCATTTCAGGTCTTTAAATGAAGATTGGATAATTTTTCCTTTAAGTATGCAATTACTCACTCAGAAGTTTCAGATTTTGCAAAGATTAACGTACAAGGCCCTTCTATGGAGGACAACTATATGAAGAGATTTAGTCTCTTCGGTTTTCAGATGAACTGTTCTATTAACCTAAATGATTCATTTGCATTAGTCTTCACCAAAAATTATCGTTAATCCATGTGTTGACCAAAATCAGGCTGAACAGTACACATGCCAAAGGAAGATGTGGTGAGATTATGAATTACTTGGCTGGCTAGAGAAAATGGTTTTCCGAGAGTATAATTTGTCTTCAATGACCTCTATGATTCAAAAGACCCTTTTCCCTTTATCAGTTTCCCCTTTTACTGTAAGTCCATTGACTCTTCCTCTCCCACAGTCCTTTTATCCTACTTACATTTAAGATTTAGAATTCTAGCTACTATTTCCTTTTGAAAAAAATACTATTTTAATACTGCTATTAATTTTGCAATTTTGTACAGAAACCTAATCCTTGAAATAGTGACTTACCAAAAGGGTACCCAACCTGCCCCTCTCTGAAGGGCCAGCAACAAAACACAAATTTGGTCATTCCCAGCCTGTTTCCCTCCAAAGTTAGAAGTGCAGGCCTACTTCTGTAGATATCAGCAGTGTTGCCAGCCTCTTTCAGAGTACTCTTTACTTGTAACCTTTGTATTCAGAGAAAAAAAAATGAAGGGAGAATCATTTCTCAAACTTAAACTAAAGAGCATTTTGACTTGGATAGAGGAGTCTGAAGGAACAAATATAATCTAGCAAGGGCATCTAGTGCCATAAGCAGCTAGTCATTCAAACTTATAAACAGAATGTTTACCTATGGAAAATCACAACTGGTATCTATTTATCACTCCAGCATTATAATGTATTCTCAGAACACTTATCTTTAATGGAGCAGTAATCTTCAAAGAGCCAAGGTACAGTCTACAAAAATTAAGCCTATATAATTCTTATAATAGCTTTAAAAGATTTTTAATTTACATAATTTTGAGGAGGAAATGCAGTAGCACTGCTTGATCTGAGATATTAAAAATGTGATAAGCCTGTTTCATGATTCCCATCTCTTAGAAAGCTGTAACTAAAATGATTAGAGATAGTCTCAAGTATGTGAAAAAATAAGACTGAGATGCTTTGTGAAATAGTGTAAAAGCTTTACAGTATGATGAGAAATTCCATGAAGTGATTTCAGTTACTCTGCGGTGATTTTTCTACTCCTTCAGCTAGTTATCTACTGTTTTTCATGGAGCTGGCACTAAAAATTAAGAAACCTCTATTTAATCATTGTAGCAGTTAACTCATCACCTCATATGGATAGAATAAAAATGGGAACTTTTACCATTTTTTGTTTTGTTTTCTGACCAAAAATTGAGCATATGTGATTTAAACTGGGAAACATGGGGGAAAGTAGGGTTTTCCTATCTGACAGTTGTTCCTTTTAGTCTTTTTATTTTTTCTAGCAAAGCTATCCTTGAAGCAAGGGAGCATCTGAATTTTGAACTGTGGGGAACAGATTAGAAAAAGCAACCAACTGCATCCATATATACATTTTTATATCAAGGAGTATATCTCAGGGTGACTAAAAAAAGAGAGAATTGGAACCACAAAATCAGCAATCCACAAATAGTACAAAGCCTATTACAGATAATATGTACAAGAAAAGAAATTATGTGTTAGGAAGGTGAAGTAGAGGTGTAATTATTAGAAGAGAAAATAAATAACATGTAATGAATTAAATTTTAAATTGAGTTGAAGAGGTAATGAAGTTTGAGTTATACAATGAAACCAAATTAAAACACTCCTGCTATAAGAACTTGAACAACGATTGTACAAGCAAGCGTCAGGGAGTCCTAATCCTATTAAATCTAATCACCACAGTGTATGTTTCTGCATACAGAGTGAGTTTGCACACAGGAGAATAAATTAAGCCACATTGCAGGGTTTCATACTTTTCTCAAGACAGCATAATTGAACAAATTCTACCCTTCATGCATAGACGGTCACAACTTCTGGTAAGTTCATATCATTAAGAAACTTATGTGTGACAAGACTCAAACTTCTTGATCCACTTCTGACACTTTCTGTGTAAATTTCAAGAAGGCACTTCAAGTTTTTGCATTTTCTGCACCTCAGTTCTGCACTTGTTTCTTGATAATAATGCTCTGCTTCCCTCACTTCATTTTTGTCTTGATCAACTCTGACAAAAAGCCAGGTAAAACTAAAAAGAAACTTCTTAATACAATATTAGAAACTTAGTCTATCCTCAATATATGGTTTGCTTAAATGATGTAATATACACAATGACTGAACTACATATCTTTTTTTTTCCTTGTCTTCCTTTGTTTCTCATCTCTTTTATTAGATCCAAACATCTTTCCCAATCTGGTAATGGGAAAGGAAAAGGAAAGGCACCATCCAGGATCAAATGAACTACAGCGACAGAAAAATGTGAAAAAAAGCTTCCTATGGTTACTGAAGCAGGTGTGACATAGGAGAGAGAGACAGCACAAAGAGAATGAGATCAGAGAGAGGATATCTAAAAGTGTAGGGAGAGTTAATGAAGCTCCAGCTTTTTGAAATCTTTGAAATTTTTCACAGTGGACACCTATGGGATTATCTTGGGCATATGCACTAAGAGAAAAATGAAATGTAGTAGTAATACTTTTCTCTTATATCTGACCTTGAAATTGTTTGAGTTTACCTTCTCCAGCATGATTGTGTTGGTTCCCAGATATAATGTTCTTATTGTATATTTAGCGTGACCTGCATGTACCTAGGTACCAGTTCTGTTGAACTTGATGTATTTCATAGGTTCATCAGAATGTAAACTGTGAACATCAGGAAAGAATTTTCCCAGGCAGTCAGGATTGTTATCTGTTTTATTATTTTGATTTTTGTCACCAGACTGAAGAATCGGGAATGTTACCTACATTTACTACAGAAGATGAATATACTGATCTGATATGATAAAGCCTATATCCCTTCAAAGGTGACATTTCATTTATCTTTTTCTTGGGAGGATTTCTTTTCTGCTACTGCATTGACTACTTTTGCTGACTGAGTTGTATAAGATTGAGACTAAAGGAGACATCACTGCAATAATTACTTGTCAGTTTTCCTTGCAGGAGCAGTAAAAGCTAATATTTGTATAGAAGGGAAAAGATATTTAACAGAAAGATACCTTTACCAAAATATCGATTACTAAAATATATCTAGAATGATGATCATAAATACATCTCCTTTTAACTCAGTTTCCCTGGGGAAACGCCCTGCTAGTGGCATTTGCTATTGCTGTGATTAGGCCCATCATTGGCTTTACACAGTCTTCAAAGTAATTTGGACCAGAGGAGCTGAATGGTCCTGATGAAAGCAGGACCAAATTATAATTGATATGGAATTCTGTCTCTCTGAAAGAAGTCTTGAGAATGTGGTCAACTACAACATGTAACTTTTGTAGAGATGAAATGATCTCATGGTAGTGGTGTCTCTTTGGAAAAGAGATGTAAATTGATAATGCATATGACACAGCAGGGCATGTCTGGATCAACCTGTGAACTCCATGTTGTACTTATCAAAGATGATAGATAAT
>JAWLRI010000673.1:4923316-4935610 GCA_034781795.1 Crypturellus tataupa
CCATGTTAGACAAGGGAAATGAAGTAGATGTAATCTATCCGGATTTCAATAAAGCATTTGATGCGACAATCATTTAAAAGAGAAAAGATAGGGACGAACTGCATGTAAGATAAAGGATGAGTTAGAACAGAGAAAGCAATTGATTGTGTGGAAAGTGAAGGAGAGTTACTAGTAGAGGTGAGAATGGCAACTGGGAATAAGATTGTCCAATATTTTCATTTATAAACTGCCTGAAAAGTAGCAAACTGCAAATGAAATTTACTGAAATTATCATAAATTTAGGAAGATTCTCTTCAAAATAGAAAAAAAAATCATTTTTAAAAAAATCAATGACCTTGCAGATTTCAGTAATAGAAATAAGATTCAGCTTTAAAGTACAAAGGAAAAGGAATTAATGAGAATTTCTTTTATAAACTTAGTATTTTCATTTGTGAATAAGAAAGAGGAGACCTCAGAGAGTAAAGAGAGAATAATCCTTTCATTTAACTAGCTATATAGAAGTCAATGCCAGACTGATTCAGACAATGCTAAAATGTTTATCTAAGATATATGGGCAATATGTTACAGTTCTTGTAGAGACATGGATGGGTGGCTCAAGAAATGCCACATCCTATGTGTTGTGACTGCCCTTATGTCTGCCCAGGGGTCAGCACTGATGAAAACCGGCACTCTAGAAAGAATGAGCTCTCAACAAAGGCTGAGTGAGTAGGGACTGTTTAGTGTAAGCACATTGAGACCAAGGGGAGAATGTGCTAACACTTCTCTTATTTTTCTCTAAGAATCTATAGAAAAGAGAAAGGGAGCAATCTGTTCTCCCAGAGCATGACGGATAAGACATAAAATAATGGGTT
The DNA here is from genome assembly GCA_034781795.1 of Crypturellus tataupa. Lineage (NCBI taxonomy): Eukaryota > Metazoa > Chordata > Aves > Tinamiformes > Tinamidae > Crypturellus > Crypturellus tataupa. Next base: position 4,924,168 of record JAWLRI010000673.1, read on the forward strand.
TAGCAGTAATTCATAAAACTGAAGGCTGAGTGATAGGAAAAGTTTCCAATCATAAGGACAGAGAAGCACTGGAATTGACTGCTTAGGAAGGTTGGAAGTCTCTAGATAAAAAGGAGGAATTACTTAGGAAATAGTGCCCTCGTTCTGGTGCTGCCAGTCATGTGCATCTCTTGAGGCTAATTTTCTATAATCACTGGATGCTGGTATTTAGGCTCTTTCCAAGATAAAAGCAAGATCATTAACTATAACTGTCAAGTACTTTAAAATTCCTATGAAGCAACAATCTCTCCACAGAATAGCCTAGGGAAGGGAAGGACAGGTGACATGTGAGTACCCATTCAAAATCAAGTTAATGTGAGAAAGGCCCACAATGAGAGAAAGACAGTAATAGGATTCTGCCTGGACTAAAATGCCAAGTCATCTTCCACCATAAAGCAGCAGAATAAACAAAAGGAAGGAACTCCATAGAATATTTGCAAAACGGTCTTGCTGTTTTCCCTTCAAGTAAACACAGAGAAAAAAAAAATGTCACCTCTAGATAAGCATACAGAAGCACAAGGGACTCCTGGGGGTATCTGAAGAGAAGCTGGTCAGTAGAGCTCCCAGGACCAAGGTGGGCTCCTCCAAGGGGCTTTGGACAGTGCCACAAGACACTTGGTCTGAATTCTGCCAGGATTCCAGATCTGACATGAGAATCATGCCGGAACAAACACTTTCAGAGGAATGCCCATATAGCACTGGGTCAGCTTTTAATGTTATCCAGAAAGCACCATAAATAATACATTGCTAGAGTGATGGATCATAATTACAGTTTTCCTTATTCATTTCCCAGTCGTGTGAATGTCATTGGCATATCGTACTGCTGTCATGTAATCCCAGTGTCAAGTTCACACAAGGTCTCCATAGCAGCTTTAAAGCGAGTTCCCAAAAGACACAGCTCATAATGAATCATGAAACTATGTCAGCAAAGTCCATTTCAGAAGCGAAAAAATAGAACTTTTACAGATCTTGCCTTTCACAGGAATTAAATTCTGCTAGAGTATTAAGGTCTCCATCAGAGCAGATGAAATTACTGCTCCTCGTAAACACCGAGCACATTTATATATCTTATCCTACTTACTGATTCTTCCTGTATTCAACTGTGAGCCAGAAGCAAGGGAAGTGTGAATTATTTTGTTAAATACATATGTTAAAACCAGTATAGTTTTAGATGCCAAATTCAGTGAGAAATGAGGAATCCTTTCCCCTCCCCAAGGTTTGCATACTAGATCTGGGTGAATGGTAGCGTTCTGAATTGCCCAAGAGCAGGTTGATTCAATTTGCTGCCAACAGCAGGAGACAGAGTGAGGATGGAGATCCCAGTACCTGTGAGTTATAGTATCACTATGCAAAGCTAGAGCTATGCTCTGAGCTGCAAAGACAGTAACTGATGGGGGTCAGTGCAGATCAGAGCATAAGATCAGCATGTTCCGATTCCAGATGGAGTGATGAGACAAATCCAAAAATAAGGTTTAAATGCTTGATTTAGTTCAGCTTTTCTGTTATATGACATAAATCCCACGAAGAATTTAACTTGCATGGATAAGTCTATCTATACTAAAGGTGCTAACAGTACCACTGATCATCCTGCCAACAGTTATATGCAATTCCCAGTCAGGAAGTCCTTTAACTAAGGACAGTGTTCTGTTGAATCCTTGTTTTTTGTTGATTTGTTTCTCCATCTGTACTCTTAAAAATGAGGCTGATGTTCTATACATGCTACATGTATAGAAAACATCAATTCTTTAGCTGGTGTAATCCTGAATATTTTTAGTCACTTCTGTAGGTCTGTGGAATAAAATCATCTGGAAAGCTGGCGGAGTGATTTGAATTTGCTAAGAATAAATCTGTGTACTTCTGATGTTAGTACCTCACCACATAAATCTTTCAGAGCCCTGACTTTCTGAATGTCTGTTAAAGTTTATCATGTTCCAAAAAGAGCCATTCCCTCCCAAATGAGATAATTCGCCTTCTAATTTATATGACTTCAGCTCCTTGATTTGCCATTTTTTTAAACCACCTTTTTATGTATTACATATTTATGACATTTTCAGACTTTGCCTAAGAAATATTTTGAAGGAAAATTTCCATTTGCTCTGTTTCACTCTTGGGGGCCACTTGTATTCAATATGATTGGAAGAATAAAATATCTTTGTTTCAGAATTGTAAGTAAGTAAGAAAACATCTTTGTTTTAGAAATGTAAGTTGCATATGAAAGCATGTAGGCCAAACTCTTTACAGCACACATTATAATAGAAGGAAATTAAATGTTGATTAGGGAAGCTTGAGATTTACAGTAAATTCCAGCTCCATGTGAAATATAATGGAGTCAGATCATCTTAATTTCTCTTATTTATCTTAAAGATATAGTTTATTAATATAAACAGTAATTTGACATCATATTAATGGGTGATATCTATTGTCTCAATTGCAGTCTATGAGGAATTTAAAAGATTTCTAAATGAAGTCCACAGAATTTTTATTTAAAATTAATCTAAACTGATTTTGCTTTCTTAAAGCCTCTTTTCTGACAGCCAGAATTGATAACATTTATCAAGACTTTGGCATTTTCAATGTACGTTTACATACTGTCAGATTTTTAATGTTCTATAAATTTGCTATGTACCCATAATTTATTTTTCAGTAATAAAAATCAAAGAGCTTTCTAAAAGTTGCCTAGAAAAAAATGGACACAGCTTTAATGATATAAAATTTAGAGTTTTATTCTTTTACTAAATAGTTATTTTTGAAAGCTGTGGATTAAGCATCATTAAAGCATCTTCTCATTTAGAGTGCTGCATCTCTCAGACACACACAGAAACAAACAAACAAACAAAAGATTTAAAAGAAGAGCTAGAAGCTATCCTGGATGAATGGGAAAAATAAGAAGTGAATAAGAAGTGAAGCAAGAAGGAACAGAAGATAGCTCGAACTGAGCTTGGTATCTTATGATCCTGTGTGTCTGCCCAAAAGGAAGAGACTTTTTCTTTAGAAAAAAAAGATATACAGATATTTTGTTTTTTGCTTTTTAAACCAGAACTGAATTTAGGGAGCTATCTTCACAAGCCTTGTCAAGTATTCAGATGGGATTTTTTGTGCTTTGTGTTTCCTTTAATCAAATTTCCTCTTTTAAACAAATCTTGTTTTTGAAGGGATCAAAGTTCTCAGGCATTAAGGAGATATATGGCGGATAAAGGTAGCATCTGTACTCTGAAGCTCTGGTCCAATGCTTACTATTTAGGAATTTTGGAAAAGCTTGAATATAAATATATGCCAAATCTACAAATACAAGGAAAAGGCACAGATACAGAAGGTGCCACAGCATATATGCCTAAAACAGAATGCATCCATTGAGGATTTGTCCGAGTATTAAAACTAGAAACTTGGAAATCACATTTGGCTGCATAGAACAGACTACTCCACTGTTTGCACTATCATCCTCAGAGACTTCTCTTCATCCATCCTTCCTGTCACACATCCTGTCTCTTCTCTCTTCCCTTCTCTGCCTTCCTGCATTTCAAGTAACTAAAACCACTGCTCCAAGACAAGGAAGTGGTAAAGAGACAAGCAGAACCATTTCCAGGAAGGCCAGAACCAGGTAGGATCAACAGGGCTTCCTCATGCGTCAGGACTAAGGGAAATCTCTGTCTCCTGCCTTTCAGATCCTGTCTTTTATTTGGCCCTTTTGATCTCCTTAATAAAACTGCACTTCTGCTTCACACATCTGTGGGATGCTTTTTACAACATGCATGGTATAACATTACAGGATGGAGAAGATGTTGTTTGACATATAACATAAAACATGTGACATACAACATCTTTATTTGAGAGATTATTCTGAATAAAAGCTTTTATCTAGTATGTCCTACTGAGACACTGAGTCTATGATTTTGTTTATAATTGACTACTTCAGAGCATGTGTATTAACATTAGTTTGGTGATGTTCCACCCTTAATATTTTGTAGATAAATTTATCTTATAAGAGGGCATTATAAGGATTTTTTTTGCATCAGCAAATAAGTATGATTAAATATGCTTGGGTATTTGCACTGTAAATCTGCTTCTAGGATCTCACTACAGATTTAGAGCCACGTCCTCACTGGAAACTGGTAGAACTTGCAATGACAACTGATGTTTCATCTAGTAATTCTTAATAGAGAAAGGAAAAATATTTTATATATTGGGTGGTAGCTATTTGAGAGACTTTGGGAATTGCGTACCTTTTTAGGTTATAGCCTTTACTTACTGAAGGTTTTAAGGTTTGTCAAAGGAGAAAAAAAAAAAAAAAAACACCAAGATGTGATCACTTGTAAGAGAGCTATTTCAGTTTGAGCTGAAAATACAACCTTAAGACCCCAGAGAATTTTCCAATTACTGGATACATGTCAGTATTTTCTATACTTTTGTTTAAGTCATGTATCCCTTTCATAAATACTTTGTTGTAGTTTTGGTTCTGTTTTTTTATGCTCTACTCAGAGTAACAAAAATGAGACTTAACTGGTGATTTCCATCTACTTTCTGGGCCTGGTGAATGCTGCTTTTCCTTACCTACTATGTAAGATCCACAAATGCAGCAAAGCAAGATAGAGGCAACTTCTGGTGTCATAAGAGATCTTTATTTGTTATAAAGATATCAAATAATTTAATCAAATGTAGTCAAACACAATAGAATGAAATATAATTCTAATCTCTTTTGAAGTTCCCTAGAAACTTTAACATGATTACAGAAGTGTCCAGAAGTGCTTGACCAGGAAAACTGGAGGAGACCCTAGAGATAGTGTGTGCTTTTCTGCAGCATTGGAGTTTGTGATGTCATGAAAGCTTTCTAAAGCATTTTCCAAAGCCCTTTCCTTCCAGAAACTCTTCAAATAGGATGCTTTAAATAGGGTGCACACATCCTGTAGACCATCATTATCAAGGCTAGGCTTTGCAGACCAAGATAGGGAAGGGCTTTACCCACGTTTCCTGCAAGTGTGCTGATGGCTAAAAAGACCGATGCAGGAAAGGCAAGTATTGGTGAGGCACAGTTCTTTTTGTGTTGTCTTTTCTCTTTGAGACTGATTCTGCGTCTGTTCTCAAAGCAAGCAGCAGCATTATGGATGGTGCGTCTTCATGTCTTCCGATTCAAGGCCAGAGTGGACCACTGATGGTAGTCAATATGACCAAAGCTGAGGTATTGTTTTGGCGAGTCCTTATATCTCCTCTTTGGGGCTCCTCTTTTGTGGCAGCGCAGCTGCATCCTCAGCAGCGTGGCCTCAATACTGGTGACCCCTGCCTGATCAAGGACAGCCACAGTAGTCACATAATCAATCATAATCAATGTTTAGGATTGTACAGAGGCAACGCTGCTGGAAGCATGCAAGGAGTTGCAGGTGATAGCAGTATATGACCCATGATTCAAACCCAATAATATAGAGTAAAACAGCAGAGGAAATTATTTTTAACGTTACCCATATTTTTCTTGGCTGTTTGACTCACTTTGGGACTGTAAAATGTTGCAGTTTGAAAGCCGTAGTGGTGGTGGTGGGGGGAAGGAGATACCAAATACTGCGTTAGCTATACTCTCAACTCTGGAAGAATCGAATTCACCAACAGCCTGTGGATCGTAGGTCCAATCGCCTTCCCAAACAAGTAGTCGAGTTCACAAACAGCATGATTTATTCAAATGCAACATTTACAATGCAGATTTCAGATGTCAGTACAGGAAATTCTCTACTATAGTGTGAGATTTTTAGCTAGCTCTGATGTACAAATGTGCAATCATCACTCACCGCAGCAGATGGGAGAGGGATCTTAGTCTCGAGTCTCCTCAGGCAGCGTCCCACCCAACCTGAGGGGAGGAAAGGGGGATCAGCTCGTCGACTGACCCAGGAGTTGCAATGGTTTCTTCCCTCCTCTTTTTCCTCCCGAATTCAGCTTTTATACTTTTCTTAGTGAAAAAGTTTCTCACTTTCATTTAAAGGTACAGTCAATCGAAAATCCAGAGCTCATGCTAGGTGAGGAGTGGTCATACCTTGGAGGCAGATAACTTTCGGGATGGAGGAGTGTGTTGGCACTATTATGAGCTTAAAATGAGCAAAGTTCAAGCAAAGGTCATCCGAAAGGGGTGATTTACCACCCTTGCTGACTCAGCATCGGACACATTTTCGTGTATCTCCCATTGGACAACTACTGTGCGGCTGATCAGCGGCCCAGCACACAGAGTGCAACAGAGTTTGGCCACGGTGTCTTCACTCCACTCCAGCCTCCATTACTCCTCTTTGCAGCTGTGAGGAGGGCAGGTTGTGTTGCACTGGTGAATCATGGAGGAGCAGAGTCCGTGTGTATCAACCATTCTGGTGCATCACCCCAAGAAAGCTTCTGTAATGCCAAAACTTCTGTTAGGTCCTAGTTTTTCTCTCAGTTCCTGCTTTCAAACAATTCTTCCACAGGGACAAAGGCTGCAGAGTTGCTGAGGAAAGCCAGGATCATACATATCGCAAAGGGACCCAGCTTGGTTTCCCATCTGCTAAAACACAAACATGACCATTTCCCCAAGTTGCTAACCCTTTTGGACCTTCCCATTTCCCCATAACTAGATCTTTTAGGGTAACTTGACTGTAAGTTTTCTGACCATTGGCCAAAGTGTTGAGTAATTTGGCTTTCACCTGATATGTTATGATTTTAAAAAATTAAGTATATATAAAGCTTTATCCAATTCTTCTTGGGGCCAATCTCCCTGACCTCTCTGTTTAATTAGCATATTTTCTAGGGCCTGGTGCATGCGTGCAGTAACTGCCTGCCCAGTAGGAGAATGAGGAATACCAAAGATATGTTGAACGTCCTGGGTTTGCACAGCAACCTATGCAGAGTCATTGTCTGTTTTTCTCATTTTTGGAACACCCATGACTGCAAAACATCTCAACCAGTGCTTACACACTTCCTGAATAAAGTAGGGATTGACTGGGTGGTTTAACGAAGTCCATAAATTTCACAATTGGGTCATCAGCAAAGGATTGGCAACCTCTCGAAGGGTAGCTCTCTCCAAGCACATCACCAGGCCTTTGACATGTAAGGAATCTATTACAACATTAAGATGTACAGTTGCAAATTTTTGAAAAAACATAGTTGCTGCTACCACTTCCACCACCTGTGTGGAGCTTGGTACTTTGTCTTGAGCCTCGGTTTGCCATTGTGCATCCGCTGGCATTCTCCAGGCAATGGCAGGCTTTTTAGTTCGCAGAGCCTACCGGCTCTGCTCACGTACCACGCACCGCAACTCGCCCAGGCTGCCTCTTAAGATGAAGTTTCTTTTCAGCTTAAGTCCTAATGCTACAGAAGATGAAAAAGAGGCCCTCCCTTTAAATCTTCCATTTTAAATTCATGCTTTCTACATTAAAGATTCTTAGGGAAAGCTAGCAGGTGTATTACTTGAATCATCACTTTAGAAGAATTATTAGTACTGTTTAAACTGTAGCTCAAAAATGTCACAGGAACCTGTTATTTCTGAGTATTTATTAGACCATGTGTGAGCATTATCCTGTAGTTTTCCTTAGCAAGCTCTCCACAGCCTGCACAACTGAAGCAAACTCTTCCACCTTCTTTCTTACTCGTCACCTATTTTTTCTACAGCAGGCAAAGAGAAAAACCTTGGCTCACGTCTGCATGATTACAGCTCTCTACTGCTGCAGTCTCCGTTTATACCTGATGGTGTGGAATATTTTCATAAGGTCTTATGTACGCAAATTTGCTTACCATTATCTGATCTGGTTACTTTGCAAAGTTAAAGCGAGATGTTTTTCATCTCCCACTACTGCACTGTTGATAAACCTGTCTTATGGAAATGAGACTGGTCCTCACAGTGGGCATTGTTGTAGGACTTGGACTATAAAATGGTGAACTACTGAAAAACTGAGAACTGCTTGAAAAAAATGATCTGACTGCATTTCAGAGGTTTCCTTTAATAGAGTATCCTACTTCATTTCCTTGTGGATATAGGCTTCCAAATGAAAACATGTCTGTGTTAGGAAAGGAAAGGAGTCACTTTGGAGAGTGCGGAAGAGAACTGAGAGCCAGATTATATAATGTGATACAGAAGGATTCAAACTGCCTGTCTTTCGGCACTTCAAGTGGGGAGCTGCTCTTCCTAAGCTCCCTTGGAAAGAAAGACTTCCTCAGGGAGGGATACAGAGAGCTTACAGAATCCCTTTGCCAACCTACCACAACTGTCAAAGACTCAAGTCTTGAGTTGTCTAATGTTAGTCAACATGACTATTATCCTTTAAAAAGCCCTCTTTACCATTGAATTTTCAATTGGGCTGCACTGCATGCCCATGAGCAGTAGCATACCCATGTGAACTACAGAAGCAGTTATATCTAGTAATTATTTTTCTGCTGCTTGTGTAAAGTATTCGTAACCTGTGCCCTTTCATTATTAATGGATAAACCAAACCACGGGTGTAACTGCCGAGACAGCCTGGCAAAAGACTCTTGATTAAAATTAAATCTCACACGCTTGAAAATGTCTTTATCCACTTTCTAATGCAATCTGCATTAATATGGTAGAGACCTCATTATTATATGGCATTGAAGTATGAGGTATTTTTGGTGGAAATATTACAGAAAATGTAGGTAAATATGTAAGCCCAAATCTACTGGACTACGTAATTTAACATATGAAGTCTTTGCTGTATCCGCCTATGAATATTTCATTCATCATTGCTTCCCAAATCCCTAGTGAATCATTTAATTGGCCAAGATAAATGGCTATTTAAGAGCTACTATTTATGGTAATATAGTATTTGACTCAGGTTCTTTTTCAAATTGAGCACTTATGGCTATTTCAGATCTATCTAGTCACTGACACCGATTTGAATATAGTAATTATTCACTTTTATGGAATTTTAAAGTTAATGTTTGTTGATAGCTGTATATGCAGGTAATGCCATAACTACCTGGATGAAAGGGTTAGTCTTTACTCAGGAGAGCCAGTCAAAATTCCAGTGTAACTGTAAAAGAGGTTCCTTACATAGTACTCAATTCTCAATGTTATTATATGTGATTTGCACTAGCATTATCAGTAAATCACATGTGTCATTTATTACTGCAATGGACAAGCAGGCACAGAAAAAAAAGCGGGGGGAGGGATGGGGAGAAACAGGTATTTTTAAGTGCGAAAATCTGAATGGCAATATGTTATCAAGTCCTCAGTATTAAAAAACAAAGAAAAAGCATACCATAACTATAATGCCAAATAGGTTGTGACTAGTCAGTGTATATTAATATTTATGCCTGGAAAATTAGGATGCCATAATTTATGTCCTTAATTGGTACAATAACTTGATGACCTGTGAAGGTGAAAATAAGGGAGCTCTTGCTGAACCACTAGGATGTTTTAACAGTTTCTGGGTATAGTAGATATACCCTCAAATTTGAAATTATAAGTGACTTGACCTATAGGTTGTCAGCACTGGAATATACAGGGAATCCTGTTACAATTTACTAAACATGTTGGAAAAAAAGGACATTAAGGGACATTAAATATGCTATGAATCATTCTCATCCAGATGTTGAGGGACTTTTCTTCCTTTCCAGAGTAACTCAAGCAGAACCAGTCTAAAGCCCCCTTTATTCTGAAGAAGTGCCAAACCAGGAAGTTAGTGATGTTGAAATATTCCATACAATTTTGTTTTATGTTTCTACTTAAGCCGACTATACGGGCGGACCTACTGCCAAGTGTTATATAACTATCTGTATTAAATATGAATTAACTTTGATGGTGCCTGTGATATCCTGGTGGGACTCATTATCGACTATGGTTTCATTATTGCCATACATAACCTTATTTATTAAGTATTTCACAGATGGCATCTAACTCTGGTCAGGTAAGCAAGCTGCAATCCAACCCTGTAGTAGCATATTATTGTCAGAGCTCATGAAATGCAGCATAACCTCTTCTATACCTTGTTTGGTATTTTGCAAAGACCAAAAGTCAGTGTAAAGCTCTCTGTAAATAGTAAAATAAGTACATATAAAATCAGTATGATTTCAAATGATTTGTAAGATCACAGAGTCTTCCTTTTCAATTGAGGTGTTTACCAGTATTTATATTTTGTAAATTTAGGCTCTTAAGCCAGAAAACTTAATTCTGGGAAAAGGAGAAGATTGCAGAGGATCAGAGATCAGTCAGGACTGGTGCCTTTCAAGTGATGGTGGAGCTATAATTTTAAAATGTTCAGGGTGAGCAGGAATTCCTTGATGCTGGGAGCATTCTTCTGATGCTTATCATGCAGGTGTGGAACGTATATTCCCAGCTTCTGATATTGCAAAAATAAGCCTGTTCAGATGCATAGATGAAGAGCCTGGACAAACTGTGCATGCACACACCATGGCAGTTGCTCACATGTACAGTCCTTACTAGGAGAGCAAAGGAGAAGGGGCTCCTCCAACCACATGCCATTCTGGACAATGGGTATCTGGGCATGACAGTAGCCCGGATGAGAGCTTATGTGAGAGCTTATGTTGTGCAGAATGGAGCATTCTCGCTCAAGAAAGGTGAGGAGTAGACCGAAACAGTGATCTGGAATTGGTCAATACCATTTAGAAATACTAGTTGCTTTAATATGCTCAGGATCTACCTTGAATTGCTGAACTACTTTTACAAAGATTATTCAGAAAAGAGCATGTATTTTTATCACTGATAATTTTTTGTTCTTTTTTTTTTAATCACTTTATAGTAGATGTTCAGTCACAGCATTTCCTTTGTGGTAATTGATTAATGCAAGTTTGTACACAAATTTTCCAGTACTTAGGGAATTTATTAAGAAAAGTGAATTCCTGCATCATGTTCTCACTCAATAATAGTGTAGCATTTATCTTTCACCTTTATTTATTGATTCAGCAATGTAATATTAATATATTCCTTTAACTGGTTATCCTTTTAGTTCTATTAACTGCATAAATCAATTACTTTTAGTCCAGATGATTAGTTTCTATTTCATACTTCTTTGCATGCAGTAATATATGCTTTATTCAATGTTATTAAAACTTTAAAATATTCAACAGTGAAGTGATTCTTCTCCTCATTGTAATCTATTACTAACTCTACCAAAGGCATAAAATGAATCTTAAGTAAATCTATTCTTTTTATTTATATATTAAATAAGACCTGAGGACCTGAAGATTCAAACTTATGTCTGTCAAGCCCAGTGGTAGCATCTGAAGTATGTGACTGTGAGCAAACAGGAAGAGTCAGTTGACAGAAATGAACATATATATCTACATTTCAAAGGATACCTAGGAAAGACAAATGTGGAGGAGTTCCTGGAGGAAAGAGGTTGCAAGCTGTTGTGAACAATCCCTGCTAGAAAGCTGTGGACTGAGTGAGGAGTCACCGGAGATCGGCGTTGGGGGCAGGGAAGAAAGC
>JAWLRI010000673.1:4963925-4975942 GCA_034781795.1 Crypturellus tataupa
TGGAGTCTCCTTCTCTGGAGATCTTCAAGACCCGCTTGGATGCCACCCTGTGCCACGTGCTCTAGGTGGCCCTGCATGTGCAGGGGGTTTGAACTAGATGATCTCTAGAGGTCCCTTCCAACCTTAACCATTCTATGATTCTATGAAAACACTGAAAAAAAGCTGAAAGTGTATATTTGGCAAACTCTGTGTATCTGATAGGAGCATCTAGGACAGAATTCATCTTCAATTAATGTGAAAAGATGCCCAAATGTTTAAGCCTACGCTAGTGGTTTAGCTCCATTCCTCATCAAGGAATAAAACCAGTCACGTCCAAGTAGTGATTCATCCTATCTATTTTAGGCACTTATTTTAGCAAGTCTCTGGAGATGCTTGTTTTCCCTTGTAATCAGTTTTGTTAAGTTAAAGATTATGAAGGCCATCAGGAGTTACACTTTTAATTGACATGAAGTAAACTATTTAAAACAAGATAGCTGGCTTAATTTTAGCAGTATATTAAATATATTTCCTTGAATAGCATCAGAATATTTAATTGCATGATCTCATAAGAATAAGGCACACAAAAACTTACAGAGTTGAGAATGTTTTCCGATTTCTGATCCCATACTTGATACTTGATGTACTCTTTTATACAAAAGCTGAAAAAATTCTTACTTCTCTCTCATCATTTCTTATGACAAGCAAATGACCCTTAAAAGAAACTTTTCCAACTTGAATTCATCTTTCCCCTTAGAGTGTTGAGTCGCAAAGCGGCACTTTGCAAATACTTATTGATGCACCTGTTATGCAGGAGCGTCTTTCTCACCTTCAGTTTTGCATCTGAGAAGACACATAAATGAGAGTACAGGGGAGACAGCCTGGAAAAAAAAATACAAACAATATACTGAACCACATGTGTTTTATTTCTTTGCTGATTGCTGGCTGGTGGAGAGCAGGTGTCAGGACAGAAGCCACCCATGAGCTGTCTGCAGAGTAGAGCTGTTGGACCTGGCTGGGAAGGGCTGAGCTTGCCTCATGGGAAGGAGCAAACCTAGGATGGGAGAAGGAAAGAGAAACCTTCCTAATTGACTCACCAGGATCAAGGCATGCATACTAGGAGGCAAGGAAACCCAGGAAAACTACTGGACTAAGTTCAAGCCTAAATTCATTATAGGGGAGACAGGTTTTGAAACTTTTTGATATGAACCTGTTTTGCCAGGAAGATTGAGCTTTCTCCTATTTAAAAAGTGATTTTGTAGTACATTTCTGCTGCAAAAATCTGACCTCAAGAGACTGCAATCAACAGTGGTCACAGCACACTCAGTTAAAGGGACAGTTGCAGACAAAACTACTTCAGTGCTCTGGCTAAACTGGATTCCTATCACAAACAGTAACTTTTTTCCTATTTTTTCCATTTATAGTGGTCATACCTTATTTGTAGTAATGTACCAAAAAAAAAAGAACTTAGAAAGATATTTGTGTCTATATATAAGTTCTAGTTTATAAATAGTAGTTCAAGATATTTCCGTGATACTTTATTACATCGGTTGTACTGATTAGAACGTTTACAAGTTGTCTGTGAAAAAGCCAACTGAGTTTTTCCCTGAATATATTGTCATTGTATGACCAAGATGAACAAAGTCTGTTTTTCATCAAAAATCCTCCATAAATTCCTAGTCAAAAACTTAATGCACTTTTTAAAGTCCTAAAATCCTTAGCTAGGTGTAATCTTCTTCCCTATTTTATATTTTATTTTATAAAAATTTAGATTTGAGGTAAAGTCTTTTAAATTATGTGCTACTTTGATCTCAGATAACCCTAAAGCTGGTATGAAACACAGTACCTCAAGTTTGCATACATAAAAATAAACTCTATTGCACTGCAGGCAGAAGTAATTTTTACCTGAGGTTATTATCATCTAGTATCTACTTTGGTATTAAGTCTGTACTGAGCTTGAGTTCAGTTTGCTTTAATTACTTTTCTCTTCCAATTTTATTTCCACTTTTGTCATATGGAAGAGATCCAGTAGGATAAGGTAGACACAAAGGAGATGCCCTTCTTTTTTGCACTGTTATGTAAAGGATTAATATATGGAATCTACTGGCTGTGCTCGTATTATATGAGGATTGGAAACCATCTTGGAAAATGTTGATTGTGCCAAAAATATCCCAGGTGGAGTTTTTAGCTGAAAACTGCTGGAACAAAATATCCTGACACTCCAAATTACCCGCAGGGAAAAACAAACAAATGAACAAATGCGTTTTAGTTTAGTTTTTAGAAAAAAAAGAAAGTTCATACCAAAGAAAAAAGTCACTGACTTTACAAATCACAGCAACAGCCAATTACAGAATCACTGAAAAATGGGGAGAAATGGACTAAGAAGGTCACTTATTTTATCTCCAGGTTACATCAACTACACCTAACCACTCCTGACAGACTATACCCAGACTGTTCTTAAAAAGCTTCAGTGATGTAAATTCAACATACTCCTTAAGCAGTCTCCTATATATCAATTTATTATGATAGAATCTAAGAAGAAAAGCAAAAACTTTAATCGGAATCTAAAGAAAAGGTGTAAGTAGTTTTAAAACTGTCTGGCTACCATCCAGGGTGGCATTAGGGGTCACGAGAAGGAAGATCTTATAACTGCAGAGCCCAGTGTTGCCTTCTTTTATTTGAAAGGACTCTGAATCAAGTGCTGAATGAAAATTCAAACCAGGATTACAAAATTACTGGGTAATGTACATCTTTACATCCATACAGCATCTGGTAAGCACACATGCACATACTGTTTCACAAAGTGCAAGGTACCCTCATTCTCTTTCCCTGAGCAGAACGAGAGTTCACGTTTGGTGAGAGGCAAGAGACCACACATACGCCACCAGTATGGAACAGCTAATAACTCACATTACAGCTTAGTTTTTTCAGTAATACTTTCATGCACCTATTGCCATTATAGAAAGAATAAAATAAAGCAATAAAGAGTTTATTTTTGCTTTTGTTTTATCAAGGTCATCCCAGCATCAGCCAGCTAATAATCATCAGTAGGGAGTAATAAACTGAGTCTCAGATGAAGTAGCGAGTTAAGTACTGTAGCACTGGATATAAACTGCTTGACATAGGGTGCAAAATCACTATCTCCCAATGTTTTTAGGGCTCAGCCCGGACAATATCTGCTAGGGCTGCTTTAAGGAATGGATTGGATTTGGAACTGATTTGGATTTGAATTGGAAGCAGCTGGATTTGGAATTGGTTTGAAATGGGGGAACAGACCAAACCCCACGGCTCTGTCCCCAGGTTTATCTCCCAGGCCTGCAGCCTACGGTAGGGCTTGAGCAGGGAGCAGGGAGCTCTTGCTTTGCTAACTGATCCAAGAAGCCTTCCAGCTTGTGCTTGCACAGAAATCTCTACTTCTCTGCCTTCTTCCAGAGCCATATTTCTAATACTTTCTATTGCATTTTCTTGGCAGCTTTTTTTGCAAGACCTTTCTTTCTGTGGTGATTTGGCATTTTTTCCTCTAGACAACCAGACACATCTGTGAGCAAATCAAAAACCAAATCATTTCTCTACCTCTCTGTTTTTTTTTTTAATCACATCTCTTGGGCCAAGGAAGAAGGTTTGTTCACTACCCCTGTTTGCATATTCTAGGGTTTCTGTGCATTTTCACAGTGTCTTCAGTCACTAGACATGGAGTAATTTATTTATTTCCTTATTCAGTGTGCAACGACTTTCATGCCTTTCAAGCAGGTGTGAGATAGCTGAGCTAACATGTAACAACTCCTGCTTGTGCTGGAGCTGCTGCTCCTATCAGTCAGTTTGGGGAGAGAGAGAAGGAGGGCAGCAGACATGAGAAAGATATTTACAAAATACTGAGACAAATAATATTATAAATATGATGCCACATGATGGCAGCATTCTGCACACACTTTCCAACTACTACTGCATGCTAAGAAACTGGAGAAAGTGCTAGAAACTAAGCAGCAATGACCTTGTTTTCTTTAAATAAACTCTATTTGGGGGGGTTATATCTCATTTGTAGACTTTTCATGTCCAATCTCTCAGAGAAAAGAATGAGGACTCAGTAGAAAATAGATGCCACCTTCCTTCAGTTATATTTTGGAGGTGTTAGCACATGTAGAAGGAGGTAATATATTAAATAAAAGAGTTGATAAGATATGGTGAAATAATCTTCATTAGAAGCTCAGCTTCTCAGTTTAACTCAGAGATTAATTATGAGATTAACTCAGAGATTACTATATTCCACAAATAAATGTGGAATGAAAATTTCCAATTTTATCTACACAGTCTTGTTATGGTATCTCCAAATTAAAGCATGAATTTTGAGATCTGGCATCTACTGAAAATGACAAGGCTAAAATCTAACAAGAATTGTGAATCCACAGCATTACAAATTTCAGTACAATTGCTCAGAAGGCTGTATGCTGCTATCTCCAGAAGTAAAACCACAGAGACACTACCCCGCAGGAAGATCTTCAGAAGTTGTACAGTGTAATAGTGTGGGGGTGCAAACAGGCCTTCAGACTCTGATAATAGCAGCACAGTTGGTACTTTTGTAATTCATTGCCCTCAGCAGACTAAACAATGAGCAGTGGCATGACTACACTCATTTCAGGGAAAAAAAAAGCAATTTATTTTACACTGTCTTCTGCAGCTGGTCACCCCCTTTAGCCCCTTGGAAAGATGTAGTCTGCATTTTGCATTCTCTGTACTCTTTTGGGGCTGTAATTCACACATTATTGCATTTTTTTTTCCTTCCTTGAAAAGGACTTTCCACAAAGTGCAACAGTAATGCTACACTGCATAATATCTAAGCTCATTACAAATCGTATGGACCATTTGCAAGAGTATTTCTACTTTAGATGTGGAAAAAATGGAAAAAAAATTGTTTAATTTGAAAAAAAAAATTAAACAATCCATGTACACTTCACTGTGTCCTTTTGACCCTGCTGGATACGTAAAAGCTAGAGACATGCTGATTGAATTGTAATAAGATTCAAAGTGTAGTTCCAGCTCACTGAAACTCTATTTAGTATTCGAAAAGCTTAAGACTTCTAGAATACGTAAGACATATGTTATAATGACCTCTGTTCAAATGAAATGTAATAGATTTGTGCTTTCCTGCTTACAATAGTTACAAATGTATTTGGATTGAGGCCAATAGCTTATCCTTAAACCAGTTATTGCTACACAGAGCACATTTTACAAAGTCCAAAACATTCTTTGTTTACCCTGGTATTATAATTGACATTATTTATAATTTGTCAGCAGAGGCAGATGAAATGGAAGCAGAGAGCTTTATTCACTGTATTACCAGTCTAGAGCCAGCCTAATGTCTATTCCATTGCTGATCTTTGTTACAGATGCATTTACCACTTTATTGCTTGCCAGTAAGTTTGCGTGAACACATTAATAAGATGCAACTACACTGTTTAAATTCTAACAGAGTAAGAGAGGATGAAATCAGGAACAGGTCACTACAGTCAGAAATTCAACAAACCAGAAAGGAATTTCTTTGAATGTAGCTTATTATAAAACTTACACACATAAAAGCCATCACCTTTATGCACAGGTAGTATTAAACACATTCAGTATAAAATTATCTAAAAAAATGAATTTCTTCAAATGCATAAACTGATTTATTTTCTTTTTCAACAGATAGTCTGTTTCCTGGTCCAGGGATGACCTGTCGGTTGAGTTGCAACAGTACTTTATACTTAATACCCGTAAGTAAGGTAATCAGCGTCAGTGAGAATCACCTAGCTAGTACAAGTTATCTATATCTGCTTCAGGACTTCACAGCGACAATGTATTAGCTGAAGCTTTCTGCCAGTGATTTCTTGTGGTCTTTGTTTGCTTTTGTTGGATTTTTTCTGAGGAAGTTAACCAGGTTAATTGATTAATCCATCACCTCAAGGAAATATTTTCTACAAGCAGGTAGGTTAGTAAACCCCTGGCCAGGTGCAGAAGGGTCCTGCTGTCAACCAACCAGCAACTGACAGCAATTTGCATCTGTATCTTTCAGGCAAATTTCCTGAACCTCTTATGGATTATGGGTAAAGGAATTATTTAATCCTGTAAACCTCATAATGATACTGTCTCTTATATTAAAGCCATGCCACTCTTGACATATGGGTTTTGGGCACAGGGTGTCTGTGTTTCCATATGATGGTATGTATTAATGGCCTGCTGAGAAGATTTCTGGAAATTGGATGAGGATCAGCAGTAAAATTTTTCCATTCAGAGGGAATAAAGGTCCCAGTGCAGCTATGCAGAGAAGATGAGGCACAAACATACAGTGATTTATTTTAGTCCTATGCAATGACTGCAGGATTAAGCAACTTGATGCTGCTATTGCTGCTGCAGTGCTAGTGGTTACACTGAGTACTCTCCAAGATGAGGGACTTTAAAGCTGGTCATTTCTTGCCTGTGTGTTTAAGAGGGGGATTTACTTCAAAGCAGAATGCTGCATCCGTCAGGGGACTCACATCCGCTGCATGGCACTTCAAAGTCAAGACGGTGGAAATAAATACACCCACGCTGCTGCCTTGCTAGCTTGGGCATTCGCAGGGGAGGAGGGCACTCTTGTGTCACGACCTTCTAAAATTTAAGGCATTCATTAATCTATATACTTTTTTTTCAGACTATGACATTATTTGTGTTACCATTTCTTTAAGCACTATGAATCTTTTCTTTCATCTGTGCATTTAATTTCAATTAATTAGAAGTAGTGCTAATGCTAGCTGGATTATGCATGGATTAAAAAGATAGCACAACCTCCAGTAAGAAGACTTGGTGGCTTTCAATGCCACACTGCACCACCTAATGAGTGAGGAGGAATCCCTCCATGATTTACAGCACAGGGTCATACACAGGAGGCTAAAGCACTATTTGGGATTTAATAGGAATGATGTAGAATTAAAATTTGACTAGTTTTGTACTAATTAGATATTATTTTGTACTGATTAGATATGTACAACTTTCAGTTTAGTGACAGAAGATCAACTCATTCCCAGAAATGAAGGCAAAAGTTTAATGAATCTACTTAAAAAAAATCATGATAAACGAAAGAATAAGTGCTCAGTGAGCAAAAAAAGTAACATTTTCCTGCCTGTGTAACTGTTCTAGGAGAATTTTGCTCTTTAATGATCCCAGCCTATTTCTATTTCTAGTTTTGCAAGTATTGCTGTTTGGGAGTCTCGCAACATTTGATACTTTACACTGGTGTGTGTTGTCCCAGATGTGTCTTATTTTATGTGCTAAAATATATTTGCAGTGTTGCATTTTTTTTCTGCTGACTCTTAGTACAATATCAAAGGCAGGTGCATGCAGAAGTTAGATAAGAAAGTTGTTAACTACCCTGTAACATTCTTTTATCCTTAATTTTTTTTGCATCTTTAAAAATATTTTCAATGTTTTTCGCAGAACAGGCGCCTGAAATCTGCAAAGGCTTAACATCTCAAACCAGGATACATCTAATTGGAGTTGCTTTAATAAAATCTCATGAAGTCATTTGTTCAGATACATTTAATTATTTTCCTAGGGGTGAAATGGATGTTCAGAAGAAGACTGCTTGGGTGGTTGATCTGAAGGTTTGGTTTACATTCTGGAAGATGCCACATGCTCTCTAGACTTTTTTATGAATGCCCCTCACTGTAGGAGAGGGAGAATGCCTTGTAAATTGTTGTAGAAAGATGGAAATAATTACTAAGCCAGATCCAGTCCTCAAAACTGTTTTAGTTCTGTTACTGTTTTAGTTCATCTTCTTTCTTGAGCCAGATCATCCAATATGTAAAAATTGTGGCTTTAACCCCAATCTCTTTAAGTGCTTGCACTGAAATCATTCATCTTTCAGAGTACTTCCTGGATAAGGACATCTGGCTGTTAACTCGTTACATTGGTGTCCTGTTTTGGGTGGAAAAAATCTGAGTGTGGCTGAATCGGATGTCACTGGAACTGTCTTTAGTCAAGCTGAAGATCAGCAAACCTGCTCAGGTCTGTCACCACAGACATTCTAAAATTATCAATTTAAAATGTATTGAGCAACACCAAACCTAAAAGACAGGACACATATTTTTGATCTAGCCTTTTAAGCAGCATTCTCCCACAAATTTCCTGCTCATTAAAAAAGTTTTGTCTTTGTAAACGAACGAAAAAAAAAGAAAGAAAAAGAGAGAAAAAAGAAGTAGAAGAAGAAAGAAGGAATCTTTACTGGTTATAGCAGTATTTGGAGTAACCTCCCCTTCTTCGCCTCTCCTTTCGCATACACACATGCTTGGCGCAGGTTCATCCTAATTCTCTTAAATAATAAATGCCTAAAGCTTCTCAAGGACACTGGAAAGGAGGGAGGTAATAAACACAACAGAGGAGAGGGGAGGACACTGGAAATTAGAGCAATGCCCCCAAGTGGTTTCTACCACTGCTGAACGTGTTTCTGAGAAGGGGTCCATCAGGCTACTCATCTTGTCCCACTGTATGCCTGAAGTTTAAGATTAGATTCACAGTAACAGACTAATAAAGCAAACAGAAGGATGCACACATACACAAATCGGGTAAATGAAACAAATAATGTAGCACAGAAAAACTCATGATCACATTGGTCTGTCTTTAATATTGATTTACTTAGTAAGATTTGTATATATACAACAATTGTGTCCCCTTGTAACTATCCACATATAACACTACGTAAACCATCTGCTTGCAGGCTTTTCCAAATTGCTTGCTTTAGACCCACCTGTGCCTGGAGGTAGCAGCTCCTTCCAGATCTGGGCACTTTGTCATCTGGCTTGGCTCATCCACCATGCAGGGCTGAAGTCACAGAAAAGACAGATTCTACTGTAACAACCAGTTTGTCCTGCTCTGTGCTACTAAATCAGCTATTAAATCAAGGGATATAGATGAACACTAAAACTCACCTTTGCTGAATTAAGTATAGAAGGAAATTCCACCTGGAAAAGATAATATGACACAACTGAAAGCAAAGAATATCAAGGTCAAAAAGAGATGCCTGTGGAAAGAGTGAACTTGGGGAAATATTTAGAAATAAAAGAAAAATGTATAGGAGATGAAATACTGCATAATTAAAGTATGAAAAAGCATTTTTTTCAATGCTTATAAGTTTCAGAATCCATTAACTGGCCTGTCTGATTCAGCACTAGCTAAATAGTCATAAATATTAGGAACATTTATATGGCCACTTTAATCACTAAAACTAAATTCTACTCTCAAATTGCACTAATAGATTTAGGCTATTATCTTTATTCCTGAAAAGAAGTATATATTTCTACAGGCAAAAGTTACTTGCAGCAAAAATAAAACCTTATTGCTCTATAAACTAATCAATATGCCATTTTACTGCATCTTTGTTGACAGACAAGAAATTTGTACATGAACCAAAGAAAAAGTAACCCCCTGATTTTCTCAAATCTTATGACATTTCTATCAGAGAGACATAGAATATGAGACCTAAATGTGGCATAAACAATGAATACACAGAAAATACAATACTCATAGTTTATATTTATTAAAGAACACTACTGAGGAGGGAAAACCTATTAATGTCATAGTCTCACTAAAGCTTGAGAAGACATATATAGTATTTTCCCCTTTTCCTGGTTTCTCCTTATTTTTCTTGGAGGCAAAATAAATTGAATGCGTGTAACACTTCAATACTGCACCTTATCTATGCCATAATTCCTTATGAATCCGGGTAAAAACAGATCATTCTCAGACCTTCATCTTTTATGATGAAATTATGTTCTAATGGCTTCACCTAGACTCTAGTTAAGGTGCAATTACATCTCAGACCTCTTCTGTTCTAGGAGAAAAGTGCAATTTTTACTGAGGTTAATCAATACTAATAATTAAAATCCTAGTGAAGATAGTGAAGTAAGGTTCTAAAATAAATGATGAGGTTTCCTTGAACCTCAGCATTGCTGAAAACTACCAATCGTTTTGTCTTCTTTAAGACCTTATAAGAGCAACTAGATTTTAACTAATACAATCTGTTTCTTTTTTTATTTTAACTGGTGAAAAGACACACAAATTTTATTTTTACTTCTCATGCAACCCTGAGTAACTGAAACTATATAAATGTAGCTGATACTTGAGTTAGAGTTTAATGTTATAAAACATTTTGAAAATGTATGTGTTCATCTCTGATGGCACTGTGGGAGGACTGATAAAGCATTATGAACTGAAGAAGCAAAGACAGATATAACTATTTTTAATTGTGTAGGGCAAGATATTGGTCAAAAACACATACATGGTTGGTACTCAGAGCTGGGGGTAAATTAGTCACTTTTGGTGCAAGGATTTATCTGTAAATACTTTTCATTGAAGTAGCACATTTTATGTACTAGTAGGTAGCTTGGGAACCACTGATTAGTTTGAAAGCATACTATTTTTTTATTCCAGTTAAACATGTTAACAATAGATTGTGAACAATCTAATGATGAGTGAAGTGTTACTGCCTGACAAAATACGGATGATGATACTTCTCTTAATATTCCTGTGAGAACTCCCTCAATTACAAGCATTTGCAATATGTCCTCCTTCAAGCACACACAATTCTCACTTAATTCATTGGAAGATACAAATTTACTTAAATAAAGGATTATGTACTTCTAAGATGACATCCAAGACAGGGAAATAGAAGTGTATCTCCTTGATTTTTCATGTTTGCGGTTGGCAGTTCTTCAATCAACTCAAAAATTATATTAGGAGCTCCAGAGATCTGTGTATCAACTTGTCGGGCTTTTGAACAGCACACTGACTATTGGATAGTTAAAGCTATGTCAGGTCTATTGTGACCCTTAGTCACAATATTCCTGCTGAAAGTAACTTGTCAGGAAGAGATAAGAAGAATTCTAGAAATGGACTTAACGCCTTCTTTAAAGATCAAGGAAAATTCAAAGGAAACTTCATCAGAAAAATAGTAGTAACTTTCTGTTCTATTTTTATTTTCTAGCAAAGACTGATTATCTAAATCTCTTTGTTTGTCTTCTGAGATTTAACGACAAAAGATATTATTAATAAGAAGAGGAAATTAGATATTTCAAGAAATTCTTGCAAATCTTTAGGCAAACACATTAGTAAGTGTAACTGCCCATTTTCTGTGCATGTGTCATGAACAGAAAAGCTTTTTATACAAACATCAGGAAGAAATGGATAAAATGAGTCATAAATACTATCAGTAATAATGTGTCATTTAATTCAAATTACTTACATTTTTACGTCAGTGTACTCTTTATTTTACTGAACAAAATGTTCTATCAAGATGGGCAAAAATCTTCACAAAAAACAGCTTCAGCTATTTGGAAAAGTGAAAAGTTGATATATGTTATTATGTGAAGGATGAAAAAAGTAAAGCAAAAATCAGAGCAGCAGAAAATAGATTCGAATTATTGAAGTAGAACATGTTTTTTAAGAGTCAAGCAGTAGTTTAAGGACTGTTTTCCAAAACACTTAGAAAACTGTAAGATATGTAAGATATGCACGCTGTTCCTGTGCATAAAGGAGCAAGAAAAAATAGTGTCTGCTTTTTTTTTATTCATTTACAGAACTGACAATCAATGAATCTGGGGTCTTATTAGTGACATTTATCGCAGCCTAAGGCCAAAGCCCCTGGATGCTCCACGAGAAGCAGACTGATTGCCTGGTTTTGAGCTGGACCTCACCTACATTCACTAAGTCTGTTGTGTAGGTGACCACCCCTGGCTCTCACGCACACAGACTTCGGAGCCCATGTAGTCCTCCTCTGAAGGCATCGCTTCAGATCCTGATGTACAGACACACTGCACACTTCACACACAATAGTCTTAAATGTGAATCTGGAGCAGGTCTCCAAATCTGAATAGGTATTATCTATGTTTCAGATAGATAGAAATTTTCTTCAAAAGTAACCACATCACTGAAGGAATATTCTTTTTGGGAATATTCAGGCCTGGTGAGGCCACATCTGGAGCACTGTGTCCAGTTCTGGGCCCCACAGTACAAGAAGGATGTGGAGCTGCTGGAGA
>JAWLRI010000673.1:5023058-5036109 GCA_034781795.1 Crypturellus tataupa
CCCCCCCCGCTCCGTGCGGAAACAAAGCCGGGACAACCGCGCAGGTGTCAAGACGCTGATTGGCTGTGAGCCTTGCTACATTTGTGTTGTGAAAGAAGTTAGCTTGAAAATAAACTTGTCTCGCTCTGCACCCCAGACTGAGTCCATTCCTTCACAAGGTGCAACATGTTCTTAACAAATTCCATTTTTATTGATCTAGAATCTAAAGAACCCTGATGATTTTTGGTGTCTCATTTTTGTTGACAGATTTCATCTAGAAAGTATCTTTGTCAAAACTCTTCAGATTTTGCATACCAGAGTTGCGGTTCTAAAATCCTCTGAAATCTAAAGAAATATTCTAATTAGCTTCTACAAGCTTTGAAGAAAGCTATGTGGAATATATATGCATTCTATGTACAATCTTAACATGCATTCATCTCTCCATGATGTGTAGGTTCTTGCAGCTGAAATGAGAAAAGGGTAAATTTCATTTCCTCTTCCTTGCATACTTGAGTACAGACTTGATAATTTTCTGCCCACAAGCTATCCTGAAAGCTTGGAGGTAAGCTGCTTAAGTAAAGTGGATAAGCCAAAGTACATCAGTGGGGAACTGGAACTAATATACAATATACTTAGAAACTCATATAGTTTTGGGAAGAAATTTTAATGACTAAAGGCCACTGTACCCCACAAAACCTAATTCCCACGAAGCAGCTACAGACAGTTTATTGTAAAGAACCAGCCAGGTCAAACAGATTTTGGTACATACTTCCTCCATTCCCTAAATCTGACTGACCCCTGTTCCTTCAACTGAAAGCACTGTATTCTGGTTACAGAAAAGATCATTTTGCCCAAAGAAAGCAGTTAAATACAGCAAATGTCTGCTCCACTTCCTAAGACATTCTTTATATCTCATACAGAATAAAGTTTAACAATTCATGCTTGAATTCATGAATAACTAGCTGGAAAATCTGTATGACTAATAATGAACTCCTGATTTTCATCTTTCCTCATTTAAAATAGCTGCACACAATACTAAAGACATATGGAGGTCTCTTTTGCTGTACTCAGCAAATAAAAGTACATGAGTCTAAAAAATAGTGCACATGAAAAAACAATGCAGGAACTACTGGTTTCATCACTATTGTTCTGTTTCTGATTGTACTTTAGATGACTTCAGGAACAAGACTGGAAGGAAACCATTCTTGATTTGAACATGAGACTGTGGAATTTGTGGATGCTACTTCAGTAGATATCATTATTTTTCCCCTTTCTCCTCT
The DNA here is from genome assembly GCA_034781795.1 of Crypturellus tataupa. NCBI lineage: Eukaryota > Metazoa > Chordata > Aves > Tinamiformes > Tinamidae > Crypturellus > Crypturellus tataupa. The sequence continues at coordinate 5,024,318 of JAWLRI010000673.1, forward strand.
TCTGTTACACTTTTTAAGGTAATGATACTTTAAATAATCACTGTTCTGAGAATCCTGTTCTTCTGGTTGAAGAATATCTTTTAGGAACAGTTCTAAAACTTGTTTTAAAGTCCATGCAGTCAACATGAGATGAAAACACATGAAATGTGTTTCTGACAATGTTTCTTAATGGATTTGAGTTTCATTATAATCATTGATACATCATCTATATTGCTTTGATATACATACCAATTATATCATTTGTACTCTATGCTTGTTTTGCATGTTTTAGAGTTAACATGCTTGTTACTTATGTCCTGCATTTTATTTCATGTCATGTTATTAGCTGTGTGCTTATAGCAGAAATTCTCAAGCATAAGAAAACAGATAATCTATAAAATCTCTAAAATCTCATTTATTTGGAGAGAAGAGCAAAAGCACAGAAAGCCAAAGTATTTGTTCTAATCAAACATTTATGGTCTGTTAAATAAATCAAAAAAATCAATTTTTTTTTTAACAAATAAATAAACAATAGACTTTTTTATGAAGAGAAATGAGTAATGAAAGTATCCAAGATGTATTTAAAATAAGCCTTAGTGGCGTCAAGTACAGCAGGTGTCCTCAACAATTATGCTCTCCTTGATGTTAAATTGATTTGAATGGACTAGGAAATACAAACAAAGGCACAGGAGTGGGCAGTGGAACACAAAGGCCATGAACTATTTTTGAACAGCTTGGACAAGCACCGCTTTTTATTAGTATAAAAAGAAAGTGGTTTTAGCATATTACTCACTAATATTCCCATCTGTGGTTGGCACGGTGCATTGCCTTCATGCTGACCCTTTAAAAGTGTCAAACACTTTTATCTTTCCTTTCCAAATCTAAGAATGTCTTCAATTCCAATTAGTAATTATGTATGAAACTGTAATGACCCTGTAATTCAACTCCTATGCATGTTCTATTTTAATTACATAATCTCTTTGGACAACTGTTCCCTGGAACATTCTAAAACAAATGTCAATCTCTGTCTAGTCAGAGATGCCTATTTGAAAGCACTAAACAATGCTAAAAGCATTCATTTGTTCCTACAGTTCACATTTTATACAAATACGATTAACTTATAAGTGAAAATCATAATTTGTGTTCTTCCGTCCTCAGATTATTTCTGCAGAATAAAAGAATATGGAAAATAACTCAATATCCAAGTAGGTTCTGCTGTAAAGACACCTAAGAAACAAGTGCAATGATGAAAGTTTGAAGCTAAGCCTATTTGGAAGATTAGACTAATAATCAAAACTGATCAACAACATATGAGTTTTACATACATATATACATATGACAGTATTTTTTGCAGGAACATTAGGTTCAGGTTTCAGAACAGCATGAATTTCCAAAGAAGCCTGTTCGTATCTCTTACTGTGTAAAGTGGGACTCCCATCGATTCCATTTCATTACTTAGTGTAACTGAATACGCTGGATAGGAAGCTCTACATACCAGAAAGACAGATCTGAGGAAGACTGATTTGGGAGGACCTTCATGAGGGTACCTGAATGATGTCTTTTTAAGAATTAGCATTAGCTGGCCGTTTGTAAAGGACAGAGTTTTGGTAACAAATGAGATGAATTTCACAGTTCTTTCATACATCAGTATGCCACTGTAGGTGCAAATTTTTACTCTGTTGCTGTGTGATCCCTAAACATATTTTTCCTAGAGAAAACAACTCTGTGATGTGAAAGATCTATGAAAAAAACCTTTTTTCTCTAGGAACCAGCACAGCTTAGCTGACAGTTCGGCATCTATCTATTAACTCTCAGTTCATTTTTCATATGCATTACACTCCAAATGTAATTACTCAACTTTTTATGTAACATCCACATTTGATTAGAGATTGAAAATAAGCTAAGAAGAAAAAAAGAGAAATAATAATATGCAGTCGCCTTGTAGACAATATGTGTCCACCAACAGATAAATTGTGATGATATAGGAAAGAGTTAAGATAAGTAGTTAGCTTTCTCATTTAAGGGATACCAATTTAATATGTAGGATATTAAATAATACAGCAAATTAATATTGCATGCACGGCTTTGTTCTGCAAGGACACAAGGACTAGAATTAAAGCAGAAATTACTGTACGTTGCTAATGCAGCAATTATTTGTTGTAGAAACAAATAAATTGCCTAGTATGCTAGTCATATAGTGTTCTTGGTACTAAAATAAAATAATTTAACAGTTCCAATGCATTTGTGAAGCCCAGAAGTTTCTTAAGAGCTTTGTACCTTTCCAAAGCTATAGTGGGTTTCTCATCATCTGTCATATTACAGATCTCATCATATTACTGGGTGTAATGCAGAGTGTCCTTCCAGCTGAGGACAGCTGACTGTTGCTTCAGTTCCTCAGCAGGGAACTGTTGTTCCACCGTATAGCAGGCACACGCTTTGCTGCGTAAATGGGCAAGAAACTATCTGGACCATCTGGCAACTTTCAGCAGCAGAAGAAAGAAAGGAAAAATCAAAGCAATTTAAAGGTTTGGATCAGGCAGTCTAACCCATTTGGGAATATTTTAGGAGAGCAGAACAGTGGATTAGATTTTTTCTATTAGATTTATAAAAAACAGTATGTTACTGAGTGTTATGGACAGAATCGTTCCTAATACAGAAACAGAGAGAAGCTGTTTCATGTGATAAAAATTTGATTTCTTAAACAGATTCTTATGTGTGTTTGTATCTAACTTTTTAAGCTACAGAAAACATCAAGCACATCTATCTTTAATTATATTTTTCTAACCTCTTAACATATCCTGTATCTTCCAATATATAATCACTAATGCACAAAATAGAAAACTAGGGATATGCTGCTGATATATCTTTACAGACTAATGTGGCTCATAGCAAGTCTTTTTATTACAGTAGCTTACACTAATTAATGAGGACTAGTGCTTTATTTTCTCTAAAATAATGATCGAATGAGATGCCAAATTACTGTGCAGATTTAATTTTGCATTTGTTTTGCAAAACAATATTGATATTTGCAACAATCAGTATTATGAGGGAAAAAAAAACAGATTGATAAACTTTAAATCCAGATATATGGAGCGAACTGGAATGAAAAGGTTCAGGTAACCCTTGGCTAAATGCATGTATGTGTTCCATCTTTTATTTAAGAAACCTTACAATACTTAGTGACTCTTCAATATGAACATTACAGTAGCAAAGGAGAGACCTTAAGGAGAGAGAGAGGCAGTTACTGCTGTTTGAGGTCAGGTTTGCAGTCTGGACTGTCTAGAAGAGTTGAGAAGAAAGAACAGTATACAAAACCATGAAGGGATACAAAATCATGCTAGTGAAAAGGGATATCAACATTCCACACAAAAAGTTTTGTATCAGTCCTTTTCATCCAGAATGTTATCCTTTTGACACAGTCACCATGTACTAAAAGGAGATTTTAACTCCAAAGCTACCCTGAGTCAATGAGGAACTTTCAGAGCAGATGAATTGGAAGCAGCTGGAGACAAGTAGCCTTTATGAGCATTTCATAACAAGGTTTCTGATCTAACATACAAGTCGAGGACGATCTGCTCCTTTGCTATATTTCTTTCCATTAGCATTTTCCCTCCAGGTGTTTCTCACAAGCTCTCATTTGCTTAACTTTTATATATACACCAAAGACTTAGTATGGTAAGTGGTCTAATTAGAGAGTCTATTCTTTTTTTTTTTTTTTTTTTTTTTCCTGGTAGCATTTATAATCAGTAAAGAGTTACATTTATTTCGCTGGAAATAGCACCATTTTTCTGAGGAAGGAAATCAAGACTTCTGGAAAGAACTGCCTCATGTCCATTAACCCAAACCGAACCACAACTTTGATAGGATTTACAGAGGATTTCTTACTATTTAAAAATGCCAGTAAATACATGAGCAACTTTTCATATTTATTTAAAGTTTGACAATAAGCTCTAAAGTATGCCGGTTTCATTACCTTGATCTGAATTTTTATTTTATGCCACCAGTCTCTGAGAAGCCCGTTTCTTCAGGCAAGTCTTATATCAGCCAGTTCCCTTGGACCCAGCTTAAGACACTACATTGCAGCAGTTTTGAGAAAGGCAGCATTCTACCAAGCTACTAATTTGAATGTTTTGAAACTCACCTGAAGCACAGATGTCATTAATACTGTGTGAAATTCATTAAAACAACTTGACAGAGTCCTTATAACATAGTCTAATGTGATAAATTTTGATACAGAAAAAGACATTTTGAGCATAAATTAGTCTTCAAGGTAGATGAGAATGCTAGAACTCCAACCATTTTTAGCCATTCTATAATGGCTTTTGTAATTTTGACAAGATTGATACATAACTATTTTTTTTTGTAAGCCTTCATACTTCCTTTAAGTTAAATATTGATACATTTTATTTCAGTGTAGTCTCCATAATATAGGCTAAAAGTATTTTTTCCTAGAAAAGTAGTTAGATGTAATTACATTTACATCAAGAAAGCAAGCCAAATATACAAGTTTAGAATGCAATTGCTTTTGTAAAAAGTGAATAACTATTTGCCCAGAGAGTCACTTTGCATTTTACCTTGACTTGTCTTTATTCTTTGTATCTGAAGATACAGCAAACAGCTGTGATTATAGGTTTCATGATGAGAGTAACAGAGGCAGCAATATTTGCTACATCCTGCATCCATACATTCTTATTTTATTTTATCAAAAGATTCTTTCTACCAAGAGAGACTAAAATATTCTATTTATTAATCTTGAAAATTTGTCCAATCAGTCCAATGATTATGATTAAATCAAATCAAAGATGTGTTTTAAAACTATTAAGCTTAGATTTCATGAAGTGCCTACATGAAGATACTGGTTGTGTCAAAGGCCAAAAGTGACTTTGATCCATTCATCTATGTTTTCGTTCATGTGGATGCCTATTGCTTCCTGAAAACAGCCTCTGAATTCCCTATCTATTCCAATGTTATTCTCTTGTCCTCTTGATTTTGACAAACAATTTAATTAACAAGTTAAACTATTTAAATTGAATTTAAATGGACGGTAAAAATATTGCACTTCATATTTTTTCATTAAATTATTAGACAAACAATCAGAGTTTGTCAGTTCTAAATTCTAGAGAATGACATATTTAGATTGAATTCTTCTACCAACAGCAGAGGGTATTTCTTACAAAATATTCCTCTGGGTTATCTGTGTTTGTCACCTCAGATTTCCACAGTATGCTGTCACTGGTGTGACATTTTTGTGTCTTACTCATAAAGACCATATTAAAAATTATTTATATTATTCATGACTTTGCATGATTATAATTATAATTTGAGCTGACTATATTTTATATAAAACATAAATCATTAGTAGTATAGTAGTTAATATTGTTACTGTTGTTAAATATAAGTTTTAATCATCGGTAATTAATAGAACTCTTAAAATTAAATCAACTTCCAACTTCTGGCATTGCATAGTACACCATTTTCTTTCAGAATTTTTAGAACATCCCTTAGAATTTTAGAATAGCAATTCTTCCAAATAGCAAAAAGTTTTTCTGTTATTTTCTATATAAACTATGATGTGAAATGATGTCATGATGCAAGACAAGGAACTATGCTATGCCATGATGGTGCTAAGGAAGTTTTATCACCAAAATGGCAGACTAGTCTGTGGCAAAGAGGTATTTCATTTTTAGGATCCCATTCAGGCATTACTTTTTAAAAAAATGACAATGGTTTAGAAATTAATATTGTTCATCTGAAAAGTGTTTTATGAATGAGCTGGTATGGAGATATGATATCTTTCTCTCTTAAAGAATTTAATTGTGTGCTTGCCATTAAGAATATGAATAAGCACATTACAGAAGAAAACACTTATAATTAATTATGTATTTCAGTACGGTGCCAGACTGGTGTATGAATACTAAGACTTAATTTATCACCACATTGAATTATGAGTAGCTATATACGCTATTTTGCAATATGTAAAACTATCATATCGTATTGCCCAGGTATAAATTACAGGGTGTAAAGCAGTGAGATACAGCGCACTTCAACAGCTTTTTCTCTGTCTATAATCAATATTATACAGCAAATACTTAAAAGTACCTCAGCCAATGGAAGTACCTGCCATGTACTCAGAAAAAAAGAAGTGGCAAAATATAATTTGAAGTGACGCAACATTTCCCATGGTATTATTTTCCACTGCACTGGTCTAAAATATACTGACAGTTGCTGTTCTGAAATAGGGAAAAGCTCCATAAATAATAGGTAGGTCAAAGTAGTTCTGTCTAATTGGCCTTCTACAAACTGAAGCAAATCCAAGATACAATTTAGCAGAATCTCAAGTATGGAGGAATAACTGTTAAAGTAGTATTAAATAATTTAAGCAAAATAAAATATTAAAAAATTCAAAGTATTTCATGAACTACATGGACAGACCAATGTTATAATAAACAGAAAAACAGAAGATGCTATGTGTCCAAATTCTAGGAAGTGGGAACAAATATCTGCTTTATATGTAATTTTGATAGATGAACAGTGATTTTCAGCAGTTAATGATATCTACCTCTGAATGAGTAAAACAAAAATATGTATTTTCTCCTATTAGAATGCAAGAAGTGGATCATTACATATTCATTTCCATGTTCAGCAATTCTCATTCAAGTATCATAAAAAAGAGTTTACATCCAACGTCCAACATATGTGGAAGCACTTAGGAAAAGACCTTTTTAGCAATATGGGTTTTAGTTAGTCTAAAAATTGAATTATTGCGCTACTTCAATACTAGAAAATCTTGTATAAACACAGGTGGGAAAATAGATGGAGAATGGAAAAGGTAGTAGGGACAGAAGCCTTATCTTGCATCCTTTGGGGTAGAGGGGGATTTCGCCATAGACTTCAGCAAGAACAGGATGAGACCCACAGAGAATAGTCAGACATCCATCCACCAGCAAGAAAGCAAAAGCAGTGACAACAGAGATCTGAATGTGTTCCCAGAAATCCTCCATTAATGCTTAATGCTTCCTGGTTGGAAAGCGGTGGATTTATTCCTTTTTTTCCCTCTTTGTTGGAGCGTCAGCCCCAATCTAACGCACCATTTAAGCACAAAATGCAGTTCTGCCCATGCTTAAGTGGATTGGAGCTGCACGCTCAGATTGTTTCTGATTCCACATTGCTGGCGGCTGAAGGGGAAAGGAACATCATGCAACCAGCCCCGGACATCAATGTACTTTGCAGTAGCTTTGGGACAGCTTTAACCTTTATGCCAGCTCGCAGTGGTAACAAGCCAGGCGAGTTATAAAATGGCCTAATGCACCTACTCGCATTTGTTTTTTCAAGCCAGAGCCTTGCATTCTCTGTAGGGGAGTGATGTGAACCCCCGGGGACCCCATGCTGGGGCTGGGCACGTGCAGAAGGGTGGTGGGTGGCAACATGGCAGGGAAAAGGCCTTTCCCGTAAGGGAGAAGGACGTGCAGAGCCATGGGCTGGTAGGGAGGGAAGACGGAAACAGAATATTTTGAGCTACAAACAAGCAGAACAGTTGTTTCACTGTTTGCAGCAGGGAGAAGCAGCTGGACAAAGCACGGTTTTGCCGGGAAAATACAGTTTTGATCACATTTTTAGAAGCTGGTTGCATTTTCTACTGAACTGCACCAAACTGTGGCCTTAATTTCCTACAACAAAAAGCACGTAAGTGTGATATAAAGAGAAAAGACTGTGCTATTGTTGGGAATAAAGCTGAGCTGGCACAGTAACATACAGATTTTGACACTATTGACTGAAAAAAAGTGTCTGGGTCAGGAAAACAAGATCCTACTGTGATATTTAAGGAGCCCTAAGAGCCATATGTAGAACCAGCTGAGCAAGAGGAAGGAATTGTTAGAAAGACAAGACTTTTACTAAAATAGACTTATCTTTAGTAAGTGGGTATGACAACATTCTCACATTTATTGCTGCTGTTAATCACAGGACATTTTGAATCATCAACATAATATTATTATGCAACCATTCTGGTAACGTATTCCAGCAAAAATCAGGACTTATGGATATCAGTGGTACGAGTTCACAAAAGTGAATGCAAGTAATTAATATTAGGCTCGTTAGCAATATTAAGTATATTTATTTCTGCTCTGTAAAACCACAGTAAATGATGTACTCTATGCTACCCTATAAGTAAATGACTCATATTCTCATGCTTCATCTGTAAAGGCTTCAAAACCTTTGCCTCTTATCAATTTGATGTTTGTCTAATGAAGAAGGGATAAACAATCTGTCTAGTCAGTCCTCCTACCAAAAAAAAGATCTTTTAGTAATTTCTAATGGTACTCAGAGAAAAGATTTGATAAGATCTAAACCTAGCAATTTCCTCCCACTGTTATAACATGAAAGAGTTTGAAATTCTGAGGAAGTATAGGTTTCAAAACAAAGAGAAAAAAAAAACAAAAAAGATTTGTGGTCTCATTCTGTGCTACAATGCAGAATTTTGACTTTTGTACACTCCAGATATTCCAAAAAAAAAAAAAAAAGAGAGGGGTGGGGGGAGTGGGGTGGGAACAAGATGACAAAAAAATAATTTAACAGTTGGAACATCTCAAACTACAATTGCTCACAGCTTTTCCCCTGCCTCTTGATTCTTCTCCTTCACAGGACCACAGAATTCAGTTTTATATCTCAGCTTTATAATTAAGTTTAGTTACAAACACATGTGTTGTGAGGTCCCTCTCTGCCATTTGAAAAGGGAACTGTAAGCTCTCTTCTGCTCCCTAAGCAGATGCCCAACTTTCCGCTCCGTGAATGCTTCCCTCCTGGTCACATGCTCCATTGCTCCCTGCACTTTCTTGTATTTCCCATCAACCTCATTCCCACCACATTGCCCTGCACTCCTGCTTTCTCTGCCCCCAATTTTGTTGCATCCCTCACAACTTGGCTTCTACTCACACAATCCTCATCTCTCTATTTGACTCATCCTGCTTCGCAGTCTCTTTTGACCTCCCCTATCTATGGTACTAACACAGACACCTTTCTCCTGACTCTCTCCTGACCATCCTCATTCTCATTTTTATGTTTCAGCCTGTCCCACACAAGAAACCAAAAGTGAAGGTTATACTTTTCATTTGGCAGTTTCAGGGTGGCCACCTTGTTTCATCTCAGCTGTAAACTTGTCAGCCTCAGTGAGAAATGTTCCATTCCCTCTTATTTATAAAGAGAAAAGATGTATTCACTGCTTTGCTGATGGTAGCACTGATCGATTGTTATTACTGGGGAAGTGGAGGCCACTTTAGAAAATAGAGGAGAAAATGAAAGAAGTCATCAGAAATTCTCAGAGATCTTTAGAAAAACTGAGTATTGCCATATTTGCTTGAAATAACAAGATGTGGAAATGCTGTGCCCATGAAAACAGATACGGAGCATTAAAAACCTTGAAAGCTCCACTGATACCTATACTTTACCCCATTTCACTTATATAGAAATAACTATATAGCTGAACAATGTAGTGAAAATTACTAACATGTACTTCATTCCCCAACTCTTGTCCCTTCTCCAAAACCCAGACAAGCATGCACGAGGACAAGGTCTGAAGGAAAAGGCAATGGGGAATTAAAGTTATAGATTTTACAAGTTCTAGTAGAAGGCAAAGGAAACAACTCTACTAAATCTTCATGAAACTACCCTTCCACTGATAAATGTCTATTCAATACACAATTTATGACAATGTCTTTAAAAGGTTTTTGGGGTCACTACTGTGTTTAAAAGAACATAACCAAACCCAAATCACAGTTTCTTTCCCTCTAGTATATTTATCACACTTTACTATTCCAAAATTTAGGGGATATTATTTTTCAGTATCTTGACTGCAGATTTGATAGAGTATAGATTGGTCAGCATTTCTGCCTTACTCAAAGCAGTTTTCCCTGCTGCATACTTTGTATATTCCATCAAAAGGTGGGAGGAAGACAGGGAAGGCAAAACAGAAATTACTTTGAAATTCATACTTGTAATAAATTTGTGTTTGTCCTTCAATTAGCAGCATGAAAATAATTGCTGGGATGAAAATCACCGTTGTACATTGTGCTGGGCTGAAAATGGCCCTGCATCTAAAGTTCAAGAGTAGGTTTGTGAATAAAGGTTAAGCGATGCTCTTCCCAACGAACTAACATAATGTCTGTGTGGCCGCTGCCTTGTACTTGCTCCTTCCATCCCCAGGAGAGAAGTGAGCGTGCCCCGATGAGGAAAGGGGCAGATGGCAGCGAAGCCCTGACTTCTGGAAAGCTGTCTGGAGGCACCACTCTGCGCTTCCCTCGGAGTCAACTGCGTGCACTTTGGTTGGTACTCATGATGCTCTTTAGACACATCCTTAGCTAATCCACTTGGGAAGCTCCCCTTAGGCTCTGATACATGGTTCTCTAGAGAGATTTTTTTTTAAGGTTTTTTTTTCTTTGATAAACTGAATCTTTTCAATCAGCAGTTATCAGATGTATAACTTGTTTCTTCCCTTTTCAGGTGACATTTTTGGCAGTTTTCAGATGCGTTTGTCCTCGTTTTTCACCCTGTATCCCTATGGTTTGCATGAGCAAAGCCCTTTTGGTACATGGTGTAATAAGTTCTTGTGGTGTCAGGATATTGAAAATTACTTATTTTTTATATGCATTTGGTTAAGAAGGGTATCAAATGAGCAGTCGTTTGGACTGTAACAGCAGGCTAACAGTTATGTAATATACTTTCATGTGGCAATATCCTCTGCTGGTTCAGAAGAGTATTATAGCCAGATTCAGAATACAGGCACTTGCAAACTCATTTTCATAAACTGAGGCCCTGCTAAACATAGAGGGAACGAAGACCAAGGTTGCTCTGTTTCTTCATCCTCAGCATTTACCTTCTCTCTCTCTTCAGCATCTGCAGTTTAAGTCATTGGGATAAGCACAAGGCTCCTTTACCAAAATGCTTCTATAAATGCTTCTACAATGCTTCACCTTGCAAAGGCTCCTATGGAGTGACAAGGCCTGTTGGCCAGATCACCAGGAAGTTTTTTCAGTACATTATTCTAAAATGAGATTAGTTGTGTAACTCTACAGCCCAATTCAAACACTAACTGAGCCCATTTCACTTTTCTAAGCTCTCCACTTCAGTGTACCAGCTAAATGCCACTGATTAAGCTTTCAATTCAACATTTTCTAAAAGGCTCAATTCTCAGATGATTCATGCTATTCAACAAAAAAATTAACAAAAAAAAATCAGCTAAATGTAACTGTCATAGGCCGTACACACAAATGTTCAATCATCAGCTCCTGGAAGCCAGCCTTGCTGATACACCTTGGTCCTGCTGCATCAAGATACAGACGCCTACTCTGTTTCACAAAGATAATTGACAGTCACAGGAACATGATTTTCATATTGGTCAATTGCTATATGTAAAAAGAAAAAAAATCCAAAAATGAATATTCAGATACCTTCATCTAAATGAAAATCTATTTTTCATTGGGATGAAATTCAGTAGGATTAATTTGTACTAAAATTCATGTCTTTTCATTATTATTCCTGTGTCAAAGATGTATCTAGTTAAAGAGGGAGTGCAACTTCTTACACCTTCTTATACCAGAAGACTAATCAATGTTTAAATTCAGCATAAATGCACTAATAATAGCCTGAAATATTCATGAAGATTATCAAAATATCCCATGTAAATAATAATCTTTTATCTATTTTCTATTTTTGGAATTCTTATAGTGATTTTTACCTTTTACTATTTTATATCCATGACTAAAAATTATCATTTTTAAAGATGAATCCTGTTTATTTTACCTTTAAATAGTTGCAAAATT
>JAWLRI010000673.1:5052483-5066211 GCA_034781795.1 Crypturellus tataupa
AAGAAAGAAAGAAAGAAAGAAAGAAAGAAAGAAAGAAAGAAAGAAAGAAAGAAAGAAAGAAAGATAGAAAGAAAGAACGAAAGAAAGAAAGAAAGAAAGAAAGAAAGAAACCATGCTTTCAGCAACCATCCATCCATTCTGGGCTATTTTTTAAGTGAATTAGGCATTAATCTTCTGTAGTGTTCTGAAATGTTCTATGCCTTTTAATTTTGGTTTCCAGCAGGGAAAAAGACGAGGAATATCAAAATGAGAATGGAGATACAGACAATGTTTTAAGGAAGTGTGTAATTGTGAGATATCTGGCTAATTTCAAAAGCCTCTAAAGTTCTGATAACTCAGATAAGGACCTAAAGTTTGGGCTAGTGCACCAAATTCTACCTCTTGAAGTTTTTCCTCCACCATTTGTACCACTCACAGTGATTACTGAACAAAAATCCTAACTGACATAAAAAAAAAAATCAACCACTCTTCATTATGGAAGATAAGATGAAATTAGTGTTATCTGATATATCAGTTGCCATAGCAACCTCTCTTTTGTTAACTGAATAAATTTCAATTTTCAAATGAATATAATGATCACTATTTTAACTTTCTGTCCCAGAATAACCTAATATATTCATTCTTGTGTGTGTGTATATGTGTGTGAGAAAGACACACTAATACTGTATTTACCAAATACTAGGTTGGGCAGGTGACACTTGACAATGAAATCTTGTTTTAGCAAGGCCTTTTCAATGTTCAAATTGTTCTATTACACCAATGAGACTTCATATTTAAATATCTGTTTTGTTAAATTGTGACAGAAAGGTGACTCCTCAGTGATGCACAGTTCACAAAATCCTACTGGTACCTTTCTGTTTCAGAACCTCATGTTAGCACACAGGAAAAGGGTGAGAATTAGTCAGCAAGGCTCTTGCACAATGAGTGAAGAAAACCTCCAGTCTTCCTGAAACAATGATTAAGGAACAGGAGAAAGTTGCTTTTGCTAAATGCAACACTGTCCAGTTTGCTTTACTCATGGGTTTATATAGTTTATAGCACTGGTTTTCTACTGTCCCCGAAGCTTCCAGTTATCTCCTCTAACCGGAAATGTGTTGACCCTGGAAACTGTATTCATTCTTGTACCCATATACTGAAGCTACAGTCAAATCATTTGCTAATACCAATAAATATGTCTTTGACTTTGTACATGACCTGTGTGGCAGCTACTATTTTTTCTACTATATCCTTCCAAAAGAAGCTCAAATGCTACTTATAATTATTCTAAATGAAGAGTGCTCGTTACATACACCAAAGTCAATGAGGTCTCACCCAATGGCCAGATCAAAATTATTTTGTTTTAGAAATGTGCAGAAAAGAGTGCTGCTATTCTCAGGTCTGTGCTTGATTCACCAGATTCCAATGAAGAGTGGCTGTATATGACAGAGACAAAGAAAAAGGCGGTGAGAGAGAGATGACAGAATTTGACAAAAGCAGCTAGTTATGCTTCCACTGATGTGACTTATACTAGGCAAAATGCAATATATTTGATTTGGGTGCTTTTTTGTGTGAAAATATTTCGCTCAGGATGCAAAACAGCATGTGATGGCTGCACAGGCTGGTTTACCTTGCTGTGGAGAAGGCTATGGGGGTCTGTGTTCAGAGGTAGTGAGGGAGAAACTGGAGGCTACAACACACTACGGAAACAAAGAACTGAGTGGCAGGAAAAGCTTAACATGCTTTAGGAGAACTATAAAATTATGGTCTGGCTATAAATTTATGTATTGACCAATACTGATTTGTCCTCGTTTAATGAGAAGCAGAATTTCATGCTAGGAATACTGCCACCGAGAATTTATTATGTGCAACAGGCCAGAAATTTTCCATCCTCTCTCCCTCTTTGTCTTCTTCCTACTTCTCCAATTCTCTGTGCAAGTAAGCCTGAATGGCCAAAATAATTAAGTCAGCAACTGAGGTAACTCTCAAGAGAATGCGCTTTATCCAGGCCTTACAGAGACATTTTAGCTCTCACAATAACAACAACAACCAGGAAAACAGTTATTTAAAAATCAGTAGTGATTTGTTCACAGAGTTATTTTAAAGCTCTCTAAGAGCTCTGGATCAGAAATACTGTTATCTTCTTAATTACTACTTCTTATTATGAATTAAAAGCCCTCAGTTCAAAGCATCTCTCTGTAAAATGATTATGTGGCTTAAATTAAATCTTACTGATTATACTGGATAAATCACAGATAGCAAGCTTGAAATATCCACTCTGAAATTATGTTTAGAGTTTTTTAGTAATTTCTACTTGCCTCTAATTTGATTTGTAACTATTAAATAGAGTCCTACTGTATATTATGACACAGACATAGTTTTTTTCTAACAACAATGAAATCCTAAACATTGGTACTTTATGTATAAACAACACCTTAAACGGAGAAAAGAAATATATTTATAAACAGCTCTAAGAAATTTAGATTTCTTAGAGAAATGTGTGATTGAACCCTGAATGATTGTATGTGTTAGAATTTAGTATATATACAATGTCAGCTATATATGTGCATATCTATATATATCAGAATGATATAAAATGAAGGATGAAAGACACAATCCCATTTTAATTCTGAATCCAGTCTTCGTCACTGGTTTGTTATGTGAACAGGGACACGTTAATTATGAGACTATTTTAATTGCCTTCTGAATGAGACTGCTGAAGAGGACCCTGGAGCAGGACCAGACACGGGGGCTGTGATGTTATAAGTAGCAACTTGTGACAGAAATGTAGAGAAGTCATGACCCACATCCAGCCACCGTGCTGGACCGCAAGTATGCAGAAGTAGTGAAGTAACGAAAATGTAGATACATGAGACATAGATGAGCACTAACTGATCAGTTATAAATGAAAGAGTGAGACATGGAGAGCTGGCTCCAGAAAAGAAAAGAAAATCAGATGATAAATATGAAGTGTCTGTCAATTTCTTTACAGAGTGACAACCAGACAGCCTGAAGATGAATTGGCTTAAAAGTGCTACTTTGACTAATATTGGTAGCTGCAGGGAAAAGAGATGCGTGAGAGGCACAGGAGGTGCAAAGAATGTAAGAAATTCCGAGGAGTGCAAGTAGGCAAGAACCGCCTCAATAGCAGATCATGTGGAGGCAGGAGGAGGCAAAGAGGCAGGAGGAGACTAGTCTATGTGAATTTGTAAAATATCCAGACTAAAAGAAATGCATCAGATTCTTTAAATATCCAAGAACCAGACAAGCTTAAGGATGGCAAATCATGGAAAGGTTAATTGGTCTTGGATAAAGATATTTAGTTTGGGGATATCATTAGCTGTAGAATAGGTATCATATTGAGATACTCTACATCAAAATTTAAAAAAAAATAGGCAGATGTTTGAGACTTTACACTAATTGGTGTTAGTGTAAAATATAAACAAGATAAATGAGAGTGTATGGTGCCATAGTAACAAGGGAATAGTTTTATTACCACTAACTGCCAAACGACAGTCAAGGCTTGACAGATAAAGGATGTAAGGGATACAACCCTAATATCTGTTCATCTTGAGTATATATCTTCTAGGGAATAAGAAAGGAAGTGTCTATGTAAATGATATACCCAAGAGTCAAGAGGGCAGGGGAGACAGCCAGTACCTTTCTATAATCCATTTTTTAGGAACTGTGCTGTGCCTCCTCTGCGCAGGCAATCACTAAGACCTTAAATATTTGTGCCTGGGCTTTCCTTACAGGATTAGACGTGCGCTAGAATCTGAGGAGCCTAATGATAGCAGCGCTCTCAGACGCTGCGATTAACTCCTACGCATGATACTCGCCGACTGCAGGAAGGAGGTGGATATGCACCGCCACACTCTTACATCAGTCAAATATTCTTTTTTTAAAACAATTTTAGTTCATCTGCTGGTCCAAAGTTTAACATTTATTTTACTGTTAATAGTGTTTAAGTATAAGCACATTACCCACTTTATGAATTAAATATAGACTGTGGATTATTTCCATAAGAAATCTGTTCCTATAATTTATTCAAAAAGGTTTTCAAATTATTTTAAGACTATATCCTAATCTCTGCTTTTATGAATACTTTTATCTATATTGATTCTATTTCATAGGAAAGTCCTTAAAGGCCTTTTTATCTAAGGTCATATGTTATAACCACAGACTGAGAGCATAGGAAATACGTGTATAGAGATACACTGTGACAATGAGAAACATAATGACTACACAGTTTTATGTAGTGTAATGTATGTATTTACAGACTATTATGCAGATGTATTGACAGAGTATTATATAGGAATCAGATTCCCATTTTTTTCCATACAAATATCTTACAACATGTGTGTGCATCCATTTATCTATCTATTCAATTATTTACATATAAATATATACACAGGTATATATATATATGTATATATGTGTTCATGCGCACATTTGGTCAGGGCTAAGCTTTTGGTCCAAATTGCATTTTTAACACAATGTATCCCATTAGAATTATATTTAAACTTACTATCAGTTGAATATTTCAGAGGTTAATATTACTTGTGTAAAAGTGTGTGCTTGTATAACTAAAGTTATAATCTACAAGCAACAAGGTGAGAGGAAAGAAGATTCTGCTCCTAGTCCCAATTATGTTCTTTGGAAATGAAATGTCCTGATGTTCTATATTCTGCAAGGACACATGATCTGTATCTATTTTCAGCCAACATCTTCTCACATGGTGGCCTAAAAATAGGCCAGCTATGGACTTTAAATAATGGCTCAGGAAGGGTATTAACCTCTTTCTCACATTCTAAGTTTGTCACAGTGCTATAAGTATCAATATTATACAGAATGTATCTGCTGCCAGAGAATGACAAAGCAAACTACATATCCCTCCAGTTCTGCTCAACATATCTACAAATATCATTGTCTTTTTTTTCCTTTCAAGGTCTGTCATATTTTAAGGCATTTACACATAATATTCCCAGTTTTTCACTTCCTCCTAGTAATGTCTTATTTTCTGTTTGATGCAAATAAAAACAAGCTATTTTATTTTCAAACCCTATTGACTGGAGGACTTCCTAGTAGAATGTACTTCCTGGTAGAATGTGTCTTACTATGAAACCTTGTGTTTACACAAATATGCAAGTAGTTATGCAACATGAAGCAATGATTAATAGAATGATAAATGAAAGTGTTTTGTTAGATGGACTTCATGTGAAAAAACACACAAATTTGTATCACTGCAGCAAGGAAAAAATAGCTAAGTGGTATTCAGTTACACAGTTTAATAACTGGCAGAAACAATCTAGACTAAAAGGAAAGTTAATTACAAAAAAAGAGTTTTTTCCTTATGATACACATAATCAGAAAGATATTTACCACAAAGCATGGGCCACTTATCTACAAAATAATTTAGCCTTTCGGCAAGGTACCATCCATTGCTTCAAATGTTCTGCAGTAACCAGAATGCACAGACATGCAGTGTTCAGTTCCTAAAGCCTCTAAGTGTATGTGCTCTCATCTTTTTATTATTATACACAGTTCCACAGTTTCTACTTCTGTCAAAAGAGAAAAAAGAAAGTCAAATTTTTCACTAGAAGATTAACTAGCCGACGCTAGCAGAAGAAGATGGGAAACCTCTTAGGAAAACTCCTCCTTGGAGGAGCTCTAATGCCGTCAAGGTGAGCTGGGGATGCACTGTTACTGCTGCCAATGCCCAGCAAGGTATCACGGAAGGTATAGGCACACCAGATAAAATATGTTACCTTGGGCTCAGCAAAAGGAATTAACGGGAATTTTGTACATGTACTCTTCGTGTCAGATTCCATGTTTTACACTGGGTTTTAATTCTGTAGTCTTTAACAGTATCACAGTAGTTTAGCCCCAAAGTGAGAATGGGTCTTATTAATCACTGGAAATACCAAGTATTACGTTCCTTCAATGCTCAGCACTTATCTTTAAACAAGCGTAAAGGTTTCAGTAAGTATAAGTCTTCAGCACCTCATGCAGAAAGATAGATCTACACTATATGTCATTATCTTTTCATTAATAAGCTATTTTAAGCACTATTAATGGAAACACAGATAATCCCATTGAAAAGCCAACATGCAATATTAGAAGAATATTGTGAATAAACGAAAAACACTTTTTCCATCCCCATGTCTATTTAATCTCATATTTAAAGGCTCTTCAGCAAAATGGGGCATTATATAGTTATTATGCTTTAAAAATATTATGTTTTGGCACTGAGGAGGACAGTCTCTGCTTTTTCAGGTAACAAGATTTAAGAAAATAATCAGTCTTCCACCTTTTGCTGGAAGTGAGATAGTTTCTGGGGAAAAATGTATTTGTATTTGCTTACTGCTAAGTAACAACAGTGTAAAAGTACAGTAAAGACACTGAGTTTTGAGCTCATTCTAAAAAAAATGCACCACTTCTTTGTTCAAGTAAAACTATAAAAAGAGCAAAACAAGGATCTAGCATTGCCATGCTGTGCAAGACTTTGATATCCCCCATAGCTTTAACAAGATTTACTTTCTTAAATCACTAGTGTAGCTATTGAAAAATAGATCTATCATAATAGATTTTATGCTCCATTGGTTTCTGTTCTCTTTGCCTTGTCCTTATATAAAGTCCCTGCTTTTAAAGGGAACTCCCAGTTACGCTTGGGAAATGCTGTGCATCTTTCTGCATGTGGCATAGCACAGTAAGTCCATAAAAATACCCACATGCATTTTCTTCTGTACCAGACAGTTCATGGCACATTTATGTTCCCTTGCTGGTAAATCTCAACAAATCTTTCTGTATGGTGAGTTTCATGGACATTGGCATCTTTTAAGGGTGCCCACTTAACACAGAAACTTCAGTATTAAATGATCCCCAAAGTGCTTTTACCAACTCTAAACAAATAAGGTGCAGAAAGAATTTAACCTGCACATAGGTCCATGATTTAAATTTCACAGTGAAAATAAAAGGAAAAGATGTAGCCTCTCACAATCTCCATGAAGGAGATAGAGAAGGAATAAAGGGACAAGGGCACATCCTTGTCATGCATCCCTGCCCTCCCTGCCCAGCAGCTTCCCCTTTGTGCCACTTGGAAGATGTTCCCCCTTCCTCTGCCCACATTCACTCTACACCGGTATGAAGATTTTTTGCTTTAGAAGCACACTATGGGAAAATGAACCAGCAATACCTTAGCGGGTAACACTGATACACTGTATTGGATTGCTATCTTGTAGGCAGATCCTGCAGCTCCTAATCTTGAATTAAAACAGACACTGATCAAGACGGTTTAAAATTATTTTCCTAAAGGATTCAGAGAAACATTTGTTAAATGCTGTTCCATTCTCACAAAAGCACTCAAAGTCCTTTCAAGAACTAGGGCAGAAGATCATTATAGCATAAGCTGAACAAAAAAAAATTTCCAGATCCTACTAAACAGAATACTACCCAAAGAAAAAGCAAGCACAGTATTAAAACAGAATGTATTTATGTAGAGAAAACTAAAACAGAAGACATCTAATGTCCTTTATTATTTTTTTAATCTCATGGAAATCAGCAGCTCCATTAATAATTGCATAGTACATTCAGCTCTAATAGGAGTGAACATGCCGCGGTCAGCACTGTCTAATACCTATTAACTTTGTTGGCTTTTAGCAGAAGCTACAAGGAAGGAAAAAAAAAAGAAGAAGAAAGAATAGATCCCTGCCTCTTCCCATCCCCTCCCCTGACATTTTCTGGGTAGCAGCTACAGGAACAGTCTTTCACTTCCTTAGACATAGAGACATGGACTCTGTGAAGCAATGGTGAGAAATACTCTCTTGCAGGACGGCATGCCTGTGGCAATAGCTGTTGTCCTCTGAATGAAACAGCAATTGTTGCCCTAAATTGTTGCCACAGACGTCTGTGATGTCCTACAGCGTTCAGCTAGTAGAGCTGATTGCTTAACTAGCATTTTGCTTCTAAATCTTCTGCCACTTATCTTTGGAAATTTACCCTTTTAAGAAATAAATCAACAACTGCTCTAAAAGTACCAGATTTGATTTTGATTAATATACTTGAAGAGCTCACGAAAGAACTGTCTTGTCTGAAATGTACAGTTTGGTACCATGTCACACCTTGTGGACCACAGAATCTTAAAACACTGATACTGATCACCTTAAAACCTGTACTGATCATCTGCCAAGTTTCAAAATTAATTTTTTTAATATATATAAAACTTAATCATAATCTTTTCTACAGATTTTAAGGGCTTTGTTTAAGCCTTACATAAATTGACAATTATTTGGACACACCTTGCACAAAAAAAGTGATACTTCTTTTTTAGTATTTTTAAAAAATCTTGTAGTATATCATCTTTTTTTTTCCAAGATTCATGTGTTGCATAGTTCATCAATGATTTCAGTCATGCAATTAAAGCTATGCTCTATTTGAATCTATGTGAAAAAGCTTTAACAGTTTCACTGTCTCTGCACAGCTACATAAATGATTTAGTTACACATAAATGAGTTCTTCCAGCTACATCTACAATTCTGATGCATTTTGTAATGTTCATTTCAAATTTCATACCAAGCTTCAGTGAAAATGAAAACATATGAAATTACAGTGGATTATAATGAAACAATTACCTCTCAGTCTTTTTTGACCTTAAATTTAAGGACATAAGTTATTATGGAAACAATAATTTAATATTGACTCTGATACTTTACAGTTTTTTAATAAACTCATTTGATTTTCTGTTACTATGTTTTGTTTGATGGCCTGTATCCAAAAATCATAATGATGTGACTATTAAAAAAGACTGATGTTTACTGTTCTGTAATCACACCATATTTTGGCCTCATACTGTTAACACTGTAGATATCTCATCCTTTGCTCACAACATTATAGTATAAAATTCCCATTAAACTACAAATTTTGTCATCACTAAAGACAAATATGAAGCAGAAGATATTATAAAATTAGGTAAATTTTAATAGGAAAAAATAGAAAATTAATTGGGAAGAAGAGTGAAGTTACTGAATTGATCATTTTAAGAGTACCAAATACCTTACCTAAAAATATACTTGCCTACAGATACCAAACTGATCTGTTTTTAGTGCTATTTTTAATTAGATGCCATTACTTTTAGCAAATTATAAATCCAATAATGGAAGACTTGCACTATTTTGTTATGTGAGTCCCTTACTTGCAAGAACTGTCCCAAAATGCAACTCTTGATGTAATACTAAGCAGTGTGCTGGAGCTTTTTCAGAATTTTATACCTGATTCATGAGTCTAGCAGGCACCACAATGCACTTAAATTCACTACTCCTATGGGAACAATAAAGGCTAGGAACTTCACTGCTTGACTTTAGAAAGGGCACCGTGTACAAATGAAGCTCATTAAAAGAAACTAAAATGGGCTTCTTATAGGCTGGTTGGAGATGACTGATGGAGAGGAATATTAATGCACATAGGTACATATAGTCATATATCTTTTACCACTTAGGACTTATAGTAGATGCAGGCCTGGTGATCTCTTGTCAGAAAGGCTACAGCAGAACTGGGAAAAAAATACCAAAAAGGACAGCAACGGTGGTAATAAGGAAGAATTGGCTTCTGTGCAAGAAAAATTTACATGCAATAGGATTCTTTTATCTCAAAAATACAGTAAAAGGAGGGACACAGAAAACTACAACATCTTGACTGGCAGGCAAGGGGTGGGTAGGAACTGGTTGTACCATCGCTTTCGGTACAAGAATCAAACCCTCAAAAGACAGTGGGAACCAGGTTCATGTTCAAGAAAAGGAGGTGGCTCCTCATGCAGCAGGGAGTAAACTTGAACTCCTTGCCAAAGAATGTTGTAGATGCACGGAGATTACACAGATTCCGGAAGAGAGTACATGATTAATTCAGAGAGATACCTCATAAGGAATGCTAAATAGGAAACCACATCAGGCTTATAAAATCTGAGCTGAAAATAGTTGGGAGTGCAGAGGACTAATCAAGGGAAATATTACACTTTACCAACAGCTGTGTAAAGATGCAGTCTTTTCTCTAAACTAATAATCTAGATATTCTCTGTAGTAAGTAGGGATGTCAGAGGTGCAAAGTGAGCCTGGATGATTAACTCAGGATTTTGTATAGCTAAAGCTAGGTCAGAAGAATAAAACCTCGCATGGTCTGGTTAAAGTAATTTTAAATTATCCATTTGTACAGAAAAAGTAACTTCCAGGAGTCTCCTGATTATTTGACTCTCAGGAATGCTGGACATTTATTATCACAGAAGTCTACCTGTAAAAAAGGGCTTATGATTTTCAGTAAGAGCAAAATTTCTAAATTTAATGAAAAGACCCTTTAATTCTTACAAGCAGGTAGTAGAGCACAGCACATGTGGCAGTGTGAGGGTCACACAGTTTGACCGTGCAGAGCCGAGAATATCCAACCAATTATATTACAATGTAACTAATATACTCAATTTGTGCAACTAACTTGACCAAGGAGTAGATAAGTTTTTAAAAATTCTCTTTTCTATTAATGTCTACCTGTGTTCAGTGCCATAAAAGGGAAATCTCTTTGTTAATTCAAGCTTATCTTTGACTGGTATAGGCCAGCTATTACTTAGGAAATGTACGATTTACTCAGATATGAAACACTTGCAGAACTTTGAAAATTTATTTTTCTACTTTAAAATTTAGAAATGCTTAGGGTCCTTTTTCCATTTTGATACAAAGCACTAGCTTATGATCCGTAATTAGCATGAGTATATTTTTGTTACCAAGTAAACCAAAGTTTCCAATCATACATATGTACACACTTTTTCTTTAGCCTATCACTATTTCTTTAATCAAATATACTATAAATATTTCATATGAGATTTTCAGAAGCTCAACCAAATGACCATCAATTCTGTTTTATCAAAAATGGTTTACCTGTGTTACAAGCATATACAGATGTAAAAGGAGTGTTATTTTATACCAGATATCTGCTCCTGTTTTTTTTTTTTTTTTTTTTTAATTTGGAAGATCTAATTTATATAACACATAATTACTTCCAACTTACTTTTCTACCAGAAATGAGTAAGTCTAATTTTTAAAAAATGGACAAAAAATCTCAACCTGTAAAGTAAACTTGAATGGCTGAAAAAAAAGGAGAGAAGAAAACACTTTTATAGCTTTCAGTAATATTCATACTACAATTATTAGGCAGTTTGCGTGGTTTCTTTTGTTCTGCTTATTGTAAGTGAGGAGATTGTGGTTTCAGTTGAATGTCTTCATCAGAAACTACATTCCTTTGTTAATTGTGCTCCATCGGTATGCTGAATGTTTGCTTCTCACTCCACAATAAACTGAAGGTATAATATAAAATTCATTAAGAATTTAAAAAACAGAACAAATATTTTTCCTGAATAATGTAATTATGGTATCTGTTCCAGTCCCTGGATATTATAGCCTCATGTGGTTATAAAAACATAAGATATCTTGTCCAAGATCAAGAAGAATTGTGCTCTGTCTCTAAAAGGATCTTTTATTATTGATTAGTTACACCAAAAAGCCACTACCTGCACTACAAAAGTGTGGATAATAAAGCGATAGCTAAAATAGTATTGGAAACTGCTAAAGAAAGCAAATGTCTAAGTGGAATTTTCAGGGCACTGTGCATGAGGTGCTGCCAAAATTCAGAGAGAATCCTTGGGAAACCTCTTCTGTCTTTGCTACTGTCTATTTTTCTCATTTTCTTCATAATATTTTTCTGGAAGAACCACTATGTTGTCATCAGGACAGTGTTCAACCTGACTACAATTTCTGATGAGAACACTGCTGGGTGGATAAATTCTTCTATGCAATATGGAAAACAAAGAAATCATGTCACATACAGCATGATCACAGTGAAACCAAAAGTCATCCCTTCACTGATATTCCCTTCCTATTCTGTGTTTTTAATGGCTCATTAATTTTTGAAATTTTCCATGCGTGATCTCCCCCAGAAGTCATTTTTGTTTTTTATGCTTGACCAAATATGAAAAAAATGGATAGAAAAGGAGAGAAAGGGAGAGAGAAGGAAAGAAGAATGAAAAGGGAGAAAAGAAAGAAAAAGAACGAAAGAGAGAGAATGAGGATGGAAGTAGGGAAAAAAGACGAATGAATTAGTGCTGCAACTGAGATTTTTTTATCAGTAAAATATTTTGCACTGGAGGGGTATTCATCTTCGTTTACAGAGAAATATTTAATCTTTCAAAGGATAAATATGAATTTTTCCTATGTCAAATGTTGAGCCTGTTCATACGTCCACTTCTCTAACAGAGCCCAAGATTGATGTTCAGACTGTCACTCCACTCTCTGGATAGTTTCTGGGCTTTCTTTATTCTGACCTACATAATAGATTTTTATGGTATGTTCTCCTCTGTTTCTTCGTACAACATTTTAAAAGCACCAAGCTGAGCTCAGGATTGAGGGTACACGGACAGTGCAAAATCCAGAGTCCTCCATCTGCCCTCCAAAACACTTGCAAATATACAGAACTCTGAGGCAACCTCTATGTTAGGAATTAAAAGGGCCCAGACACTGAAATTCAATCTCCTATACTGTTAAATTGTGAAAACAATCATGGTTTGGCCTTATTTTGACTTGGACCATCTAGTACTGACCCAGCAACTTTGGGCACAGTTCATCATTACCAGTTGGCAGTTTAAAGGAAGGCAGGCAACTATGAGACTTTAGCAACATGGATATGGTCAAACTGTGCCAGCTGGCCTCAGAGCTTCTGAACAGGTATGGCCTTATGTCTTATAGATATAGGTTGAATGTGCCAACTATTTTAAATATTGAATTTTATTGATTTTGGAATTGGATTATACAATATGTGTCCTTTTCACAACAAAGAGCTGGATTCAACAGTGCAGAAAATTCCTTACAGACCTAAGTTCTTATTCTTCTGCAAGTCTTGCTAGAAAGAATAAACCCTCACTTTTCAGAAGTACAGATATCATCCTGTTCTCTGTAGGGAGGTAGAAATACAGATGTCATCCTGCACTCTCTTGGGAGTTATTTATGCATGGATTCAGTACCATCCCTTCCATCACAGGGATATTAAATGGCACTAGTTGGTATCACCAAAAATTACACAGGATTCATCACACTCTTCCTGTTTTTAACCATTTTCTTGTTTATTTTATTTTTCCTGTTTAAGCTTTCTCCTCTTTTTTCAACTTCTATTTTTTTCTCTATTCCTTTCTTCTTGCTTTAGTGGCAGATATCAGCCAACTGACAACCCAAAGCAACATCCTTGAGCAGGTGAGTCATGGGTATCATCCAAGAGAATATATTTCCATTAAGGAGGTAACTGTTTCAGCTAGATGAACCTTGCCTTACTCCCACACAAGTACTTTACAGAAGAAAATTCCAAATGCTTCAGCACAACAGAAAATAATAATTAAAGACAGAATACAGTTTGGCTTTGTAATCAAAGAGGTATTTTTCATGGATTGAAAATCCTGTTATATTTTCATCTTCCTGCTCTCAAGCAAAGACTTCTTCAGCCAAGGATGCTACTTCCCTGAACGAAGTAAAGCAGCTCTCACTTCACTGGTGACTTTCATTGCTCCCATCTGCACAGATATTCTGGTTACAAATAAGGGAGTGTAGACTAAAGCTTTCATCCAAGGCTATTCTAGTCTAGCCTCTCTCTATTTTAAAAATGTCAGAAGAGGAAGAACGTAAACAGGAATATTAGCAACATGTGCACTAGGGTTTGCCTCAACAACTAAGA
>JAWLRI010000673.1:5066311-5076824 GCA_034781795.1 Crypturellus tataupa
ATCCCTAATGTTACACAGGACCTCGATATCCAACTAGAGAAGATACGACAGGTGGCGAAAGACACCCATGAACTCCGTGAATCAATGAACACTAATTGGATGGCGAAGGTGTTTAGCTGTTTTGGATTTGGTGTCACTGGTTGTATCCAAAGTTTAATAGTGTAAAATATAAACCAGATAAATGAGTGTATGGTGTTATAGTAACAAATGAATAGTTTCATTACCACTAACAGTCAAACTACAGTCAAGACTTGACAGATGAAGGATGCAAGGGATACATCCCTAATATCTGTACATTCTAAGTATAATTCTTCTAGGGAATAAGAAAGGAAGTGTCTATGTAAATTATATACTCAAGGGGCCAGGGGAGATAACCAGTACCTTTCTATCATCCATTTTTTAGTAACTATGCTATGCCTCCTCTGTGCATACAATCACTAAGACCTTAAATATTTGTGCCTGGGCTTTCCTTACAGGATTAGACGTGCACTAGAATCTCGGGAGCCTAATGACAGCAGTACTCTCAGACACTGTGATTAGCTCCTACGTATGATACTCGCCAACTGCAGGAAGGAGGTGAATATGCACCGGCACACTTCTTACACCAGTCAAATATTCTTTTTTAAAACAATTTTAGTTCATCTGCTGGTCCAAATTTAACATTTATTTAACTGTTAATAGTGTTTTAGTATAAGCACATCACTCACTTTATAAATTAAATATAGGCTGAGGATAATAGGCTGAGGTTAATAAAACTTGTGTAAAAGTGTGTGCTTGTATAACTAAAGTTCTAATCTGCAAGCAAAAAGGTGAGAGGAAAGAAGATTCTGCTCCTAGTCCCAATTATGTTCTTTGGAAATGAAATGTCCTGATGTTCTATATTCTGCAAGGACACATGATCTGTATCTATTTTCAGCCAACATCTTCTCACATGGTGGCCTAAAAATAGGCCAGCTATGGACTTTAAATAATGGCTCAGGAAGGGTATTAACCTCTTTCTCACATTCTAAGTTTGTCACAGTGCTATAAGTATCAATATAATACAGAATATATCTGCTGCTGGAGAATGACAAAGCAAACTACATATCCCTCCAGTTCTGCTCAACACCTCTATAGATGTCATTGTCTTTTGTTTCCTTTCAAGGTCTGTCATATTTTAAGGCATTTACACATAATATTGCCAGTATTTCACTTTCTCTTGGTAATGTCTTATTTTCTGTCTGATGCTAATAAACACAAGCTATTTTATTTTCAAACCCTACTGACTGGAGGGCTTTCTACTCCTCGTAGAATGTGTCTTACTATGAAACCTTGTGTTTACACAAATATGCAAGTAATTATGCAACATGAAGCAGTGATTGATAGAATTATAAACTAGAGTTTCGTTAGATGGACTTTGTGTGAAAAAACACACAAATTCATGTCACTGCAGCAAGGAAAAGATAGCTAAGTGGTATTCACTTAGTGGTATTCAGTTGCACAGTTAACCTAGATTGTTTCTGCCAGTTATTAGTTAAAAGGAAAGTTGTTAATTACAAAAAAAAAAAAAAAAAAAGAGTCTTTTCTTTATGATACACATGATCACAAAGATATTTACCACAAAGCATGGGTCACTTATCTACAAAATAATTTAGCCTTTCAGCAAGGCACCATCCATTGCTTCAAATGTTCTGCAGTAACCAGAACACACAGGCATGCAGTGATCAGTTCCTAAAGCCTCTAACTGTATGTGCTCTGGTCTATTATTATACACAACCACAGCAGTTCCACAGTTTCTACTTTTGACAGAAGAGAAAAAAGAAAGTCAAAATTTTCACTAGATGATTAACTAGCCGACTCTGGCAGAAGAAGTTGGGAAACCTCTTAGGAAAACTCCCCCCTGGAGGAGCTTTAGTGCTGTCACGGTGAGCTGGGGATGCACTGTTACCACTGCCTATGCCTGGCAAGGTATCATGAAAGATACACCAGATAAAATACATTACCTTGGGCTCAGCAAAAATAATTAATGGGAATTTTGTACCTGTACTTATCATGTGAGAATCGTGTGAGAAAAAAAGTGAGAATGCGTCTTATTAATCACTGGAAATACCAAATATTAAGTTCCTTCAGTGCTCGGCAATTACCTTTAAATAAGTGTAAAGTCTTCAGTAAGTGTAAGTCTTCAGTGCCTCGTGCAGCAAGATCTACACTATATGTCATTATCTTTCCATTAATAAGTTATTTTAAGCACTATTAATGGAAACACAGATAATTCCATTGAAAAGCCAACATACAATATTAGAGGAATACTCTGTGAATAAACAAAAAAGGCCTTTTCCATCCCCATATCTATTTAATCTCTTATTTAAAGGCTCTTCAGCAAAAGAGGGCATTATATGGATATTATGCTTTAAAAACATTATGTTTTGGCACTGAGGAGGAGAGTCCCTGCTTTTCCAGGTAGCAGGACTTAAGAAAATAATGTTTTCCACCTTTTGCTTATCTGGAAGTGAGATAGTTTTGGGGAAAAATAATATTTGTATTTGCTTACTGCTAAATAACAACAGTCTAAAACTACAGTGTAGACACTGAGTTTTGTGCTCATTCTAGAAAAAGGCACCACTTCTTTGCTCAAGTAAAACTAGAAAAAGAACAAAACAAGGATCTAGCATTGCCATGTTGTGCAACACTCTGATATCCCCCACAGCTTTAACAAGATTTACCTTCTTAAATCATCAATGTATCTACTGAAAAATAGATCTATCAGTGTTCATTCAGAATAGATTTTATGCTCCACTAGTTTCTGTTCTCTTTGCCTTTACCCTTATTTAAAGCCCATGCTTTTAAAGGGAACTCCAAGTTATGCATGGGAAATGCTGTGTACCTTTTTGCATGTTGTTACTACCATCGCTAATGTGAGAGCTGGATAACATAACACAGCAAGTACATAAAAATACCCACATGCATTTTCTTCTGTATCAGACAGTTCATGGCACATTTATCTCCTCTTGCTGGTAAATCCCAACAAATCTTTCTTTATGGTGAGTTTCACAGACATTGGCATCTTTTAAGGATGCCCACTTAACACAGAAACTTTAGTATTAAATGATCCCCAAAGTGCTTTTACCAACTCTAAACAAATAAGGTGCAGAAAGAATTTAACTTGCACCTAGGTCCATGATTTAAATTTCACAGTGAAACCAAAGGAAAAGATGTTGCCTCTCACAATCTCCAAGAAGGAGATGGAGAAGGAGTAAAGGGACAAGGGCACATCCTTGGCATGCATTCCTGCCCTCCCTGTACAGCAGCTTCCCTTTGTGCCACTTGCAAGATGCTCCCCCTTCCTCTGCCCACATTCCCCTTACATGGGCATGAAGATTTTTTGTTTCAGAAGCACACTATAGGAAAATGAACCAGTAACACCTTAGCAAGTAATACTGATGCACAGTATTAGATTGCTATCTTGTAGCCAGATCCTGCAGCTCCTAATCTTGAATTAAAATAGACCATGTAATTTTAGACACTGATCAAGGGGGTTTACAATTATTTTCCTAAAGGATTCAGAGAAACATTTGTTAAATTCTGTTCCATTTTCACAAAAGGACTCAAAGTCCTTTCAAGAACTAGGGCAGAAGATCGTTATAGCATAAGCTGAACAATATAAAATTTCTAGATCCTGCTAGACAGAACACTACCCAAAGAAAAAGTAAGCATAGTGTTAAAACAGAATGTGTTTATGTAGAGAAAACTAAATCAGAAGACAACTAATGTCCTTTGTTATTTTTTTAACCTCCTGGAAATCAGCAACTCCATTTATAACTGCAATAGTACATTCAGCTCTAATAGGAGTGAACATGCTGTGGTCAGCACTGCCTAATACCTATCAACTTTGTTGGCTTTAGTAGAAGCTACATGAAGAGGAAGAAGAAGAAGAAGAAGAACAAGAGGATCAACAAGAGGAACAACAAGAAAGAATAGATGCCTGCCTCTTCCCATCCCCTCCCCTAACATTTTCTGGGTAGCAGCTACAGGAAGTCTTTCACTTCCTTCGACATGGAGACATGGACTGCGTGAAGTAATGGTGAGAAATTCTCCCCTGCAGGACAGCACGCCTGTGGCAATAGTTGTTGTCCTCTGAATGAAACAGCAATTGTTGCCCTTGCTTACAGCCTTTCTTTCCAATTCTACTCTTCAGATGCTTGACTAGCAGATGATAAAGTAGCAGACACAGACTGGACTTATCTTCTCTAAGTGTCTTTGATGTCTTACAGCATTCAGCTTTACCAGCTGAATGTTTAGCTAGCATTTTGCTTCTAAATCTTCTGCCACTTTTCTCAGGTAATTTACCCTTTTAAGAAACAAATCAACTACTGCTCTAAAAGTACTGGATTTGATTTTAATTAATATACTTGAGGAGCTCACGAAAGAACTGTCATGTCTGAAATGTACTGTTTGGTACCATGTCACACCTTGTGGACCACAGAATCTTAAAACACAATCATTGAACCTGTACTGATCATCTGCCAATTTCCAAAATTAAAATGGCTTTTTTTCAATTTATAAAACTTAATCATAATATTTTCTAGGAGATTTTTAGGGCTTTGTTTAAGCCTTATATAAATTGACAATTATGTGGACACATCTTGCAAAATTAATTGTGAAGAAGAGTGAAGTTACTGAATTGATCATTTTAAGAGTATCAAATACCTTACCTAATAATATACTTGCCTACAGGTACCAAACTGATCTGGTTTTAGTGCTATTTTTACTTAGATGCAATTACCTTTAGCAAATTATAAATCCAATAATGGAAGCCTTGCACTATTTTGTTATGTGAGCCCCTTACTTGCAAGAACTGTCACAAAATGCAACTCGATGTAATACTAAGCCGTGTGCTGGATCTTTTTCAGAATTTTATACCTGATTCATGAGTCTTTAACAGGCACCATAATGTACTTAAATCCACTACTCCTATGGGAACAATAAAGGCTAAGAACTTCACTGCTTGACTTCAGAAAGGGCACTGTGTACAAATGAAGCTCATTAAAATGAACTAAAATGGGCTTCTTATAGGCTAGTTGGAGATTACTGATGGAGAGGAATATTAAGTAATGCACATAGGCACATATATTCATGTATCTTTTACCACTTAGGAGTTACAGTAGGTGCAGATCTGGTGGTCTCATCTCAAAAAGGCTATAGCAGAGCTGGGAAAAAATAGAAAAAAGGCAGCAAGGTTGGTCATAGAGAAGAACTGGCTTCTGTGCAAGGAAAGTTTACATGGAATAGGATTCTTTTACCTCAAAAAATATAGTAAAAGGAGGGATACAGAAAACTACAACATCTTGACCGGCAAGCAAGGGGTGGGTAGGAACTGACCGTACCATCACTTTTGGTACAAGAATCAAACCCCCAAAAGACAGTGGGAGCCAGGTTCATGTCCAAGAAAAGGAGGTGGTTCCTCATGCAGCAGGGAGTAAACTTGAACTCCTTGCCAAAGGATGTTGTAGATGCACGGAGATTACACAGATTCTGGAGGAGAGTAAATTATTAATTCAGAGAGACACCTAAATAGAGAAACCACATCAGGCTTATAAAATCTGAGCTGAAAATAGTTGGGAGTGTAGGGGAGTAATCAAGGGAAATATTACGCTTTACCATCAGTTGTGTAAAGATGCAGCCTTTTCTCTAAACTAAGCATCTAGATTTTCTCTATAGTAAGTAAGGATGGCAGAGGTACAGAGTGAGTCTGGATGATTAACTCAGGATTGGTGCTGAACTTTTGTATAGATAAAGCTAGGTCAGAAGAATACAACCTTGCATGGTCTGGCTAAAGCAATTTTAAATTATTCATCTGTACAGAAAAAGTAACTGCCAGGAATCTCCTGACTATTTGACTCTCAGGAATGTTTGACATTTATTATCAAATAAGTCTACCTTTAAAAAGGGGCTTATGATTATCAGTAAGAGCAAAATTTCTAAATTTAATGAAAAGACACTTTAATTCTTACAAGCAGGTAGTAGAGTGTAGCACATGTGGCAGTATGAAGGTCACACAGTTTGAGTGTGTAGAGCTGAGAATATCCAACTAATTATTTTACCATGTAACTAATATACTCAATTTGTGCAACTAACTTGACCAGGGAGTAGATAAGGTTTTAAAATTCTCTTTTCTATTAAATGTCTACCTTTGTTAACTGCCATTAAGGGAAATTTCTTTGTTAATTCAAGTTTATCTTTGACTAATATAGGTCAGCTATTACTTGGGAAATGTACAATTTATTCAGATATGAAAAATCTGAAGAACTTTGAAAATTTATTTTTCTACTTTAAAATTTAGAAATGCCGTTTAGAAACACTCTAGTTTATTATCCGTAATTAGCATGAGTATATTTTTGTTACCAAATAAACAAAATAAAGTTTCCACTCACGCATGTACACACTTTTTCTTTAGCTTATCATTATTTCCTTAATCAAATATACTATGAATATTTCATAGGAGATTTTCAGAAGCTCAATCAACTGACCATCAATTCTGTTTTACCAAAAAAAGTCTTACCTGTGTTGTAAGTATATACAGCTGTAAAAGTAATGTTATTTTATGCCAGATATCTGCTCCTATTTTGTTTTTAAGTTGGAAGATCTAATTTATATAATGCATAATTATTTCCAACTTACTTTTCTACCAGAAATGAGTAAGTCTAATTTTTAAAACATGGACAAAAAATCTCACTCCATAAAGTAAACATGAATGGCTGAGAAAAAGAAGAAAAGAAAACACTTTTATAGCTTTCAGTAATATTCATGCTATAATTATTAGGTAATTTGTGTGGTTTCTTTTGTTCTGCTTATTATAAGTGAGGAGACTGTGGTTTCAGTTGAATGTCTTAATCAGAAACTATGTTCATCTTGCTAATTATGCTCCATTGAGATGCTGAATATTTGCTTCTCACCCCACATTAAACTGAAGGTATAATAAAATATAAAATTCATTAAGAACTTTAAAAACACATCAAATCTTTATTCCTGAATGATGTAATTACGATATCTGTACTATCCCCTGGAAGTTACAGCCTCATGTGGTTATAAAAACATAAGATATCCTGTCCAAGATCAAGAAGAATTGTGCTGTCTTTAAATGGATCTCATTTGTTATTGATTAGTAACACCAAAAAGCCACTACTTGCACTACAAAAGTGTGGATAATGAATTGATAGATAAAGTAGCATTTGAAATTGCTAAACAAAGTAAATGTCTAAGTGGTGTTTTCAGGGCATAGTGCATGAAGTGCTGCCAAAATTCAGATAGAATCCTTGGGAAACCTCTTCTGTCTTTGCCGCTGTCCATTTTTCTCATTTTCTTCTTGATTTTTTTCTGGAACAAACACTATGTTGTCATCAGGACAGTGTTCAACCCGACTGCAATTTCTGATGAAAACACTCTGCTGGGTGGATAAATTCTTCCTATGCAATATGGAAAACAAAGAAATCATGCCACATACAGCATGATCATAGTGAAACCAAAAGCCATCCCTTCAGTGATATTCCCTTCTTATTCTGTGTTTTTAATGACTCATTAATTTTTGAAATTTTCCATTCTTGATCTCCCCCCAGAAGTGATTTTTGTTTTTTATGCTTGACCAAATTTTCCTTGAATTCTTACTATGAAAAAATAGAGAGAGAGGGAGAGAGAGGGAAGGAATGAAAGAAGGAACAAGGAGAAAAGAAAGAAAAAGAACAAAAGAGAGAAAATGAGGAAGGAAGGAGGGAAGAAGGATGGACAGAGGAAAGAATTAGTGTTACAATTGAAATTTTTTTATCAGTAAAATATTTTGCACTGGAAGGGTATTCAACATTTACAGAGAAATACTTAATCCTTCAAAGGATAAATAGTTATGAATTTTTCCTGATGTCAGCTGCTGAGCCTGTACATACATTCACTTCTTTAACAGAGGCCAAGATTCATGTTAGGCTGTCACTGCACTCTCTGGATAGTTTCTGGGCTTACTTTTTCTGTCCTAGATTTTTATGGTACATTCTCCTCTTTCCTCATAGAACATTTCAAAAGAACTAAGGTGAGCTCAGGGTACATTGACAGTGCAAAATCCAGAGTCCTCCATCTGCCCTCCGAAACACCGAAAATTACACAGGATTCATCACACACTTCCTGTTTTTAGGGAGAGTGCTTGCTTTTCTTTTCCCTGCTTAAGCTTTTTCCTCTTTTTTTTTTTTTTCTATCCCTTTCTTCTTGCTTTAGTGGCAGATACTAGCCAATTGACAACACAAAGCAACATCCTTCAGTAGGTGGGTCATGGGTATCATCCAAGAGAATATATTCCCATTAAGGAGGTAACTGTTTCAGCTAGATGAACCTTGCCTTACTCCCACACAAATACCTTATGGAAGAAAATTTCAAATGCTTCAGTACAACAAAAAATTATGATTAAAGACATAACCAGAATACAGTTTGGCTTTGTAATAAAAGAGGTATTTTTCATGGATTGAACATCCTGTTATATTTTCAGCTTCCTGATTTTAAGTAAAGACTTCCTCAGCCAAGGATGCTACTTCCCTGAACGAAATAAAGCAGCTCTCCCTTCACTGGCGACTTTCACTGCTCCCATTTGCACGGATATTCTGGTTACAAAGAAGGGAGTGTAGAACAAAGCTTTCATCCAAGGCTGTTCTAGTCCAACCTCTCTCTATTTTAAAGAATAACAGAAGAGGAAGAGAGTAAAGAGAAACATCAGCAATATGTAAACCAGGGTTTGCCTCAACAACTAAGAATGGGATTTTACTCTCTTTAACATCCTTTTGTGACAATGACTGACAGACTGGTGGAGAAGACAGTGTAAACATGCATATGTCTTTGTATCAATCCAATCTAACATAGAGTTTATTTTCCTGGTCTTTGATTGATCAGGTAAATGGTCAAATGACGTTACAGAGTAGAAACAGAAATAGCATTTTAACACAGAAAGAGCAAAAGCATGAAAGCTTTCCATGTCATGAAGAACTGCATGGACACTTTAACCTTACCTCCCTAAGGGGATCATTGAGCTCATTGAGAATATTTTCTTCATCAAAAATCTTGCCTTGGTAGCGGTGTTCATAGTAATCATGGATCTTCTGGCGCATTTCAGCAGGTAATTTGTGGAATGACATGTACTGTTCCACTTGTTTGTACTATTAGGGAAATGAAAGAAAGAATTAGAAAACAGAAAAATAGTTTTTCTACAGGAATCTAGAAAATGAAAGTTCATCCATTCATCCATTTAAGAAATGCAAATTCCAAAACACTTCTAATATATTAAAATATATATATGCAAAATATATATATGCATCCACATTAATTTCTGAATTTTACAAGTCAAATCCTCACACTTGTCATATGTTCCCTAAATTTGCAGCTATATACAGTTCTAAAACTACACAAACACCACTTTTATCTCATTCCATACCACGTATATCTACTCCTTTACTACTGTATTTATGGTTTAAGGCATGAAATTTCAAGAGAACTGTGTGCTTTATTAATGTTGCTTGCAAGGTGACTAAAGTACAACATTAAAATCTCTGCTGTTAACAAGATAGAAAGAACACCCCTGGCAGAATGAGGAGGTAAATGTTGAAGGAGAGAACTAGACATGGCACTAAGAAAAAGTGGGCTAAAAGAGTAAAATAGAGACGACAGGACCCAGGGGACTGGGTGAGCCCCACTCTATTTGCCTCTAGACTTCTGCCCCATCTGCTGTTTTCTTTGCTCTCAAACCTGCCTGCCTGGCTCAGAAGCCTTTTCAAAGAGCATCATTTTCAGAGGAGACAGTCCCACGCTAACCTACACAGATTTGTACAGTTTAAAAAAAAAAAAAAAAAAAAGCATGAAGCATCCAGGAAATGGGGAAGCTGCCTCAACCGCAAGCTGACAAGTACCACCTGAGTGCGACTTTTGCCTCTCAGGCACCCATCTCGGAGGAGATTAAGGTGCTGAGACGTGGAAAGAGAAATCCCCTCCAGGCTTACAGGTGAGTTAAAGCTTGGCAGGAATGTGTTTTCCTTATGTAAACACTCTTCATTTAATTTTTTTCTTCTTTTTTCATGCTTAATTAGGCAACTTTAACTCTGTTTTCAATAAAAAACCAATGAAGCCTTAATTAGGATCAGCATCTCTGTAGCGCAATTAAATGAATTTATAATGTGTGTGCACTCGTTATGAATCACCGAATTGCTTATAGCCTTTCTTTCCAATTCTACTCTTCAGATGCTTCAGATAAAATAACAGACACAGACTGGATGTATCTTCTCTAACATCCCCACTGGGCCGACAGATTTATGGGTGTCCAGTTTGCCTAAATAATCCCTAACCCAATCCTCCTTGACCAGCAGAAAGCCCTCCTCTCTCCTGGTTCTCTCCCTGTCTCTGGGCTCTGTAGTTCATGGGCATTAGCCTTAGCAGTAAAGACTGAGGCAAAGAAGCCATTTGGTAACCTCCTGGACTGTCTGTTCCTAGCTGTGCGTCCCAGCAGACATCTGGC
>JAWLRI010000673.1:5087885-5101048 GCA_034781795.1 Crypturellus tataupa
GCAACGCTCCTCCTGATGCAGCCAGGATCCCACTGGCCTTCTTGGCCACGAGGGCACACTGCTGCCTCATGGTTAACTTGTTGTCAAGTTAAGATGACTTGTCATATTTTTTTAAAGATGAATGCTGACTTGTGTGTCCTAAAGTGAATGTGCATATTAATTTGATTAATTGTCTTGCAAAGCAAGCAACATGCCACTGAAACAAGCGTAATAGAAACCTGAATATTGATCTCTCACAAGATCCTGCAGTATGTAAGCTGAGCCTATCAGGTCCTTGGGATATTTAATAATCTTTATAACGCAACACTCAGACTCTGACACAGTAAATCATATAAAGATATGAAATACACAAACAGGATCAGCTGAAACCCATGTAACCAATGTGCTACAACCCAACCTGTGTACTCAATGGTACCACACGCTTTCTGCTATGGTACCTGTGCCTTACGGGTACCTGGTAACACCCAAAGTGCTTTAGTTCCCTGTGGGACCAAATATTAATGTCACTTCCAAAACGTTAAAGTCAATTCCAAATTGTCAACACTTATCGATTCTGTTAACTCACTAGTTTTTAAGGGGACATAGAGTCTTCCTTATGCAGTTTCACTTGAAAGCTAGCTTGAATTATATATCTTTTACATGTTGCACGTGACATTTAACAATGATTTTGTCCTTGGTAACTGGGCCTACTCTCTCCTAGGAAAGTTCCCACTAAAAAACTAAAAACATTGGTAAAAGTGTTTAGGTTCAGGTTAATTTTCTTTTCTTTTACAAACAACAAATGCAATCCAGATCTCTGCAGTATATTTAAAAATATATTTAAATATATTAATAATATAACTATAATCTATATTACATTATATATACTATATATATTATATTACATTATATTATAAATTATAAATTATAAATTATATATTAATAATATACATTTACATATATTTAAAATATATATTTATAATATATTTTAAATATTAAGAAATGTATTTTTTTACTAATAATTATTAATATTTCTTAAAATATTGGTTATATTAATATTTTAATGTGCCATATAAGATATTATGATAAAGTGAATCACATATAGACAGGTTAGAAAAAAGACAAAATAGTGCTTTACCTTATTGGAGATTTATATCTAGTCAAAGTCATAGCCTAATAAATACAAATATTTTGATGATATGTGCAAAATATAAATCTTGTATAAGGATAAATAATGTAAAAAAGAAATCAAAAATCATTTGTAAAATCCTTCTTTTAAATTAAACAAGTTCTGTCCTACAATTTAGAGAGATACAACAAATACAGCAGGATCATACCCATCATGCAAGGGGTGGATATTGGTAAATACTTGCAGAATAAGAGCAGGAAGGTGAAAGGAGGCAATCTGATGAAATCAAGGCTTCTAAATAATGAACATCAAATGCAAAAACATCACAAATCTGCATGGATTCTAGACTACATTAGGAAAATAGGTCCTTTGAGTTACTGAATTTATTCTCCTGCTTTTGCCAAAACCCACATCACAGAACTGCTTATATAAACTGATCAAACCATTTCATTCTTCAGAATATTGTTTCAGAAATCTCGCTGAACTAATCTGAATCTTACTCTAAGCTTCAGTAAAAAGGCACTTGGAGACAGTTTAAGCCAACTACACATGGGAAAAAATATTCAGCATCACTGAAACCTCTTCTATTTTTAGTATTAATGCTCAGTCTGCTTACAGATGGGAATCATATCTCTTCCCAGTCTCATCCAAGTACTATTCGGTTTTTCTCTCAGAAACAGCAAACTAACAATGTCCTGTCATCTATCCTAGTTTCATCTATCCTAATTCTTCTGAGTTGACTGACAGCAAACTGGGCTTTAAAGAGAAACTTACAGAATTAGAAGATTAAAAACACTCTCCTGTGCTAAGAGTCTTGAAAAACGGTGAGCAGACAAGGATTGGAAAGTTATTAGTGCAATACCTAAGTTCAGCTTTCTAAAAATGTCTAATTTAACTTAGTTATCTGGACTGCATTGTCAGTGGAAGGAGCAATTAATCTCATTCTAAAATTGACTTCTGTCATGCTTATCTCTCTTACTCTAGATGAGATCTAAATAACTAACATTGACCAATCTCCTGTGTTAGGTGAAATGATCTGTGTGGAAAGAATTCACAACATGAACTGTAAATGTGAATTTTAAAACACAAATATATTTAAAGATTCTGAATTCTAAAATATAAAGCTTTCTATTATGATACATATATATAAAGCAGTTGATCAAATATGAAAATACTATTCATAGATTAATTTCATTTGTCCATATAATTGTTTTTAAATTTTAAGTTAGTTCATTAAACTTAATGGATAAATTTTGTGAACTTTGTTACCAAAAGAAGAAAGGGAATGCTGTACACTGGCACTGACTAGCCTTTAGTTATAAAAAGTCATGTACATAGGTGTTTCAAATTCTATATAGAAAAGCAGACAGGAGCTGTACATGTGGTTCTCTAAGCTAAAGTAAGGCAAAGGCGGTTAGCAGACTGACACTACTGAAAAATGACTCACAAAATCCACTGGGCAACGAAAACATTTGAGTAGAAAATATTTGATTTTAATAAAGCAGTATAAATAACAGTACTGTCCTATGTCTAGCTTTCCAGTGTTAATTTGACCCTTTACTTAGATGACTGTCTTGACCTTATCTTACATGGCAGATTGTAGGACATTTCAAAACCAACTCATATCAATAGGATTTCAAGTAAATGTTGAGTTAAAAAAATAGTCCAAATATGTTTAGATTATTCAAGAAATTTTATCATAGTAGACTCTTCAAACTATCAATCAATCAAATAAACAAAGAAACAGCTTAACAATTGTATGAAACAATTTTCCAACTTTTACATCTTTGTGGAAGTTTGTCAGCTTTACACAGTAGTTCAGTGCATTCCTGCCCTTTCTACAAAATACAAGTCTAATCGATGCTGAAATACTTCTGTACGTTATGGTGCAGGACCTTGCAATCTGAGCTGAAGGAAGTGAGAATTTCTGCCCTTGATATCCTTCTCTATGCTGGACATGAATTATAATTTCTACCTACCTTTTTTTTTTTTTTAATAGTGAAGAAAAAGGTGAAAAACTGTAAAGCAGCCCATTAGAATTCTTGGGGAAATAATTGATTCGATGCACCTAAACATTTAACTTTTTGTCTCTGTTTGACACTAATTTACTTACTAGTGGGGCCATTAAATCCTTATTTCTTTGCATGATGTACCCATCAGATAGAAACTTTTCAGGAAGAAGAGACTGGACAATGATTACATACTTACAAAGAATCACGGCTGGTTCAAGACTCTGCCATATTAACTAATAAGAGGTTTTTTAAGTCCTTTCACAATATTATTCAAATGTATAAGTGGTTTTGAAAATCAAGTAACCACTGAAAAAAATATGAAATATTCAGAAAACTTCAACTCCTAGTTAAAAGTAAAACAGGTTTCAAAATAAAATTCTGATTTACAGTATAGTTAAATATCTGTTATTCTCTATTATGCTTAAATTTGGTATTCAATTAAACCTTGACACTGCTGTAATTACATTGATAAAGACATTTTAAAACTGTAAACTCATTTTGCAAATGTTCCAAAATTATTTGGAAATTATCTTTTAAGCAATATATACAAATATTTCTTTTGGTGAGATTTCATTCTGCAGCACACAGATTCTGCATGTGCAATGACTGTGCACGGAAGGAATATAAAGAGCACAGTTCTTCAGCCTTATGAAAAAAGAGTAATGATGTAATTAAAATAAATCTTTCATCCAGAGATGCTTTATAAGATTAAGGAGTTAAGATTTGCAAAATTCTGCAATGGGCCACAAAGTAAAAATACATAAATACCATTTTAAAAATACAATTTTGGATAGAAATATTGTGTATTTTCAGTCATTTGCTAAAATACTATGTAAACTGCTTTGATTAAAGTCTAAATATTCTGTTATGCATTGCCACTAAGAGAATATGTACAACCAAGATGGCAAAAAAAGGGAATAACTCATTTTACTTGTCATATCTCCACCTTTTTATGGCATTTATCTCCCCATCACAAGACATAGTATATTCATTACCTTTTTTTTTTTTTTTAAATTCATTCATTCAATTTAAGAAATTAGATAATAGATTGTTTACAAACTTTTAAAATTAACTCTTAACTGATGTGTTCAACAGTTCCACTTCACTAGCTGAAATCCATGGTGAGCATCTAAATATCACATGATTATTTGCTGAATAAATGATCTAATCTGTATAAATAAGAATAAATCCCTGAGGCTTGATTCTCTCCGAAAGAATTTGAATAACATGAGATAATCATAGACCACAGGCCATATTGTTTTCTTGTTTTCAAGAACTTCCAGTCTAAATTCAGAAGTGGTTTCTATGCTAAAATAATAATAAAAGACACTAAATTATAGATGAATGGGAAAGGAATGAGAAGAGATGTATAGCTTACATTTGCTCAATTTTCTTTTGTCAGTTTTATTTTGAGAACTGTTATTTTTCTCTCCTTTAACTCCTTACATGTGTCACCAAATGCAAGCATCATTCCTGATACACAGTGTTGTATATGATATTTTAAAAAAGAGTATTAATACTTACAAAAGATTAAGAAACCCTATTTTTGACACACCTGTTGTTTGACTGCTGGGGTTTGGTCTGGGCATGTAGATACTGCACGCAATTGCGTGATAATTGAAGCTTTTGCATGTCACTTTTTCATCTCCAACAGCAAACAGTGCCAGGTAACGAATGTGTCAACTGGGTGATCTAAAGTCTCCAAAGTTATTATCTCCTCTCCCCAGTCAATCATATAAACCATTCAAAACCTGAGTATACACCCTGATTCACAGGTGCCGAACCAAATAGTAACATACTGGGTCTATCTACTGTACTGTGCTAGTGTGCTCATGCCAAGTTCCCAGCCTCGAGCTCAGGCACAGGTAGTCAGAATACAGTGGAAAAAATGCTCACTGGTCTGATATCTTCTCTGGTAAGAGACTCCTGCCTCTGTAACAAGCATTCTGCAAGACCATCACATTTATTACACAGTGTTTAAAA
This sequence comes from Crypturellus tataupa, assembly GCA_034781795.1. Taxonomy (NCBI): domain Eukaryota; kingdom Metazoa; phylum Chordata; class Aves; order Tinamiformes; family Tinamidae; genus Crypturellus; species Crypturellus tataupa. The sequence goes on from JAWLRI010000673.1 coordinate 5,092,989, forward strand.
TTTTAGAGCCTACTTGGTCATAAGGGACTTATGTCCACTATTGAAAATTCTACCAGGAATTCCTAAGTATTGCTCTGTCATTTTTAAGAATTATTGTGCATTTGTTGTTTGTACCTGCCTGTGTATTAAAATCTTTTTCATCCTAGAGTTGTTTCAGATTATTAGATGACTACTACAACGTGAACTCTGGAAAGAAAGAAAAGTCTTGAATGTTGAAATATTAGCCTGCTCCAGGTGGATACAAGACTCCAATCCCTGTTCCTGTTTCGAATGAGTTTCTCAATGACGTTCCTAAATGGAACGTCTTCTATTCCATAAACATCTGTAATTTTAAATAGCCCTTTCAACTATGATGGCAGGCTATTATTTCATGTTAAGATCTAACTGTTGCACAAAGAGACAGTGTCTAACAGAATACTCTATCAACTTATCATTAACCTTAATATTTACACAAATGACGGTAAACTGAGGTTACAGTTACAGGCCAAAAGTGAAAATGCGTAGATGTTTCTTCGGAAAGATATCAAGTAGTGAACCTGAAAATTAACCACCTAGATACTTCTACAGTTTGCTTTCTTTACTGCTGCACTTCTTAGCAGATATATTCACAGAAGAAAACACAAGGTTCATAATCAATAATATATCAAACTATAAAGTTTCCTATTGAATAATGTGGTAAGTTTACTTTATGATATTTACCACTGACTGGAACTGAAGTGAATGTTTACTATAAAATCTATCAGCTGTTTATTTTCCACTGATTATCCCCAAAAGAATATTGTTACTTGCAAGAATGCTTTAAGCTGTCATTTTACTTGCACACAGTAATTAAACATTTCCTTTTGATTGCCACAAAACACACAACCTCTTATTATTGTTCTTTTCAATTAGTGCAATTGAGAAATTGATTAAGTTATAGTGATTTGTCTGAATAGGATTTGTTTTCTTAGTCTGCTGTATTGCCCAAATTTGCTTTTCACTGTTTTAAAAACAGGAGGGGAGGGAAAGATAATGAAAATTAAGTTCATTTCCTCTCTTCACCAAGGCAATGACAGAACTCTCTCTGATTTAATGAAATAAGCATCAAAGCCCCAGGGAATGAAAGGACAAGCATCTCTTCTCTGCTCTATGATAGGTGAATTCGCATGAAGTCTAAGGCAGGATGATTTTCTACTTTAAAGAGAAAAATACTGTACAGATGACAGCTTATTTAAAAATATCAGATATACTGTAATGACCTCTTCTAAAATTGCCAATTATAAAGTGAAATTTAATATTTATCTGGACATTTTGTTCAACTTTCCTCATCCTTGCATTTTGAGGATTTTCTTGTTTGTTTGTTCAGGATTTTCTTTGTTTGGGATTTTTTTCTTTTCATTTAGTCTTTCCCTGTAAGAAAATGAATATAGATTTTAAAAAGAGCCTGGAATGAAGGGAGATGGAGCAGAATAAACAATCTCACAGCTGTGTGCTCTTTAGGAGGAACCATGGGGGTAGGAGAGGTCAGTTCATGTCTGCTCAGTTAATCTTTCAGCTCAGTTACCGGCACAAGTGGAATTTGTGCCAGCTGAGACACCTATGGCATGGGGGTCTGTCCACAGGAATTGAACACAGACTGAATGCAGACTACACTACCTCTGGCTCAGCCTCTGAGCACAGAGTGACAAGTATCACTGCCTTTTTTGGATCTGACTTTTAGAAATACCTATCATATTTTCCTATCAGGCACAATGATTGACTGTCTTTCACCTTACCCTATTGATCCTGTAGCACAGAAACACTGCATGAGGATAAGTTAGGCACCTGCTACTCTTTAGCTACTCTTTAGCTAAATCTGCATGTTTAATTGATTAGCATCTTGCACGGAGATCTAGTTATACCACAAAGCTATTTAAAGTAGTAATTTTAAAAGGGAATATAGAAAGGAGATAATTAGGTTGAAATTAGGTTACTTTCTGTCTATTGTTAAATGGTTATAATGAAAAGAAATGTCTTATTTGCACTGTAATTGTTACAGCTGTTTGGTCCTGCAACAACATCTCTGCTACTAGTAGTAGCAGCATGAGTAAGACAGGAACGCTGACAGTGCAGCTGCTGATCCTGGAAATTCTGGCTCTCATAAAGTTCTAGTTGGAGCTTGCAAACCTTTTTTAATAATTGATGGAAAATGACAGTTCATCAAAAAGAACTTGCTTTTACATGGATCCATTTTCAAAACTGGTATGACAATACATTTATTGCACCTAGGAATTTCTGTCCAAAGGCAAAGAGTGAAAAAGATCTTTTGGAAAACAGAGGCAGCCCAGTTGCTCAGTTTTAGATGTACTGTTTTTCTTCACTTCTGATCAGAGATCTGAACTTGGACATCCCTCTTTTCATTGCAGGGTCATATTGATCAGGAAATTGCTGTTCTAGGCTGGGCATTTCTCAAAGTCTCTTCAAATTTGTATAATAAATGCATTTCAAGAGAAACATAGAGAAGTAGAAGAAAGCTTTCTGCTCATCACAGGGGTAGAGACAGTAGTGTAGATGGTGAGATTTCACCTTTTTCAGAAAATGATACCAACTTATAGAGAATCAAAGTGGTGGGTGGTGGGAAATACCGACAAAGACTCATCCCATACAGATGTTGTCTCAAAGCAGAAGTCACTGAATGGAATTAATCCACCTGCATTACTGAAGGCACATAAAATGTAAATACCTGAATCAGTGTTAGATGCCTACTGTACTAAGATCTTTTTAAGAATCTACAGGAGTAAATGACATCAGAAAAAAAAATGTATTCTGAGCAGGCACCTTCATTAATAATAACTATTATTATTTTAGGACATATTTTTTAATACATATAGTCCGAATCTTTTCTACATAATAAAACAAAGAGTCTTTTACTCTAAAGATGAGTTGGAGGCTATTCATGCTTTTATATCATGTTCAATCATCTATATTACCCCTGATAAATCCCTTACTCTTCAGCTTTCACCAAGATCACTAAGGTTAACACACAACATAAACTGGTTTTCATGGCTCTGAGCTTTTCACACCAACAATTACAAGAGCCTCCAACAGGCTGAAAAAATGATGATCTTTGCAATGTTCACAGGAGGTTATCTGCAATATTCTTGTCTTATTTTTCTTCTTTCTGTTTTTATCTAGTCCTGGAGCATAAACACATCAGAGGCATCCTTAGGGAAATCAATTTATGGCATATAGAAGCTTCCACCCCACAAAAAAGAGCCCCAGTGTCATGGTTGTAAAGCAATATTCTGAGCAGGCTTTTGTACTCTCTTGAAAAGGAGCGATTACAGATCTGTTAGTTGTAGAGAGTGTATTCCAAAATTGTGAAATATATATTCACTGGATACTGGAAGACAATATATTTTTATAAAAATTAGACATAATTCTTTAATTAGAATAAAGTGACCTATGAGGTCTGGCGGACCTACTGGGGACAGAAAAGTCTCAAACAAAGCTATAATATTTGAGAAATGTCAGGTTCTGAAAAAAACAGTTCAGTTTAAGCAGAACAGGTATTGTTTTCTAGTTTCCAAAAAGACAGGAAAAAAAGCTCTTAATAATACTGAATTACTTCCCACGTCTCTATTGAGATTTAACTATTGCACAAATTATAACACTTTTTCAGTACTGATCATTTTAGCAGAAGCATTCAGAGAAGGTATTTTTTTCAACATAGCTGAGTTTAGCCAAAGTTAAATTCACAAAGCTGTGTCTGCTAAAGAGAAATAATAGAGCTATCAAATATCTTTTTTTCCTTTCTCACATAAAATTAAAGAAAAAATATAGAGACATTTGGATAGGTGAACAAAACAGCTAGAAGAATCTATAAAAAAAAATGTGAAAAAGTTCTTAAAAAAAGTGTAAGAACCATTGCAAAAGAAAAAATCTAAGGATTTTTTGTTTAGATTTAACAGAAATCAGGTTTAGTTAATTGTTTTGCATCTTGTGTATTTTCAGAAGAACCCATCTTCTAAGACAGGTTTACTCAGAGCATCAGAAATTATAGCAGGTTTTAGATTAAAGCAATCCTTTACCTCCACAGCAAGAAAAGAAGCTGGCATTGTAAAAAAACACTTGAGGCGGTTCTAAGTACAGTAGCCTCTGATGGCTACTCGCTTCACACCTAAAATTGACAGTCTTTGTCCAGTTTTGTTTTGAGCTAATGATATATCGCTACATTAGCATCATTATCCACACTGACAGTGACACCTCACAGACCAGGCCTACCAAGCAGGCTCTGGGAAGACCACCTGCAGGCTGGCAATGCAACCCAGGGGTTATTTCCAGGCTGACATGTCTACTGGCCTGACAACCCAGCACTGTAACTTCTCTTTTTTTGTTTAAAATAGCTTTTTTTGGGGCAGAGGAGGGGAAGAGGAGAGGAAGGCTTATTTGTTAATCAATGCAATAGATAAATGCAAGATCACCAGACTCCTTTTCAAGAGATACTGGTCTAGACTGCAAAGTTTCCTGCAGTAGCCATGAAACGTTATGAGGGAAATCTTCAATATTGCATCCTATGTAAGGGAAGCAAACACAGTCTGGGTGAAGAAGACAGGTAACAAGTTGTTGAGGCAAGAAAGGACCTTTTGTTTGTATTTTGTTTCTCAAACATGTATGAATATTAAAGATTCCCTCTTCCCCCATTTGAATAAACATAGAAAACAGGTTTCTCTTGTCATGTTATAAACTCTAACAAAATACAATATTAATACTAGTAGTATGCATGTCAAGCAGCATAAAAGAACCTTTTGTAAGTAGCACAGAAGAGTATATGTGCTCCATCGCCACTGAAAACTCACACTACTGCCTAAAGCTATCAGATAGGTATTAGTCATAGACATTGTGTCATTAGACACAATATAGACTCCACAGTAATTTATAAGACAGCAGTCACAGCATAGTTATTGTCATATTACTGGACAAATTAGTACAATAACATCATATACTGGCACTAGGAGAGCATTTAGCAAAGCCAGCAAGATGAGGCAGTGAGAAAGCTCTGCTGTTGGTCAGTGTTACTGAGCTGTCAGCTATGCCTATTAAGCGTGTTCAAAACTTCTCATAATAAACTTCTGCTTACAGATGTTTATAACTTCATAAAACTTTGGTTACTTTATGTGAAATATGCCAGGCCAAATGTCTGCATCATATAGAGGAAGATTTCAGTCAGAATAGTTCTACTGCTTGTTAGAATATAGCAGTACACCAGAAAAATGCAGTAATATTGACATTTTCGGGGGATATCTTGGAGCTTGGCAGTGCCACAGTTTTCTTCCAGGGATTTTCTGTTTGTCATCTGTGTAAAACTAGATTAAAATTTGCCCTTTTTAGAACTTTTGATTAGAATACTGCTGTTCATATGTGCTTTACAATGACTTGGATTTTAGTAAGAAATGACCTTAAGTCATTAAGTAAGGTCCTTAAAGATCCAATATCCATGCTATGAATAGATGGCATATAAAAATAGTCCTAGAGTCAAAATGTAACAATGATCCACCTTGAAGTTATCGTACTGCTTATATGACTTCTACAGAGTTTATTTTCCACAATCCTAATGATAATTTAGTATATTTTAAACCTGCACAGACAGTAAAACACTGTTTTGAGTGGTAATAATCGAATACAGTACTTAGGCTATCTGAAGGGCTATCATGAAACAGAATATTACTCTGGCTAAAATGTGACTCTCAAGTAATTACTTTTCAGTAACTAATAAACATCTATGGTAATCTAAGGATTTTTATAGCCAGAACAAGAGTAAAGTCAAACGCAAATGTGTGTTTTCTTTTATTTTTCATATTTGATACTGACATTTCTTTTAAATGATATCCAGCATAAAGTGCTCTATGCCACCTAAGTTGCATATAATGTAAGTCATAAAGTTGAGCAGTTTCATGTATTTGATAATAGGGTTAAATGTAAACCCAATAAGGAACTTATTGTCTATGACAATATTGACAGTGGGAAAAGGACAGGTCATTTTCTCAATCTTGTACAGGACTGGTCCCTATTCTATTCAGTAGGGTATCTTCTAACTGTATTGCATATTTAAAAGTTTTAAACAACGGGGCATACATCTAATATTAATGAAATATTCCACAATTAAATGTTTTAATCATTCACCTTTTCTCCTGTTTTTTCCTGTTTTGTCACATTATTCTGTTTAATTTTACTGCTGCACCCCCAGGCAAGCTCTCTCTTCTTTCTGTTCTTCTGGAGCAAGTGGCATAGCCTCCACAATAGCAGTGGAAGCTATTCTGCTTTGGTGAGGCCGCACTTGCAGTATTTTAGGCAGTTCTGGGCCCAGTACAAGAGGGATGTGGAGCTTCTGGAGAGGGTCCAGTAGAGAGCCCTGAAGATGGTTAAGGGACTGGAGCATCTATCATATGAGGAAAGACTAAGTGAGCTGGGCCTGTTTAGTCTGGAGAAGAGAAGGCTGAAAGCAGATCTAATCAACATGCACAACATTCACCTGAGGGCTGAATGTAGCGGGGATGGGGCCAAACTGTTCTCAGGGGTGGCCAGAGACAGAAAAAGCAATAAGGGGTATAAATTAAAACACAGGAAGTTCCACCTCCATGTGAGGAAGAACTTCTTGACTGTGAGGGTGACAGAGCCCTGGCACAGGCTGCCCAGAGAGGCTCCTTGTGGAGTCTCCTTCTCGGGAGATCTTCCAAACCCGCCTGGATGCCACCCTGTGCCACGTGCTCTGGGTGTCCCTGCTGGAGCAGGGGGTTGGACTGGATGATCCCTAGAGATGCCTTCCAACCTCAGCCATTCTGTGATTCTGTGATTGCTTTCATTTTTCATTTAATTTTTTCTGTGAAACAATATAACATGATTTTTATGCTTTCATCAAATTCCACAGGGAAGAAATATATACTTGGCCAGCTCTGCATATAATAAGAAACAGAAAGAAACAAAAACAAAATCTTTTTCAAAGAGAAAATGATTTAGATGGTTATGTGAGAATGACATTTTCCTATCTGAAAATGGTGCAATGATAATTCATAGTATTGAGTAATTTTATAAAGAGATCTACTTTCCTATGGTTTTAGTAAATATTTAGTGTGTACAAAATTGTGTTCTGAAGGATTGGTTGACTTTCAGCTATAGCAATGCACTGGAAAAGGCAGATCTATGGAATCCGATGAAAACGCGTGGAGGCAAAAGCATTTTCCTTTTATATTTAGTAGTGATTTTTCATTCTAATAGAGGCTTCTTAAATTACTGTTACAATATTTTTCAAGGTTAATAACCATTTTCACAAGTCTAATAACTTAGCATACACCTGAATTTAGAGCTCTCTTTAAAGCATTCTTTGGCAGAGAAAAAGCTTCATTCCTACTATTATCCTGTGCACTCTGTAATCTTTATAAATCTATATCGCCCTTCTTAGTTATACAAATGACAGTATTTTCAGGGCAGATGTGCTGGAGCTTTAATTACTCAGGCCTCAGAAAACAGGCCTGGTCGGGAGAGAATTATGGTTTAAAAGTAGAAGATAAAAGTAACTGATCCTTATTTCTTTGGGTTTTCCCCTACAAGATAAAGGAAACAAAAGAAATGGCATGGTAAGGATTATTTTCTCACCTGCAACATCATATTATATAATATTGAGTGTTATTTCCTTCTACACATACAGACAGAAGCAGAATTATTCTAGTGTAACTGGGATAATTGCTACCAGTAATCTCCATCTGGTGTGAATCACACAGTCTTCTCCTGTTAAAAGGTAATTTGTGCTAAATTCTAACACAGACTTTTGAAAACAAAAGTTAGTTCCTTGTTTTTTTTTTTTTTTTTTTTTTTTTTTTTTTTTTAATATATTACCTATCCTATGATAATTACTTCCAAAAGAAAGCTGGTTGTTCACAAATTCCGACTCCAGTATAACTTCATATCTTCAAAGCTAATTTTATATAGTCATCATGAACACGGCTGAAATTGTAATGAGCTTGCTCTGCATTTTCATATGGAAAACTGTTAGAAACCTAATTCATAATGCAAGACAGCAGAACACTTTATAGGTAAATTACCCA
>JAWLRI010000673.1:5101148-5112711 GCA_034781795.1 Crypturellus tataupa
ATCACCTCGTGAGTAGTTATCCACACTTTGCTGCTTTTATGTGCTTTCACCTGAATAAATGCTCAATGTAGTCACCTTGTTCTGGTGTGATTATTGCTGAATCCCGAGCCCATCTGGAAAAACAGGCCATATTTTTTTCCTGTTTTCAAGAACTTCCAGTCTAAATTCATAAATTGGTTCTATGTTAAAATAATAATAAACGACATTAAGTTATGGATTAATGGGAAAGAAATGAGAAGAGCTGTATAGCTTATATTTGCTCAATTTTCTTTTGTCACTTTTATTCCAAGAACTGTTATTTTTCTCTCTTTTAACTCCTTAAATGTCTCACCAAATGCAAGCATTATTCCTGATATGCAGTGTTATATATGAGTTTTTAAAAAGTATTATTACTTACAAAAGATGAAGAAACCCTATTTTTGGCACATCTGATGTTTGATTGCTGGAATTTGGCCTGGGCATGTAGATATTGCATACAATTGCATGCTAATTGGATGCTATTGCATGCAACTTTTTTATCTCCAACTGCAAACAGTGCTATTTAATGTCCTCTTCCCAGTTGCTGTCAATCATACAAACCATTCACAACCTGTGTATACACCCTGATTCACAGGTACAGAACCAAACAGTAATATACTGGGTCTCTCTACTGTACTGTGCTAGTGTGCTCATGCCAAGTCTCCAGACTGGAGCTCAGGTACAGATAGTTAGAATAAAGTGAAAAAAAATGCTCACTGGTCTGATATCTTCTCTAGTAAGTGCCCTACCTCTGTAACAAGCATTCCTTGTTATTGCAAGACCATCACATTATATTAACACAATGTTGGTCTAAAATTTTATCTATTGCACTTATTTCAGCACGTGAATGGTTTTTGGGTTACTGGAGGACAGATGAGGGAAATGCTCAAAAATCTCCCAACCTGTAAGAAATTCTAGGCAAAAAATTCCAAAGTATTTAAGCTCAAATTCTATTTAGTCTATTTAGTCTATTTAGTCACATTTACAAGATTTACCTTCAGTAGCTGCTACCCCATTACTGCAATATGCAGTGTACATTTTCTTCTCTATCAGCATTGATATTTCATCTGTACAGGAATGGACCCATTGATTCTGTCCTACCATTAAAAAAATACCTTAATGTTCCTGTTTCATATTTAGTAAAGGATTACAGAGAATTTCCATCCACTTGGCCATAAGGTACTTATGTCCCCTATTGAAAATTCTACCAGGAATCCCTAAGTATTGCTCTATCATTTTTAAGAATTACTGTGCATTTATTGTTTGTGCATGCCCTCGTATTAAAATCTTTTTCATCCTAGAGTTGTCTCAGATTATTATATGATTACTAGAATGTGAACCGTGGGAAAAAAAGAAAAGTTTTGAATGTTGAAATATCAGCCTGTTCCAGGTAGAGACAAGACTCCAATCCCTATTTATGTTTTGAATGAGTTCCTCAATGATGTTCCCAAATGGAATGCCTTCCATTTCATAAACATCTGTAATTTTGAATAGCCCTTTGAACTACGATGGCAGGCTATTTCATGAACCAGCTGAAGTTAAGATCTAACTTGCACAAAGAGACAGCCTCTAACAGAACACTTCATCAACTTAGCATTAACCTTAATATTTACACAAATGATGATAAACTGAGTTTATAGTTACAGGCCAAAAGTGAAGATGCGTAGATGCTTCTTCAGAAAAGATACCAAGTGGTGAACCTGAAAATGAATCACCTAGATACTTCTACAGCCCGCTTTCTTTACTGCTATACTTCTTAGCAAACAGATACATTCATAGAAGAAAACAAAGTTCATAATCAATAATAGATCAAACTATAAAGTTTCCTGTTGGATAATGTGATAAGTTCACTTTATAATTCTTTACCACTGCCTGGAACTGAAGTGAATGTTTAGTCTAAAAGCTATCAGCTGTTTATTCTCTATTTTTCACTGATTACCCCCAAAAGAGTATTGTTACTTGCAAGAATGCTTTAAGCTGTCATTTTACTTACACACAATAATTAAACATTTGCTTTTGATTGCCACAAAACACACAACCTCTTATTATTGTTCTTTTCAATTAGTGTAATTGAGAAATTAAGTTATAGTGATTTGTGTGAATAGGATTTGTTTCCTTTGTCTGCTGTCTTGTGCAAATTTGCTTTTTACTGTTTTAAAAACAGGAGGGGAGGGAAGGATAATGAAAACTAAGTTCATTTCCTCTCTTCATCAAAACAATGACAGAACTCTTTCTGATTTAATGAAACAAGCATCAAAGCCCCAGGGAATGAAAGAACAAACATCTCTTCTCCATGCTATGATAGGTCAACTTGCATGAAGTCTAAGTTAGGATGATTTTCTACTTTAAGGAGAAAAATATTGTACAGATGACAGCTTATTTAAAAATATCAGATATTCTGTAATGACCTCTTCTAAAGTTGCCAATTATGAAGTGAAATTTAATATTTATCTAGACATTTTGTTCAATTTTCCTCATCCTTGAATTTTGAGGATTTTCTTGTTTGTATGTTTGGGATTTTTTTGTTTGGGAATTTTTTCTTTTCATTTAGTCTTTGCCTGTAAGAAAATGAATATAGATTTTAAAAGGGCCTAGAATGAGGGGAGATGAAGCAGAACAAACCATCCCACATATAGATTTTAAAACTTTATAAAACTTTAGTTATTTTATGTGAAATATGCCATGTCAAGTGTCTGCATCATGTAGAGGAAAATTTCAGTCAGAATGGTTCTACTGCTTGTAAGAATATAGCAGTGCAGCAGAAAAATGCAGTGATATTGACATTTTCAGGGAATGTCTTGGAGCTTGACAGTGCCACACTTTTCTTCCAGGGATTTTGTTTGCCTTCTGTGTAAAATTAGATTCAAATTTACCCTTTTTAGAACTTTTGATTAGAATAATGCTGTTCATATGTGCTTTACAATGACTCGGATTTTAGTAAGAAATGACCTTTAGTAAGGTCCTTAAAGATCCAATATCCATGCTATGAATAGATGGCGTATAAAAACAGTCCTAGAGTCAAAATGTAACAATGATCCACCTTGAAGTTGTCGTACTGCTTATATGACTTCTCCAGAGTTTATTTTCCACAATCCTAATGATAATTCGGTAAACCTGCACAGACAGTAAAACACCATTTTGAGTGGTAATAATCAAATACAGTACTTAGGCTCTCTGAAGGGCTATCATGGAACAGAATATTGCTCTGGCTAAAACTTGAGTGTTAAGTAATTTTCAGTAATTAATAAACATCTGTGGTAATTAATGATTTTTATAGCCAGAGCAACAGTAAAGTCAAGTGCAAATGTGTGTTTTTTTTTTTTATTTTTCATGATTGATACTGACATTTCTTTTAATTGATATCCAGCACAAAGTGCTCTATGCCATCCGAGTTGTATATAAAGTTGAGCAGTTTCATGCATTTAATAATAGGGTTAAATGTAAACCCAATGAGGAACATATTATCTATGACAATATTGACAGTGGGGATAGAAGGACAGGTCATTTTCTCAATCTGCCACAGGAGTGGTCCCTACTCTATTCAATGGGGTATCTTCTAACTGTATTGCAGATTTAAATGCTTCATACAACGGGGCATATATCTAATATTAATGAAATATTCCACAATACAATGCTTTAATTATTCACTTTTTCATTCTCCTATTTTTTCCTGTTTTGTCATATTATTCCATTTAATTTTACTGCTGCACCCCCAGGGAAGCTCTCTCTCCTTTCTACTCTTCTGGAGTAAGTGGCATAGCATCCACAATAGCAGTGAAAGCTATTCTGCTGTCATAGCAAGGCTGGGTGGAAGGTTTGGATAATGCCCATTTTCTCCAAATCCCTCAAAACAGATGGTTTCTGTGGAGTGTTTAGAGGAAAAACAGTGTTCTCAGACAACAAGTGTTCTCTGCTAGATGCAGAGACTAGCTTGGATCAGGGCACAAGAACTGGGGACAGGGCCTGGTAGGCTGAGAAATTGTGAAAGAAAACAAAGGGTAGCTGAAGGGAAAAACAGGGGAACGCTGAGGTTTATCTCCTAAGGTTTCAACTGGAAAGCAAGGTGATGTTTTCCTACACATCATTTCCAAGGCCTGGCACTATTTTGTAAGCTTACATTGAGCTTTGCTAACTTCCCCAAACTATGAGCTCTATGGAAGAAGAACAAGTTTCTTAAGTATGTTAAGAAAGAAAAGAAAAATTGAAAATGTGATAATGTGATCTTCCAGTAATAAAGAATTATATTTTATCTACATTTATTGAGTTCCATATATAGTGATTTTATTGTGCCCTTGCATCTCAAAGTTAGTCCCTTTTTACATTTTGCTTTAAAATCAATGACCCAATATTTAATCTCTTAATAAACTTTTAATAGTTCTTCTCTCCATTTCTTTATGAATTTTTTTCAGTCTTCTAGCAGAACTGCCTGAACAGTAAATTACTGTTGGTACTGTTTCACAAATCCACCTGACAAAGCAGGGACTATCAGCTGCTATCTCTTATATTCTGCTCATGCAACCCAAAATCTCACTGCCTGCTGACTGAATTAGATGGAGTCTAGCTAATTTTAGCCATTTTTTGCTGAGCATTCTCACTCCAAGTCTCTTCTGATATTTTATTTGCACCACCCACTTTTAGAAGCCGCTGATGCTCAAAAAGTGGAACTACAGATGGAATTAAAAGACATACCACTATCACTTTCCACAAAGAAAAACAGAGAAAATGCCAAATCTTTTCTGCATTTCTTCAACAGAAGGAAGTACTGTCCAGTCTGAGGCTTTCCTCAGGTCAATAAGTTACATTACAAGCTCCTTCTTCTATCACAATTCTCCCTCCAAACACCCCGACTGCCTCTCCTCTGCTGCAGCCTCCAGTTCTTTCCCCTGTTCATCCCTCCACTCTTCCCACTTCACATGGGGACTTCCCACCACTACTTTCTAGTGTCTTTTTCCCTTTCAGTCATACCAGTGGAAAAAGTCACAGGCCAGACAGACATGCCTATTGCACAGATCATCTCTTTGCACTCTCCCAATCTTCCTTGGCATGAGCCTCCTGGACTGCCTCTGGTGCTGGTGGTACTGTTTGCTGAGCTCTGTTTTCATCTGCTGAGGCTACCTTGATGCTACCCAAACAAATGCTGAAAAAATCTTGGTACTGGACAAGAGCAAAGACAAAAAGACAAAAAAGAGTGGACAGAAAAAGAGAGGTGGAGTATTCTGCCTAGATTAGTCTGATCATCCTTTTCTATTATCTGGTCCCTTAAGTCTCACCAAAGTCAAAAGAAGTGCTTATGTAAGGAAAAGAATATGTTGAGGAAGGAGAAAAGGTAGAGATGAACCTTAATTAGAAGAATTAACTCCATTAAACTCTGTTTATCAGTTCCTATCAAATGTGTAATAAAAAAACATGAAGAATTGCTTTCATTTTTCATTTGAATTTTTCTATGAAACAATATAACATGATTTTTATGCTTTCATCAAATTCTACAGGGAAGAAATATACCTGGCCAGCTCTGCCTATAATAAAAAACAAACAAAAAAAAACTTTTCAAAGAGAAAATTATTTAAATGGTTATATGAGAATGGCATTTTTCTATCCCCAAATGGTGCAATGCTAATTCATAGTATTGTGCAATTTTATAGAGAGATCTACTTTCACTATGGTTTTAGTAAATATTTAGTGTGTACAAAAGTGTGTTCTGAAGGATTGGTTGACTTCCAGCTGTAGCAATCCACTGGAAAAGGCAAATCTATGGAATCCTAAGAAAACACATGGAGGCAAAACCATTTTCCTTTTATATTTAGTACTGATTTTCCTTTCTAATAGAGGCTTCTTAAATTACTGTTACAATATTTTTAAGGTTACTAACCATTTGCACAAGTCTAATAACTTAGCACACACCAGAATCTAGAGCACTTTCTAAAGCATTCTTTGGTAGAGAAAAGGTTTCATTCCTACTATTATTCTGTGCACTCTGTAATCTTTATAAATCTATATTGCCTTTCTTGGTTATACAAATGACAGTATTTTTGAGGCAGATGTGCTGGAGCTTCAATTACTCAGATCTCAGAAAACAGAGTGAGGTTGGGAGAGAATTATGATTTAAAAGTAGAAGATAAAAGTAGTTGATCCTTATTTCTTTGTTTTTTTCCCCTACAAGACAAAGGAAACAAAATAATTGGCATAGTAAGGATTATTTTCTCGCCTGTAATATCATATTATATAATATTGAGCGTTAGTTCCTTCTACACATACAGGACAGAAGCAGAATCATTCTAGTGTAACTGGTATAATTGCTACCAGGTATCTCCATCTGGTGTGAATCACACAGTCTTCTCCCGTTAAAAGGTAATTTGTGCTATATTCTAACACAAACTTTGAAAAACAAAAGTTAGTTCCTTGGTGTTTTTTTTTTCTTTTTTTTTTTAATATAACCTACCTTATGATAATTATTTCCAAAAGAAAGCTGATTGTTCATAAAATCCGACTCCAGTATAACTACATATCTTCAAAGCTAATTTTATATAGTCATTATGAACATGGCTGAAATTGTAATGAGCTTGCTCTGCATTTTCACATGGAAAACTGTTAGAAGCCTAATTCATAATGCAAGACAGCAGAACACTTTATAGGTAAATTACCCACAACATAGCAATAAATCAAAGCAAGTCCCATCTGTCATTTTAGAAGCAGTGGGAGTCTATTACAGTTTGGCACAGGTATGATGCAGCCAGATGGATAGCACTTGGCTTGCACAGTACATGCTATTGGGAGGAAACAATTGCCTTTTTAAAGATACAAGGCAAAAATAGCCAACCTGATTACCCCAGCAAGATTGAGTGTAATGAGAGCTGAAACACAATAATGAGAAATCTGGACAAAACAGGAGACCAATGTAGTAAGAACATTCTGATTGATTTACATTCCTTTCCTAAAACCTTTCCTTCTAACAGAGTATACTATCCAGTTCCAGTGGAAAGAAAATGATACAATTACTTTGTTATCACTTACTTTGTATTAATGTGTTTTTTAAAGGTAAACCGCTTCTAATTATTGTTTGGGCAGTGGTCTATCACCCTTTGAAAGAGAATGTCTGAAATGGTTGTTTTTTTGTAAACTGAACTGCAATTTTTTGTTCATTTTCTTTAGGAATGTTTTGTACTTCTGCAGCTATCAAATATCAAAAGGATTAATAATGCCCATAATGCCCATAGAATAATGGATAATGGCATAATAATGCCCATAGAAGACAGGAAGACTATATTCATTTAGCAGCATGACACCTGATGTTCACAAAAACAGCATTAGATGATACAGTACATCAGATAGATAGAAAAAAATCCAAACATCAAGACTTTCAGACTCTTTTCTAACTAGAAGACCCTTTACATTTCCCAATAAAATCAACAAAATAAGAATTATCACTATCAGAAGCAAGCCCAAATTCTGGCTCATGCAATAATTTATTCCTAAATATTTATGGGATAATAGTGAAATTTCCTCTTCTCAGTCTTATGATAACCATAATGCTCTTGGTACAGTGAACATTCAGTTATTTCTGGAGATACAGGGCTATAAGAAGCTTTTAACAAATCTTCTATTTGATCACTCATAACACTGATGAAAAATTGCTTACTATTTACAAAATATCACACTGCGATGAAGCTAAATATGATATAAATCTGAGTGAGCTAATGAGATTTTATAAAAGTTTGCAGAATTATAAGCCGATGGTGACAAGCTTTCACTCTCTGTCCGCTTTTTTTTTCTTACAAGTCATAGTAAATCATGCTTCGTTCTCCAAAATAAATAATTTTATTTGGGGTGGCATACATACCATAGCACAGATGCACAGAAAAGATAAGATTTATCTTCAAAATGTCTCACTTGTGCCAGCAATCTGAACATGACATGACTTATTGCTAAAATTATGCTGTCTAAGTGAAAATGTGCTATTGTTAAGTAAAGAAGTTGAGACCAATCAGAGAATAGTTTTGTGTTACATCATTTTCAAGCTTTCCAAAAACCACTTGCAGCAACAGAAAACAAAAGCTCCATTTAAAAAAAAATGTGAACATCATGAAAAGCAACTTGTGAAAAGCTTATTAAGCAAGACATTATTTCTTGGGAATATTTACTTATCAGATCAAACCCACGTGTCACATGTTAAAACTCCAGTACTGTAATTTCATCTGAAAGTTTAAAATTCAAGTTATGCTCTTTTTGTTTCTTAAATCTCTGTTGTTTATTAAAAAATACCAGAATAACTAGAAAATTGAAGATTCTTAATTCATGAGTGGTACATAAAAAATGTGGGCATCAGAAATTCTGCTTTCTCTTATCAGCTTCACACTCACTCCATCTTATCCAAGTCTGAGCTCCAACAAGGGAAGACAAAACCTCACACACACACTTTTGTATATATGTAGGTATATGTATATAAAGAAATGTACCAAAAGTGGTCCAAGCCTAATTAAATTGTGATGTTCTCTTGTTATTTGCCACCTGTCTTCCCTTTCTACACGTTTGCATCATGACCTAATAGCGGAACTGCTAATTCCTGAACCCAGCTGAACTGTAGGCTGTTGATATTTACAGAAGTCTACAGTTTTGCAGAACAGTCTCCTAGGCACCAAAACTCTGCTAATGAGCATATCGAGAGCTTGATGTTCAACTTATTCCGACCTGTCTTTAAACATAAAGTGACGGAAACTTAGGAAAACGTGGATGACTTGCTCCTTTTGTCATAATAAAATGCAGACCCACCACCTCTTTGGGCCAGTGCTAGGTCAGCAAGGTGTAGTCCATGGCAGAGTGTCCCTCACTGCCTTTGGCTTTCTCTGCTGCACACTAAAATCTTCGAGCAGAGAAGAAAGAAGCCTGATCCTCCATCCCAGCATTTAAGGTGTTCACCTGAGAAAATGGAAGCTAAGGTTTTATCCCTGCTAGCAGCACTGCCTGGGGCTTCTGAGGAACCACTTATAAATGTCCCGGTGTAAGCAGGGCAGGAATCGTGCTGTTCCCTACGTGGTCACATTCCTTCACCTTGACCCCCTTGGGCACAACGAGTCTTCCATACTTTGGTCAAAGCAGCGCAGCTGAGTAGGTGAGATGAGGTGAGGCGAGGTGAAGTGAGGCAAGGAGTCTCCTTTCCACTTTCCTTTCCATCTGCTTCATCTTGTGGCAGCACAAAAAGCCTGGCATGTGGCGGGAGGGACGCGCTCCTGCTTGAACCGTTCAGGCGGCTGTCGGCTTTCAACCTGCTTTTGCTGCTTCTGGGAAGAGTTTTCTCTTCCCAGGGTGATACACCAGCGGGGGGGAAGCGCCATCTGCTCTTCTGGCCGCCTCCGAAAGGAGAGGTGATCCCTCCTTGCCTCTCTGAGAGAAGGCGCTCAGATACACGGCTGCCCAAGCTGCCTACAGTATGTGCCTGCGCCTCACGGGGCAGGAAGAAGGGCAGGGTGGAAATTCGCTCCAGCTGTTGCTTCCCCAACCAGCACAGCGAGCATGCGGGCTCTTGTGTGTCAGCTGGGGAGGGTCTGGCTCTCCCCATCCACAAAGCACAGAATGCAGACACCCAAATCAGAGCCGTGAGGGGCGGACTCGAAAGCCGGTGCCAGCCTTTGTGCTGTAAAACCTAAAGCTGTCTCCTTCCTCAATCCTATGTCATTCATTGGTAAAGATTTCCTTGGATGCTTAAAAAGAAAATTAAAAATGAGCAATCTGTGCTTCAAATCACCATGCTGTCTATGTAAAAAGACCCAGCACCAATTAGCAAGTTGCTTTTGAATTATTTTTGCATGCAATTAACTGCTTTTTCTCTGTAGAAAAGAACATTTTAGATCTTCTCACTTTGAGATTTAAAAGATATACTCTCTTTGAGTCTGGTGATCGATTAAACAGAAGACGTGTAAAAGATCATAAATTAATAGAAAAGCTAAAAGCATAGCATGGGCTAAGAAGGCGATATCCCTTGGGATATTTAAAGTTGAGGTCAAGTCCAGAATACTTCCTCATCTTTAATAACGATTTAACATACCTTCTCAAGAGTAGGACAGCATCCCTTACATGGAGGCAGTTGTAATTTTTTCCATTTCCCATGATATACATATGGATGAATTTTCTGCCTTTTTACTATTTGCAACAAGTAAACTTGCTTTATCTGTTTATTTTGAAAACTTTGTGTGGTTATTAGACTTGTTTGTCACTAAATAAAAAGATATAAATGATAGCATAATGTAAATCAATATAATAGCTATCACTTTATCAAGCCAATTGTATGCGATCTGCATACAGATTGTATGCATACAAACAATTAGTTTGTTTATGACTTAGATCTTAGATCCTTTGTGCTACTATGACAAACTGGAACAAATGACATTTTAACTATTCTTTTTCAAGCTTATTCAACAGCATCCAAAGCATTAGGTCATTATTTTCCTATTAAAGGCTATAAACAGAGTGGTCTTCAACAATTTGTGAACCAGTGGTCTTCAACAATTTGTCTAATGACTTTTATTTGCCTCCTCTGCTTTACAGTACATTTTTTTCAGATGCTGCCTGTGTGACTTCCTGATTATTAGAAAAAGATAAAGGAATTATTAGTAAAATATAACTTCTATGTACTACTGCATCAGTCTTTTGTTTATTACTGATCCTGTTTATATTGAAGATTTATTTCAGTGCTAAGCTGTCACTGATTTTTTCCTATTCTTTTATAAGGCACAATGATCTGTCAGATTTTCTGATTGAAAAGGTCTGACACACATTTCTTCTCCGCTGATATTTCCATTCATTTCAGTGGAAAAACCTACCAAGTGTTCCTCAAAGCGAGCAGAATGTAGCAGTCGTCCCTTTTTTGTAGCAGTTCTTGGTATGTGACTTTACTGTCCCCCCTCAGCATTTGCTAGCTATGAAACACTGTTAATTTCCTCTGATAAATTATGTTTTTGGCCTATAATCATATGCCCAGCAGTCTTTGCTTTCTTAACCATACCTTGATTTCTCTCAGCATGCAATATTTGGCACAGGTGAAATTGGTGCTCTTTGATGATGTCTGACATATTTGGCTTAACAAAAACTCTTTCTTGTCTTCTGTTTATTTCTTCCACTTCGAATTGTAATGCTTGTTCCAGTTTTGCATAACCTTTGCTTTGGGAGAATTTATACAGGGAAGATGTAGTCTTTTCGACAAATATGTCACTGCAAGCTACTTTCATTTATTTCAAGAAGTACCAGAATTCAATAGTTCTAGTTTCTAATTGAGTGCTACAGATAGATTTATGAACAGTTAGCCAAAGCAGAAGAATCAGTTGGGGAAAAAAAAAAAGGAAAAAAATATAGAAAGAGAGAGAGAGAAGGTTTTGATGACAGGGCACGATCTGACCCAGAGGAGAATCTAAGTCCAAGTCTCTGGTGACATTTTATATTCTCTAGCAACCCAAGCTAATTTCATTATTTTTAGTATCTCTTATTACAGAAACAATGGATCCTTGAAATACGTAATGCTATTACATTAGAAAAAAAAAAAAAAAAAAAAAAGATC
>JAWLRI010000673.1:5135807-5157740 GCA_034781795.1 Crypturellus tataupa
GGCAGCCTGTGCCAGGGCTCTGTCACCCTCACAGTCAAGAAGTTCTTCCTCACATGGAGGTGGAACTTCCTGTGTTTCAACTTGTACCCATTACCCCTTGTTCTGTCACCTCATGACATTCTTATCTCCTTTGCCATGAAGTTATCTGCAAAAGCTCTGGCTTGCAATTGAACACCATCCTATTACATATCAAACAATAACTTTTTCTGGCTGAGTCCATACAGGTTTAAATGAGACTTTAAGCCAGTACTTTAACTAACCTATTAAATCTTATTTCTAAGCAAGGATCATGTTTTATCCTGAGGTCTGATGTTGCAATGGTGTTTTTCGGAGCAGCACACATTGGACTCACACTGTGAATCTCTGGGAATGTCCCCACAAAACCTCCATCACTCTAAAAAGGAAAAAAAAAACACCAATAGGGTTCATTTTGACCTTTCTCAGAGTAATCCTACATCACTACTGGAAGAGATAGTTGAACCACACTCCAAATGTACTTACATGTAAGGATTACCTTTATTTAGTAATCTACTAAAATCTCTGAGGAAAATTTATGGGTAGAAGGGTACCTTGTAATGTACCTTGATAGAAAGCTACATTAGCTGGGGTTACACACAGATCTCCTCTTTCTGACACAAGATGTCCCTTTGGTGACCATCATCACCAGTGTACAGATAAAGGCCTCAGGGCCAGAAGAAATAATGAGATGTCTTACCCGACTTCTGTATCAACAGCATTTCAGTCCAAACTCCAGTTTTAATTGCCCATTTTAAAACCCATTTTAGTGAGAGAAGTGTTTAAATTTTGACCAGATTAAATTGTTGTAGGCTACAGCATACCATGTGAGTATACTATCCCATTTGCTAAAGTACTTGTAATCAGAATGTGATACCTTTCCTCATTTCAAAGGTTGCAGTTAGCAGGACTCTGAATGCACTAGCAATGATAATGATAATTTAATAATAATAATAATTTCCTTCTATTCCCTCTACCATATCAGAAGATATTGATTGATTGTTTCTTTGGCTACATTCCGTTCTCAGGACTTCACTTCCAGAGGCTGGAAAATAAAGAGGAAATATCTCCTAACGTTTTAATGAGGTCAGAAGAAAGGTGCAGTTGTTTTTCCCTGACAGTGGCCTTATATATGCTCCCGATTCCAGCCTGTCAGGCTGTAACACTTTCTCTTGCCATATGACTAGAAGACTGCATGCACTGCGAAAATAATCTTGCTTAATTTTCAGATGGCTTCACAATACTTATTATTAGCAACAGATTCAGCTGCCACAGAAAAAAATGTGTACTCAACAGCATGTAGTCAGTTAGGAAAGAGTATCGTTTCCATAAAAAAGAAGCAGGCAGAAAGAGGGGTCTCCATGTGAATGTGCACTGCCTTCTTAGACTAAATGTAACACTTTTTATTGTATGAAGGCAATTTAATAGATATGTGTTCTGTAAAGGTTAAAATCTTTCAAGTGTAACACAAGGCTTATTTCCTCTCACTCTTTAGCATGACTATCATGCAGATCTTTGGCAGCCTGGTAGAAAATGTAACCTTTCCAACTGTGAATGAAAGACATGATAAAGCAGAATCCAGAATGCACCAAAATGCAAAGACGTGCCAGTCAGCATCGTGGTGACCTACTTTTTTACAGCTATTCCCTTTTTGAAGATATGTCACTATATTTTGGGGGAGAGCTGCACAATGAAGTGTCAGCAAACACGCTGCTTATCATTAAAGACGTTGCTTGACGACTGCAAATACTTGTCTGTATGACTGACATTCTTAGTCATTGAGCTCCCACAGTGATGCACAGTATCAGATTCCAAAAGGAATATGTTTCTACAACAGCTATACACAGAACTGAGAAAACTGCCTATCTACTTATGACAGGAATAAAGATACCATTTCATGCATTCTAAAATTGTAAAAACTAGAAACATTTTTTCAGGTGTTTTATTTGACTAATTTCTATGTTTGGCTTTTTTTATCAGTTTCTCTCATATTCTTGAATTTTAATTTGGAAGAAGCTAAGGTCCTCTGGTGAATGTGTCTGTAGTGTATTAGACAGCTGATTAGTTTGTTTAGATTTTTTTTTTTTTTTTTGCATAAGTACGTTTCAACAACTTTCTCAGCATACTTCCTACCATAATGTTGTATGTTTTACCTTCTACATAGTCTGATTTATAACTATTTAATTCTTCACAGTCATTGGTCTCTAAGGCACATGTTAAACAAGCCCAATACTGTTAACCTTCTGTATGAATAAGGCATGTCCAGAAGGCAGCAACATTCTGCCCTTGAACTGTCTCTTCATATAGACAAAAATATCACAGAAGTAAAACTGTAATTCCCTCAGCTCGCTCACTCACTTAGAAAAACTTGGTAAAGGGTTTCATGAGATGACTCAGAACTTAACAAAAGAGAGGACAAAATTAGTTGAAATAAATACCGATAATATGATTTCCTGAGCACTATGAAACTATAACCAAAATTGCCAGCGCTAGTCAACTTATCCTAAATTATGTTTTTGTGTCTTTTTGGAGGGAATGAGCATTAGAAGAGCAAAATGACCTGAAAGTATTTGTTCCATTAACTGAAAATGATTCAATATAATGTTATTGGTAATGAAGGTTACAAAACAAGCATTAGCTTGTTAGCAAGCCAACTAACATAAACAAAAAGCAAGCTTGAATAAATTGAATAAAGTGTGTTACTAAATATGTATTGTTACACCTAAGTCTGAAGCTAACTGTTTAGAAAAATAATGTTTGAAAAGCACAATGAAAAATGAACAATACTTACAACCATACCGTTTAGGGACACCCAACAATCTGGTGGGAAATCCTGGAGTAATGGTACTAAAAACTGAAGACAACCATCCCAGTGGCAAAGCAGTAACATCATTCCAATGAGATTAAAGATTCT
Source organism: Crypturellus tataupa (assembly GCA_034781795.1). Taxonomy (NCBI): domain Eukaryota; kingdom Metazoa; phylum Chordata; class Aves; order Tinamiformes; family Tinamidae; genus Crypturellus; species Crypturellus tataupa. Next base: position 5,138,737 of record JAWLRI010000673.1, read on the forward strand.
CACTACAGCACTGGCCAGGTCATATGTCATGTGGAATATCTGTAGACAAAAATAATAGATCATGATGAAATATGTAGAAAACAGAAGCACAAACCATTTACTTCTCATTCAGGTAGGTTAAAGAAAAATAAGTACTGTGTCGAATTTCTAAAATGGCACAGATCTCTCAGTAAGGTTCATATATTTGGGCACACTAAGTTGTGCACAGAGCCACGCTGATAAAACCAACTATTTGGTGCATATCATTGTCATTAAGGGACCTGAAAAATGCTTATTTTGCATCAGAATATACCAAATAAAGTCTTACTCTTAGACTCTACTACTTCTTTCAAAGGAAGCAACTTTCACAACTTGCTGCACCCAGAAGTACAGACACAGTCCAGATAATAGAACATAATGGAAATGTTGTCTTTGAAAATAGGATTTCCACTAGAATATCTCCCTGAAAAGTCAAGATTAGACAGAATTTATACATATTTTAAACAGGGATCACAACTTCAGGAAGAATTTCCTGTTGCTCCCGAAAACTAAATTATTATATCTATACAATGTAGATGGATAAAAATCAAATCCATCTCAGTTTCATTCTGCCTCAATTTTCTCATTAGACTTTAGTGCATGAGATGAGATTTTCAGAATAATTCACTGAATTGGATACTAAGGTTTTGAGTTTTGGTGTTTTTTTGATGGATCACAAATATAACAATCAGAGCAATGCTGAGCACTAACATCTCCATTCCAATAGCCACTTAGAAACAGAATTTTGCTGAAAGTACGCATGTATGTTTCTCTGCTAACCATGTGAAAGTCTGTTTCTGTGAAATGTCTCAAAGTTCACAAAACAGGACTTTCATAGACATAGAATTCCTGAATCCTTATCCTGTTTCTGTAACTATAAGTTTAGATTTATATAAGTTTATATTGTGCATGTATACTGTGATCATAGCTGCACAAAAATGATTATTTTGTGAATCTTTCACTGGAATGGAGCCCATTTGTGGCACAGATTCAAACTAAATAGAAGATCTGAATTGCAAAACTCACATCCTCATATAGGATTCCCTATACTTCTACAGATTTCATGCTGGCATAATTTTATAACAAATCTTAAAAGTTCCACACAATTTAATTGGATAATATGCACTAAAAAAAAAATGTATTGGTAGTTGAATTTGCTAATGTATTTATTTAAGCATTTCAGAGTTCTAGCCTACTCTTAAGTATATGTCACGTCCTGCCTACCCTATGGAACTGTATGATGAGTCAAGAAGTCTTACCAATCCCAAATGAGCTATTACATCTGGTATAGAGAAAGAGCTATTACACAGACTAAAATTCAACCAAATAGCTGGAGCACTGTGCTCAGATTAAAGGACCTTGCTGAATCAAAGAGGTCTGCTGTTGATTTTGGGCTTAATATGACTGAATAATTGTGTTTTTTTACTTCCAAGTGAGTAGCATCTACATTTTCATCAGTAAGAATTATTAAAAATACATAAACATATTTCAGGTTATTATCTGCCTTTCTTAACATGGTAATATTATATCAGGACTTTAGCAATAGCACCCATTAATTTTAACTGTAGTGGTTTATTCCTCATTTTTTGTTTGTGTAGTCTAACACATGTATAATTTATTATAATAACCGATAAATGCATATTAAAGAAAATTACTTCACAGGGCAAATCTTAAGCAAATATAGAAGAATCCTTTTAATCAGCTGTGCATATTCAAATATCTTTCCAGTAAATAAAAATTTGGTATTTTTTTCCCAAAAGGGACTTACCATATGGGCTGGGTTTAAAAAAACATTTAAATGACCAAAACATACACTGTAAGTGAACAAAAATATTTGCTCACAGTACTGCATTGACATCCTTAGGTTTGGAGGGGGAGAGTTTTTTTTTAAACTAATACCCAAACATCCCCACAGACTGAAGTCATATGGTTCATGATGTCCAGTATTTTATTTTTCCATTTCTGAAACATCTACGATAACATTCAACAAAGAGGGGCAGAAGAAGTCTTTTTTTTATGGCATTTTTGTTTTGAAATTATAAATTACATTGCCTACACTAATGAATTAATCCTTACTATAACTCTTAGGAGTTGTGTTAAACATTGTCTGTTTAGATAACTGGAACATCAAAACTCAAGAGGCTGATGACACACATTTCAACAAGTAGTGACTTGCTAGTTAGTAGGCAACTAGTAGGTCAGGAAGACATTTGAGCAGATCACAAATTGATGCAAATGCCTTCATTGCACAGTACAGGTGTCCTGTACGTCTAAGACAAATCTCTCTGAAGTGACATCTTAGCAAGATAATACTCGTAATAATCATAGCAATAGTAAAAACAAACCATTGCATGTGCTTAAAGTTAACTTCTTAAACTCACTATTCGGATGCCTAAACATAGGTAGATAGCCTTGATTTCATTAAAAACTCACCATTCACAAACTCTACACAAGTCAGCAGAAGTTGCAGTTATATAGCAGATTTGAAACTGTGGCCATTTTGTTCAGATTTTTTACTCCATACCTAGATATTCAATTTATCCACCAAGATATCCAGCTAGAGTTACTAGAATTACATGATACCATTGCGACTGAGAAAAATAAAGTTCCCTTGAGAATTAACTCTTTCCATGTAATTATTTCAAATAATAGAAAATATTTAATAGCCATTTCTTCATTTTATTTGCTACTCAATTTCATATGAATTAGACTTGATAGTTTTCATTAGACTATGTGTTTGTTTTTTCCTCATTCGAATAATGTTCCCATATATGGTTTCCACACACTTCAAAGTATTGTTTAATAATAAATTCTGATTTATGAATTTATTTCTGAAAAGTCACATAATGTCTTCCACTCTTATACTCTTTCTCAACACCTTGGAAACTTTAAATATGGGTTTAAAAACCTTACAATGCCTATGATAATGTTTTGGCAAAATACTCCTCAGAGAAAGGAAAGAATTGCTCAGAAGTCAGAGTTTTTGCTCACATTTCATTAATGACACTTTTTACTTCTCTGCGTGAAGCAGGAAGCAGACTATTCCTTCCTCACATTTATATTGTAGTGTAGACTTTAAATTGGTTCTGCTATTTGAGCCCGAGACAGAAAAACTATTCCAGTCTTGCCAGTCCACTTGCTTAATAACACTTGAGGGCTGTCATAGTAAATTAATGGTGCATATATAGTTTAACTAAAATGAAAACAAAATCTGTTGAACTGCTGTCACAAAATACACTAGGTTGTGTCTTTTGATATTTAGATTTAATATTTGTTCATTTGTAATTTTCAGTTAAGCTTGATTTCTACAGTCGTTTAATATAAAATGTTTGCAAAATCTTTAATTTTTAAATGATTTTAATTCTTCAAGACAGAAAATAAAAGAAAATCTCAGAGTTTACTCAGATATTTTTCTTTGCAACTTCCAAGAGGTAGTAGGGGTGCTCAGAATCATAAAACTAGCTCAGGTGTAATCCTCAACTTATGATTTGCATCATGCCTCAGGCAATATGAAATGACACCCAAACTAAAGGAAACTATACGGTGCCTGAAATATTAAATACCTACTGTGGAGAGACAAAAAGAGTTTGTATCATAGCTCTTGAGATCATATTGAAAGTAGCATAAAGTAAAGCAACAGAACTTCAGGGTAGATCTTAGGCAAAAAATAGTAGTATTTAATAAAAATGCAATGTATTTTGCGTAATTTTCTGTGTTACTTTAAAATTATTGGGGTTATCCCTTATTGCAGATAGGGTTTATAAATTGTAGCATCCAAACTTTCCTATCGGAGCTAAATTTTTACTGCTAAAATGGTGGTGGTAATAAAGTCCTTAAAAAATAAAAAAAATACAGAAAGTGTAGAACTGAAAGCCTCTTTTTTGATCACCCTTTTCTCAACCATATTCTACGTTTTAGAAGATTAGAATACTAGATTTTAGAAGATTTAGATTTTAGAAGACATTTCTATAAATATTATTTAGGACACTAAAGGTATGACCTAATTTCTGCTATAGCAAATTTCTTTGGGAGTTGCGGATTATTACACTCTACCCTGAAAGGATATCTGCAAAAGTACATGTAAGTCTATCAATTGAAATGCCTGGCTATGTCTACAAGGTAACACTTTTACACTCTACTGACTCATGGTTAATTTTATTATAAATAATTCATAGTTGATAACTCAGAAGTGAGGAAAGGTATATAGCACTATTTAATCTAGTTGTATTTATGATGACAAATGTAGGCATCTGCATTTGCTGTAGTTGATCCTGGAAGAAAAACCTCAGTCATTTAATAAACAGAACAAACTTGTTTTAATCAAACATATCTGAGGGAAAAAAAAGAGCTGAGAGTGGCCTATTTTATTTGACCTTTAAAAATTGTTATTTGCTAGATGCAGTCAATCTGACATTAGGTTTTATAATAGAAGTCCCATTTATTCCACTTCAAGGCATGTACAAATGTAAGACAGTTTCTGTGAAGCAAAAAGAACATCTCAACAACATTTAAATGTGACTTTGCAATGTCCAGGTTGAACCTGAAAGCATTAATAAAACCACTTTGCTGAAGGAAGAAATAGGCAAGCCTTGGAAATATCAGGTTTAACAAGGAAGCAAAAGTTATTTGCTATAATATATTCTACCATATATACTTTGTTCTGTAAATTTGCCAGTGCCATTCTAATATACTACCTCTCACACAGAAAGTATGGCTTCATTGACTTTTATTATTATTATTGTTGTGATTAATGAATGTGACCTATTTGGTCACCTGTTTGGCTATCAAAACAATGAGGAACAGTCACTTCAGGTCTACAGTGAGGAAAACAAGCCAAGAGTAACCCAGCCTCAGGACCCTCCAATAAATAATATAGTGCTAATCTTCACTGTGTTTCTGCAGAGGTGGAGGTCACATTCATTATTTATTTTGATGACAAAAGGAACCTTATTAGGTTTATTTTTATTGCTGAAGTGAAGCAAAGTAACAAAAAAAAAAGTTCATTGCTTTGAGAAGCAAGCAAATATGTAACACTAACAGCTTGTCTCCATGACAATATCTAGCTTAAGTTGCTATCCTGACGTTATGGTGCCTAACTGAGAGTGACCGCACGCCAAAAAATCCTTGAACTGCACATGAGCAGGGAGATTGAGTTTTGCAGGATGCCTGCATGAATTATGCTGCAGTTTCCACACAACATTATTTCAGCTATCAGCATCACCTGAACTTCAGCTCAGTCTTCTTGACATGCCATGTAACCAATGCGAGAGCACCACTGAACCCACGCTAAAGACCTATGCGAGTGGAGTTCAGCTATAAGCAAGCATTTCTTTCATTACATTAGATAATTACCTATATCCTGCAAAGAAGATAGGCTCTGGATAGAGCCTGTCCGTAAGTACCCCCAAAATATTATGTACAGGTTATTTTACTAGCTCAGTTTGAGCAGCCATTTCTTAGATTAATGTGCTGAAGTATTCTGTCAGCAACAAGATAAGAGAAGTTACTTTCTTTCTCTCATTCTCTCACAGAAAGGTCATGGCAAGGTATCCCTTGGGTCTGAAAAGGGCAGCAGAACGAGCAACTTAAATCCTGAAAAATATTACTGCCTGCCATGTTTCAAATAAAAGTGCTTAAAGTCAGATACTTGATTGCAATTTTTGATATAACATGAACTTCAGAAGCCTAAGTTTCCAAATTTTAAAATAATTAGTTGTTTTAATCCTTATTAAATATGAAGTAAAACAATAGAAAATAAATAGCAGGCATGTACTTTAAAAAGAAATCTACCACAAAATATGTTAAAAATGTTAAAACACTTTGAGATCCTTATGAAATACCAAAGTCTTCCATGTCAGATAAAATCGCATTTCACACTGTTTATCATTTTTCAGCTGTCACAAACCCTAGCTGCTTTGAATTTCTGTATTTAAAGCAAATCTTTGGAGGCAATCACAGTACGCTCAGTATGCAGGGTCCTCTCCACTGGCTCACGCGTTTGGAATACAGGAATGGGCAGGCAAGAACACAAGCTGGGCTCGCAGTTGCACTGATCTAACAGCAAAACAGAGCACAAACAACGGTCCCTGTGATCCCTGTTGTGCTCCTCAGTCCCATCTGCTGTGCCCATGAGCTAGGCTCCTCTCTGGAAGCTACCTGAATATGAAATGCATCCCAGGATATTTCAAAGAATAGGCTCGCTTAGGTAAGTAAAAGCATGTAAAGAAGAGCAAATCTTCAGGTTTAATTGGCACAACCATAGCAGAAGAAAGATTTATACTCAGGATCAGTAAAAATGAATAGCCACAAGGCTGTTTTGCTGCAGAAGGTATTTACAAATGCATACAGTTTAACAGCACCCCCTGAACAACAGATTAGCCTATCAACATTGCACCAGTGGGGCGCACACAGCCAACTACTTCCAGCATCACTATCTCCCTAGGCTTCATGTAGATTTCTTTTTAATCATCCACATTTTAACTTCAAAATTCTGTGAATATGAGATGAAATCAGATACTTTCTGAACGCTGAAGAAACTGTAGAAGTTTTGAGGTGCTCAGAAAACTAAAAGTTTGAATGTTTATAAAATATTTATCTGAATATGCTGTCTCTGTAAAACAAATCTCTCAGTGTTTCTCTTTTTCACTGAATTTCCTGTATGTCGTTACAGGCTACAAATACCTCAAGGAACTTCTCTTATCTCTATGAGAACCAGACTACTGAAACAACTGAAAGTTCGAATAAAAGGGAGAAGAAAAAAATCTATCATTCTAAACTTCAAACAGAACCAGTTTGAGCTTTAAGGAGATGATTCATTAAAGTTCTTAAACCACAGATTCTTTCTACATGATGCCTATTCTGAGGTATCAGGACTCCTGCATTTCTAAGCTTCAAATTAGTTCTATTTATAGTATATAGCAGCATAATGAATGAACAATTAAAATGGTGAGGAATATTTCTTTATTGTAAAGAAAAAGAACTTTGTTTCTTACTGAAGCCTCTTAGATTAATCTTCTAAACATGAAAATAATGTGCAAGAAATATACAAGGAATTGAAATAAAAGTATTGAAGTTAAATTTCTTATGGAATAGAAATTCTGAAACCAAATCAGAATGCTTAATTTTAATAGGAAATCATATCTTCCTTTTAACAGACCTCAAAACAAGTTTGGTATTGTTATATTCTAATAGTTACATGAAATTCCTTTAAAATAAGTTCCATAAAAATCCAAATTTATTAGAATTTATGTATTTTTATAGTCACCTAAAAATAGAGGCATCCTTATAAAATAAGGATCCTTATAAAATAAATCCGTATAAAAATAATACTAAGCATTCAGTTGCCTAATAAAAATTTCATGACGTCAGAAAAAATATTTGTTTAGTATATAAAGCTACTTCATGTGGAAACTTCAAATGCTAAATTAATCTATTTTTTTAACTGTTGTAAACATTTAGTAAATATATGACAATCATTATAAAGAGTCTTCACATATCAACAAATATAATTTACAACATATTCTGAATGTGCATTTTAAAAGGTGTTACCACAAATCTTTACAGGTATTCTATGAAAAAGGGAGATTTTGAAAAGGGAAGTCATACAAGTAATACAAGTACTGTCAGGAATTATGTTAAGAAGAAAGTAGAAAGTCTTACTCATTTTGAGTGTTATTAGAGTGCTCAGATTCCTGCCTATTTCCAAAATTTTATTTCAAATGCTTCTTGCTTCTGATGGGAAACATTTCTGATGACTGAATGAATGATCACTTGGGATTTTGTTTTAATGCTATCAGTTACATGAAGAATAGATGTCCCTGTAACAGTTTTTTTTAACATTATTCTTTAAGAACACAGATCAGTAGGATTAGTAGATCATGGCTCTACTTAGCATACGAAAAACTTAGTATACAAGAAGTCTAATGTGTAAAAATGTGGTATCTTTCACAGTACTTTTTACTCTGTAGTCTCTTCAGAAAGAGTTTACATTTGGTCATACATACTTTTAAAATAGTGTCTCATTAAATACAATGTCAACCTGCAGTTTGACAGATAAATTGTAGTACATGACAGATTGCTTTATAAAGGACACAACATGTCAGTCTATGAATTTGAAAAATATACTAAAATATGACTAATATAATGAGAATCATTATTTACAAAAGCACATAAAACAACAGATTTGAAATTACACAAAAAAAAAGAAAAAAAAAACTTGGTCACAGTCTGAACGTGTCACTCTAAAGTAACTATAACATAATTTCCTTTTACTCCAATTGAAAACTCTATCCCTCTTTCTCCTACCCTTCAAGTTTTTCTTCCTTTATGTCATTGTTGGCATGTCAGTAAGAGAACTGCAAGATGTGTGATACTCTCCTGAATTTCTGACCATGCCAATATGACAATCCCTCTCCAGCCCATCAGTTTTGTCACTGCTCTCCCTGTGATGGGACTCCTGAGCATTGATCTGTCCCCGCATTCTTCATCCTGGCTCATTTGTGCTACACATTGCCTGCTTAACTAGCCTCATCCTGCGTTTCTCTGATGGGTCGCAGCATACACCTCTCGTGGGAAGCTTGCCTGCAGTCCAGCAAGCTCTGTGTTAGGTTTCTTATTTCTGAGAGTACACTGTGGCAGCCCATCATGCCCCAATACGGATCTCTTTTTGTCTCTTTGCCATTATCTCTTTGACTTTCTATTATTTTCTAGCTGATCAGATGGAGGAACCTTGCTTTCAAATTCCCATTTGGCTATAAATCACTTACTTAAGTTTTGCTGCAGAGTGTTTTGGCCTACTTTCGAAGTACAGGATGTCCGTTTGCTAAGACTGACTTCAGTCTCCTACTGCAGTTCGTCCTGAAACTGGAGTCCTCATCTCAGAGGTTGTATGAGGTAGAGATCTGCTGTTGAAGCCTACACATAAACACCTTTTCCACAACTAGTGCTACTTCTGTGCGTGTCTTCAATTGACCATTCATCTTTGGGCTTGACCATCTATCTACTCATTTGTCCAAGGAATATTTCCATCTATTATATATTTTTATTTAGGATAACAACAATTTTGCTAGCAAATGTTGTTGCAAGATCTTCATTTAGAAGCATATTTAAGCTCGCTACCAAGAGAACCAAGAGAACCTCCTTGGCAGCAGGATCAACCCTCTCTGCACTCATTCCTTGCAGTCTGCCCTATGCAGGACTATGAACAGAACTACCAGAGGTTTGTCTGCTGGGTTGTCTGCTGCCTTCCACCATAGATGCAAATGTACATCCAAAAATGTGATTGCTGTTTGAGCCACAGAGCCTAGTTATGCTGGATTCCCAAAAGTGTTTTCCTTAAAGGCTTGGCCACTCACTGTGCACTTTATTGGGCCATATCCCACTTTCAGAGGGCTCATTAATTTATCCCTAAATTCAGCAGTCACCTTCTAATTTTGCTTTCTCATGGCTTAATAACTACAGGCCCACTGTGTATGAAAGCAAAAGCAGGAGAATTTTGCCTGCTCTCAGGAGCACTTCACCTAGCTTTTACTGCCTCTCATCTTCCTACTGTATCTCTGGCAACTTTACTAGCAGTGAAACCACGGTCCTTGCTAATGCAGACTGCCATTAGCATTACCCTGACACTACAGGCTAGGTTTCAGCGCTGTGCTCAGTGTCTTAGTTTTTATCTTATTTGCTGTACTGTGATGTCCCTTGATCTTTCCAAGATGTGTGACAATGCCTCTTCTTTTCAGGCCTGATAATTTCTTCTTTTTAGTTTATAAGATTATCGTGACTCATGGATTGCACACAGAGATTTTGCTTTGTCTTCCACTTTCTCTTTGTGGATCTATTTCTGTGAAATGCTGTCCTTTTAGTCCACAAAAAACCTGGGCCCACAGGAACTGTTCTTTCTCCTCTTTCCCGCTGAGGATATTCAGTGTTGTACTGAGATCAAGTGTACAGCCTGTTCTGCCCTGCTGTGCAACATCGAGCAATACTTAACATTTGTCAGCTGTAAAAAGAAAAATAAATCTTTTGTTTCCTATTTCCTTAAGCACAGGCCACATTTGCCTGCTGGCTTTCTAGTAGTTTCAGGATACAGTGGCCCTGCCACAGTTTTTGTTTCCAATTTTATGTTTCTACTTTATCTGTCACTGATGCTAACTCGTCAATCCAGCTGGAAGCAAAATGGTTATTGTTCAAAAGCATAACTTAGATATGACAGCTAAGTGATGGGCAGCCACCAAGGAGGACCCACACTAGAGCAAAGTGCGAGTCTACAAACTCTCTTCTCGACTCTTATCTCCTCAACTGTCACACACACTCCAGCTTATTTTTATTCTGCCTTGAACAGAAACAAAACTCTGGGACAAAACTCATTTCCTTTGGGATGTTTAACAGATTTATTTTCCATTCCCTTTACGCTACTGTTAAAGACATATTATTCTTATTTCCTACAATATAGGTTGCAATTTTATGCTTTCACTCTGTATCAGTCTGTTCCTATCTAGGGCTTATATTGGAAGGCTCAATCTCCCGTCTCAAGCATTAGTAATATGTAACAGCATCTTAGCTATGTGAATTAGCTATGTGGTAGTATTACATGTTTTCTTCTTTTGGTTTCAAGCTAACAAAAAAGCCAGCATCATTCTGTAGTATTGAACTGCGAGCCTGTGGGATGGTACAGACTATATCAATGGCAATATAAACATTAGGACAAGTATTAGCTGGAGAAAAGAGAATTTAACACTGTTTTTAAGGTAACGTGCATCTTAAGAATGAGTCTGTAGCCATTTTCTCTACATCTGGTATTAGTTTTCAACACATGAATACTCTGTTCATTAATCTAGAGAGAGTTATTGTGTACAATTTATTTTTTTTCTTGTGAGATAACACAATAACCTCCATACATTTTTCCTTTCTGTGTTTTGTATTTAAATCACATTTAAAGCAAAAGAAGGGCTGTGCTAAAATAGGATCATTTAATCTATTCACGAAGAAAAAAGTATCCTCGTTTTTTATTCATGGATTTATATTCAATTTTAAATTGGTGTTGAAATTTTGATTCACTTCCATATATAAAGTGAGACTTTTCTCTTACTTGCAGCAGTTATACCAGAATTTTCCTCTGGTTTCTGTACATTTTCTTATTCTAGTTCCTCAAAGCATCTCTGAAGTACAATTTCAGTCCATCCATTCACAATGTTCTTATTTTTCTTATCCTGTTCCCATGCCCTATACTCTTTTTTATGCACTCCTCCAATGAACATAAACATTACACCCAAATAATATCCAGTAAAGGCTCTTAAATTCAGACCAGGTAACTGTCCATCAATCTTAACAGCAATTGGCTACCAATGAGAGATTAGCATTTCTTATCACCAAATATAATCATGATCTAGGTGACCTCATAAAACCTGTGATAAATTTAAAAATAGGGCTTGGGTTGTCCATATTTGTAGGTCTGTGTTTAAGCTCATAGGCTTGAAACTATCAAACTTTCCTCAGAAATTGGTGGAAGGCTTAAAATATCTGTAAGCAAAGAAAGGCAGTAAGCCTGAGATGTTTACGAAGTTACACAGCTGGGACTTGGATAGAAAAGCAGTATTGAAAAGCCCACAAAAAACTGTAAGAGTTGGCAAAGCTGCCATTTTATCCCAGCCTTCCTATTTTTACTAATGTATTTCTAAAATACAGAAATGTTTTGTTAACAGAAGGTAAAATCCTGGAAATGTTTATCCTATACACTCTTAGTCCTGCATTTTGCATCACTGGGACAGTTCTGTGACGGAGACTGAATAGCAGGAGCGCTATTTACGTAACTGCAGAGTGGCAATGAAATGTAGAGTTATTTTTATCGCTGTTTGGCAGAATGAGCTAAGCCATAGATGCTTTGAATCTTTCAAGAGGCCTGGTTCTCACTTTGTAGAGCTAATAACCCAGCAAGAGAAAGATAAAAATTATAAAAGTGGCAGGAGCAGGAGGATCATTGTAACCAGTATATGGAGATCTGCAGAGTATCACAGTCAAGCACCTGGTGATGGCACCAACACGTGGTTGACGCAGCCAGAAAAACACGGCTGCCCTACGGCGCGTGCCTGAGCATCCAAGGCATGTCTGGAGCTCTGGAAGTGGAAGTGAGCTTCAGAAAATGGGGCTCGGAGTTGACAATTAGCTTGTGCCGACACTGTGTAATATCCTGACATGGCAAATACTCGTGTTATTTGTCATTTTTTTCTGAGCAACAATGTTTGTCCACGTGCCATCACTGGGCAGGCCAGCTAAACCCTGGATTAGATTATCACCAGCCCCTCTCATTTCTAAGAATGCAGCAAAGGAGGGTGCTAGGAGCTCTGGAGAAACCCTGCCCTGGACTCACTCCTGTTTATCCCTGTGCAAGTGCCGTGTGCGGGGAGTGTGAGTGTGCAAGGGGTGTGCGTGGGTGTGCGGTGCCGCCGGAGGGCTGAAGGGCACGAGAGAAGTCACAGTTATTTTATGGGGCTGTGAGAACTGTTTGTCTATTTGACTCTTGCACTGCAGAGGCAGACCACGAGCAAAGTAAACAAGTCACAGGGCTTTCTAGAGGACTACTGACTGTAGAGTGTCACTCTATCTATTCTCTACCAAGCAATATTCCCCGAAGTGCAATTTTGCTGTTACTCTGGACTATTTATCACTTGTCCATGCAACCCTGTCACTCAGCTAGTCCATCTGCCTGGAACTTGCTTGATTAATCACAACCCTAGAAGTGGCAATAAACAACTGCCTGTCTTTGTAAATCAACCTGCTAAATGTATATATTTTTCTTTTCTCAAGTATTCCCAATCTGATGTCTAGAAAAAGTAATAGTCTTTCCTGGATTTCCTAACTATTTTATTGACATTACAATGTCATAAATGAATATAAGAACCAACCATGCTCATTCTGGGAAAACCTTCATGGTCAGATTGACTATCATCTGACTTCTATTTCTGGAAAAAAAATCTATTTCTGGAAGAAAATATAAAGAGATTGTCATGCTTTTTTAACCTACCTCATGTTAAGCTCTCAGATTATGCTGTGCACAATATGATTAAGACTGCCATTTACTCTGTTCATTCATATATCCGTGTAACATTAATTGCAGGACTGTTTATTCCCAACAAGCAAAAGATACTGACTTTATGGTTCCTCCTGTAGCTCCCTTGAGACTGTTATGAGCAAAAGTAAATGCACATAGTGCAAGGAGGTGGTACTTTTGGCACACTACAAATGCATTTAACACTCATCCTCTTTAATCTTGTAAGATTATGGAGAGTTAGCACTTGGTGTCATTACATTCATCATGCATAGTACTAAGAGGCCTTAAGAAACAGTGATAAATGTTATTTATATGAAAAGCATAAATAGCTATTAAATCTTCTTTTTTTTTTCCAGCAGCCCTAGCATTTGTTGCACCAGGTAACAGTAAAATAAATGGAAGCTCTTAAAAGTGATAATAACTAACAATCTAAGTGCATCATTATTTTCAAGAGATAGGGAACATTTTGTAATCACATACTAAACCCTGTTAAATCACAGTCAGGTCTCTCCAACGTCCTCCTCTCAGACTTTAGGTTTTCTCTGAATTGATTCGTCTTCCCTTTACACTTCGGTGATTATTGATCCTTTCTTTCTTAGGAAGCACAATTATAAAACAATTATCTACTCTTTCAGTATTTCCCTGTCAGCTACAACAGCAACAACAAAAGTAGAATCACAATGTTATTCCATCAGTGCACTGCTAGATCTTTACCTTTCATGCAAGTATAATTTGTAAAATGAGAAAAATGTGGACTTTTTTCCCATGCTGCTGGATATAACGTGAATATAAATATGTGTGTGTGTGTATACACACTAAATACATTATGCATATGTATCATACATTTATGTAAAAATATGTATACAGATGATGTATGGCAGCCATGTATGTAGCTCTACTAGCAGTAATGCCAAGCTTTACATGCATGCCATAAGCTCATAAGCTCTTAATCAGAATTCCACCTGCTACTGTTGCCACACTTACCTCAGCAGAGTTTGATTATCAAATACACCATATCTATGCAGAAATAGAGTACTAGCTTGGTTCCACTCACAATTTATTCCACACAACTCTTTTCCCCCCTTCTCGTTTCATTTTTTCCTTTCAAAAACCTTTTAAATGAATGCACAGAATGAATTCTCTGAGGATGTGCATATGTCTTAAAACATTTTTCTTAAAAAAAAAAAGACACAAAGAATAGATTCTTTGCAGGAAAAATCCTTGTCAATATTATTGTCCCTGTCAATATTATCCTCATAATAATCTCCAGATTGCACTTAACTTTCCTTGTCTTCTTGCGGCTGAAATCAATTAAATGGTAGTTCATATGTCCCAGTCATTAGAAGAGCAGAATTTGGAAGAGAGAATTTGATATGCAGGCAACTGTATGGTAAAGGCACCAGAAAGTAACCTCAAGACAGCAGAAACATAAAATTGAGTTCTTTCTAAGTATTTTTTCTATCTTATTAATGTAACACATTTTATATTTGTATCTAAAACAGCAAAAGTACAGTTTATTCACATTTTTCTCACATGTTTTCCACACCAAAATATATCTAAGTTCAAGTATCATTTGTGCGAAACAAATGCTTCTGCTCCCGCACTGACACCATACACATCTTCTTGTCGTTCCCAGACAGCATGCTCTTCATATTGCATGCTCTTCTTGTATTTATTGTATCTCTAGCAGTAAAATTGCCCACGATGATGAATAGGCTGCTTCCTTGCAGTCTTATTATTTATTTTACACTAACTTTGACAGAGGTAGAAAACCTGTTCTGCTAAACCAACTTGCAGCATCACCCAGACCTTGCTAATTAAGGATGCAGAGAAAATACCATGTAACTTAATGCACAACATGAACACGCAGAATGTCTGAACATTTGATTCTCTTCCAAAACATGTTTCATCTCATTTTAATACAGGAGGCTTTGGTTTCTTTTTTAATCATCCTTAGTTTTCAGAAATATTTTTCCATTATGGCATGTGGTGTGACAGAGGTCTGACACAGACCCTTTTGAAAGACTACAATCATTTGTAAAAGCACCTTGTGATTAATATTATTCATTCTGACACAGGTAAAGCAGTTTTGATTTTACAGCTTTGATTACCTCAGTTCTTTTATAACAGACATCACAGAAATAATGATACCCAAGCAAACAGGAGTGAATGGAGAGCCACCATCACCAGCGATAGCAGCAGCCCAGGTGGCACACAGGGGCTGCTCCTGGCTGCTACAAAACAGAGATTATTCCTTGTTTCCACTAACAGCTCAGCTGCCTTGCTTTACATTTTGAAGCTTATTAACATAGTGGATATGTGTGATCACGCTGGAGAGAGAGCCCCATGTTGATGTTTATGCAGATACGTACCTGCAGTACCTGTATATAACATTTAACCACTAGAGTGCAGAGATAGTGCCTGCCCATATGGAGGACACCTCTGTACAGAAAGTGAAGGACAGGCTCCTCTGTTTTGTTTCTTGTACCAGTCTCAACTGTGACATTCTCATTAGAGCACCCAAGTAGGTGCTTACAGCAATAAAAAAAAATGTAGTGGTGGTAGAGCAGGAAACCAAGTTGCCCGCTGGAAATATGTTTCACTTAATTTGAAAGACGTCTAGGAAGACTAATGCTTTATCCTTAGCATCAAAATGTCCTATCTCTGATTGTCATACAGAGGTTTTTGGACACTATTTTACTAGACGAGTTGTTTGTTGTTCTCTATTCCCGAAGTCACAGCAGGTTCTTCACTCCACTTAATAGGAGATCCGGAGAGAGCCACCCAGGCTGCACTGCGCTGTGAAGAGATTTCTGCCTCGTTGCGGGGGATTGACAGGAGGGGAATGATAGATTTAGCTTCTGTGCTCGACTGAGCGACTCTTTTGAAACCTAGAGCTCGTGCCACAAAGATGTCAGCAGTGAGACACCGCCGGCCCTTAGCGAGGCGGCCTGCTGGTGCTCCGCTGCTTCGTGCCTTCCGCGTGTGGGAAGCCGACGGGCTCAGCAGGATCCGCTCCACACAAACCCAAGGGCAGTCTCTCTTACCCACATCTCTCTTCAAAAAGTCTCTACTTTAAATTCTGCCAAACGATTTAACTTATTGGCATCTTGAGTCATGTGGTTGTCACACGGTGTAGTTCACAATGCAGTACACATGCTGTACACCATTTCTTTCTAATTTTTAAACTTTTATTATATATATTTTACTCTAAGAGACTGAATTCTTATGAAACAGGTGAATCAGTGTTAATGGTTTTCCTCTTCCTAAACTTCTATTTGGCAACTTCCATCACTATTGGTATGGCTTTACCAGGGAGGTTTAAAAATATTTTCAAATGATCCAAATAATAAATTCAGATATATTTTAATGAAACATCTACACTTTTTTAGAATACTCTGTATTCAACAATCTATGAGTACTTTTCATGACAAAATTTTAAATAAACTCAGGCAATCCTCACAGAAGAACACTTTTACTTCTTAGGTTATAAAAAGACTTATTAGACACTTTTACTAGAGAAAATATGGAATGCATTATATATCTGACATTTCAGAGAACATCAGTTAATATTAAGTTGTTATGATTTTGTTTTTGTTTACGTATCAAGTATTTGATTTACTTTGGAACAAAAAGATCATGTAGTGCCACCTAGGGGTATTTATAAGCTTGTGAATTTGATTTTTTGACAGTTAAAATATTCTGAATTAGGTTTATTTTTCCTAACTGCATTCCTAGGAACAATAGTATGTCGTAAAGGAGATTTATGTAATTCTGTTTTGCCAGTCAGAGAATATGGCATATGCTAATTCCCGGAACAAAGTGAAATTAAGGTCTTTTCTCTGATTCAGCCAATAGCTCTAAAGCCACTTGTTCTCACAGAAAATTACAGAACAAGCTATGTATAAATGCTCAGGAAAAAAAGAAAAAGAAAAGCAACAACAACAACAAACTCTTGCCTCTAAACTCCCACCTTACCAAAACAGTGAAAAAAAAGAATTATTTTAATAAACTATATCTGATATTTGCAACTCCATTTCAGATGCTTGGGATTATGTTTCATTTCCTCCAGTGCAACAAGAGATTAGAGAGGATGGAAGGATTCCTCAGCACTTCAGAAACTGAAGTGCAAGTCAATGACATCACTTAGTCACCTGAGTTTTTATTTCCTTTTTTTTAACTTTATTTCTAGTTTGGGTCAAAAAGGGGTATATTGGAATTATTCGGGAAAAACAGTGGATAGAAAAGTGGCTTAATCTAACTAAGGCTTCTTGCAAATAAAGTGCAAAAGTGAACTGCTCCCACAGAGAGCCTTGAATGCACACTAAAACACTAATTTGAGATTTTGTATAGCAAATATTGTAATATGCACATATACTATAAAAAGAGAATTAATTAATTCTATTGTTTTTCAATTTACTATGACCAAACCAGCCACACATTTTGATCATGATGCCTTCGCCTATGAAATTCATGAGAGAGAGGATTTAAATCTTAATATAGGGCACTAATGTCAGTGCAAATGTGGAACGTGGAGGCATTCAAGAGAATCTTCATGCTAGATTAGTAAGTACTTCTGATAGAGCAACGTAAAATCCTAATCAAGATACTGCTAAAAAAGGGAAAGAAAAGGCTAGTCAACTGATAGTCCCTGGCAATATTGGCTTTCTCAGATACTATATAGGACATTGATCCTGCAAAGAGCTGGGTTCCCTGGTCATAATCCAGGAAAGCACTTAACAAGAACCTTATTTTAAGCATATGAGCAGTTCTGTTGATTCAATGTAAAAAAAAAATTAAAAGAGAGGATATGTCCATCGTTTTAACTCAGCTTATAAATCTAGCATAACTGGAAACTTGCCTTGTCATCTATTAAAATATATATTAAGATTCACTGAAATGCTGTTAGCTGACTCTGTTACAGGAGGACTCCTAACTTTATATCGTCTACTGATATAGACAGCTTCCTCGGGTACATTTTTTTTTCTGTCCTTTGAAGTTGCTCATAACTTCTGCACCTATATCCTGCAAATCCCATTATGTCCTTGTATGAGGGTCTCTGCATACAATTCTCTAAGGTAATAGCATTTCTATAGATCTGTATGATTCTAAACTAATTTGATTTTACAGTGGAATAGCTCAATCATCTATACAAAACCCTTCTCTCTCTACCTTTTTCTCTTAGAGCCAATTTTCCACTGCATGGAAAGATAAAAACAGTTAAGAGCAGTTATAATTGCTGTAAGTGATAAATGGAAAACAAAATTGAATATATGTTCAATAACTACAACTTTGATAAGCTGATCTCTTTGAGTGACAAAAAGGCCTGAAAATATAGAGAAAGCCAGGGCCTTTTCTTAATATAATGCTAATCAACTTTCTCTTCATAAAAGTGGTTAAAGTATTTTTTCCCTTGATGTACTAACTTCATTTTTCCAAAGTAAAATTCTTAGTCATAGGCTAACCTATTTCCAGCACATTCCAAAGCTGTTTTATTTTTTAATTTATTTACACAGTAAATAAATTACACACTTTAATGCCATGTCCTGTATGGTAAATCTGCTCTGTAGGCTGTTTGCCCTTTCAGCTTTTCTATGGGGACATTGTAGCACAGTACTACCTTGAAAGTCCTTTTCTGAAGCAGTGCTCTTAGCTACTTCCTTCTCCCTTTTGACTATTTTGACTATTTAACGCATTTTATGCAGTTAGTTAGTTAGTTATTCACAGTCTATGCTCTGAGACCCAATGGCACTGATCACATCCAGAATTTCAAAATGGAATGCCACATTCCTCATACAAAACAGAATACAGTTGGTTATAAGCTTTGTATAGGTGTGGATTCTTTTTCACATTTGTAAACTATTCCTTATCATTCTCAATGGGGTCCATGATCAGATCACATTGAGGATTGACAGAAAGCAAAGCACGAGTATCTTGCAAATTA
>JAWLRI010000673.1:5160939-5215294 GCA_034781795.1 Crypturellus tataupa
TTTTCACATTTGTAAACTATTCCTTATCATTCTCAATGGGGTCCATGCTCAGATCACATTGAGGATTGACAGAAAGCAAAGCACGAGTATCTTGCAAATTAGCATGGAAGAAACAATGAGAGTCTACTAAAAATATCAGTGCAATAAGGCAGGATGGAGAAAAACATGTGAGGAGTGAAGCTAAGCCCTTCCAAATACAATTTCAAGGCAATGGTATTTAGCAATATCAATATGCTTTCTGATTGGCAGAACAAATACTAGAGGACAAAAATAAATCCAGCTTTTTTAATTATTCCTGCAGATCACCCCAGTCATGAGCAGCCCATTGCTCCTGAGAAATAGGGATAATCCAAGTCTAGATTCACCACTTTGGAGGTACCTAATAATCTGCTAAAACATGAGGGAAGAGCAAGTGAAGATGCCTCATGTTTGATACATGGCTAAAGGGTTATTTTGCTATTTTGTGGAGTCAGTTGCTTTCATGATAAAACAATTTAAAGGTTCTTTGTCCAAAATAAAGGATTTAACACTAAGTTATTTTTTTCTTCTTTTTCTCTCACATAGAGATCCACACCATCCCTGGCAGGTCACAACGCGATGCAATGAACCCTTACACCCTTACAAGGGTGATTCCCTAAAAGGAATCCCCTATTTTCAAGGAGTTATCAGAGAGCCATGGATAATCCCAGACACCAGCAGAAAGCTCCTCTTTTTTCTAACATCAGTTCACCTAGACTCAGATGGAGTGAAAATAGGATTCCACACCAGCATTTTCCTTTCCATTATCCTGTGCAGAAGTCCCTGGAAAATCTAAAATACATTGTGAATTATGACTCTCAGTTTCATTTCAAAACTGGTATAAACAATTTAGAATCAATCATATTTAGAGTAAGTTTATGAAGTAGCTTTAGCACTTCCATTTGGAGTCCTAGATCATATGAGAAAGCTCTCATAGAGATTTAATCAAACGTTCATATACGGACCTATCTGTGGAGCTCCAGGATATGGAGGATATTTCCATTTGATATGGAAATAGAAAACACAGAAGTGTTCACATATTAGTCAAATATCAGACATTGGAAGCTGGTATTAAGTACTCGTTATATACAGGTCTAACAGAATTAACAAATTAAAAGTAGAGATCTCAAAATGAATGGGAAAGGAAAAATAATTGACCTTTTGTTCTTAGCTCATTTCTGCTACAGTTAAATATGCTTGTCAATGCTTATGAAACAGTCTTCACAGATCCATCCTGCTTGTGTCCAAAAATTATTCTGAAATCTAATCCATACATTTGTTCCTTCTGTCTCGCCTGGCCAACTGTAATGCTTTCTCAGCAGGTCTACCCATAAAGCCGATTAGCAGACTACAAGTAATTCGAGATCCAGCTGCAAGACACATAACAAAATAAAAAAAAAGGCCCCCAACTGTACCCTGTACCCTCAGTATTAATCTTTAAAGCAGATGTACAGCTTCCATATTAGACATTTTATGTAGGAAACCACATTCAAAATTAAATTGCTAAGTTGATGATCATGTGCTTCATAGCCTGTACACTGTGCCTTTGGTAACATGGAAAGCAATCTCACTCTCTCTCCTGTTTCACTGAAACAGGATGTTATTATAATCCAGATTATCACAGAACACCACTGCGGTATATTAATCAGTATAAAGCCCTGATCCAGCAGGTATACCCTTTGACAGGACAAATGGTATTTTTAGCGTGGAGAACAGAGATAAATATAGAACTTTTCTTAGCGTGTAAGGAAATTGAAGAGCAAGAGAATCCCTTAAAAATATCCAGAGCAAAGTCATGCAGGCAGCAATGCTGTTCGCTGCTCTCTAGTGAGCAAATGAACCAGGAGGAGGAGAGAAGACAAAACTGGAGGAGGCAATAGGCAGCCTGTACATGAAACGTTATGTAACATTTCCTCACCACGTGTGCTCCAGTGGGTCTGTCTGTATGAACACACACACACACACTGGAACGCACAGGCGAGTTTAAATACAGGCCACAGTCTTCACACACAAGCGCACACAATGTACTAAAACTATGAGACAGGAGAAAATGCTATGCAGGCAGCGAGATGCACAAAATGACCCTTGGACCTACTTGTTATCTCTTATAACCGTGACGCTATAAAACAGCCTAATGGCTAATGGCTTTTAAACAAATTCAAATGCATCTGACACAGCAGAGCAAGCTGATTTGAAACGGAATCAGGATAAGACATTCCAATAAATCTGTTGGTAATTTTTAGAACTCTATTATATTTTCTATTTCAGAAGTAGTAGTTACAGGGTAAAGTTCCTCTCCAGGATGGGAGAATATGCTTTTCTAATCTATAACAATTAAGACAGTACAATGGAATTTAGATTAAAAACTCAGTGAAATGACTAAATATATATGACATTATATAACATTCAAGAGCATATACAGAATCGCTTTCACTTGAATAGTCACTGCCTTATATTTTGTCTTGCTCTAAATCTCCTCCAGAACTAGGAAATGACCGTATTTATGATTATTCTCATCTCTTATTGAAGTACCACATTGCTTGTATCAGCATCATCTTTTTTTGCATAGCAGATATTTTTGCACTAAAATTTTACATAATTTATTCATGCTTGACATTAAGGTATTAACTAATGAAGTCCAATTTCTCAGGAACAACCATATGAATAATGTTGCAGTCATTCATTTGAAATATTGTTTATTAAAATCCACTTTTGAATATATTTACATTAATAATTGATTATTCTATATTTAAATAAATATTTGTCATTTTTCTGTTCAGTTACACAATCTCTGGTTTATTTTCAAAGGATAAGAAGGTAAGGAGTTTCTTTTCAGAGGAGAAGAAGACTCCTGCTGTCCTTCACAGCTTTCCCATGCACAGGGGTTCATTATCAACAGTTGGAAAGCTGTGAGGAACAACCTCACAAAAATACATACATATTTCATTTGTGGTTTGTGTATTTGTAACTCAACGATGAGGCTGTGAGACAGAAGGAAGGAAACCTCCTCACAGTCTAGTGACCACAAGAAGTGAAGAGGGGACAGAAATCCATTTCACTCTTACAATGTCATACAGACTTTTCTCCGAAGAGGGCAACAGAGGAAGCAGGTATTCCACAGCCACTGGGATTTTTCCTTTTACAACTTCCAAATAATTCTTTGTAAATCAGAGACAGTTTAATGAAGAAATAAATCATTCAATAGTGCTAATTAGCTAAACATTTCTTCAAAAAACATGTTTAATTTTGTAAAACAGGATTGCTCTACAGAATGTTTTGAGATGCTCTACAGAATATTTACAAGGATAACATCTGACTTGGATGGATATAAATTTTGGAGGGAGAATCACTGTTTTGATTCAATTTACTTTTCCCACATCACTTTCAAAGCATAGTTTTCCATGCCAGACATTCCCTGTTGCTTAAAAGGATTTTTTTTTTTCTTTTCTTCTAATTCTTAACCATCCCCAATTTCTAAGCCTGAGGTGTCCAGAACAATATATACTTTTCAGCATATTCTCTCTGAACATGAGGGAAAACTACTGTGAGGGCAACAGAGCACTGGAACAGGTTGCCCAGAGAGGTTGCAGAGTCTCCTTCCCTGGGGATCTTCAGAAGCCACTTGGACACAGTCCTGGGCAGAGTGCTGTTGGTGACCCTGCTTGAGCAGGGGGTTGAATTAGATGATGTCTAGAGTCTCTTCCAAACCCACCTATTCTGTAATTCCGTAGTTACATGCCCATGCGTCTGCAACTGGAAAGACCTGGGGATGCAGGGGGTAGTTACTGGATAGACCGAGTGTCTAAGACTATCTGCTGGAGGGATCAGTATATATGCACACACTGTATACGTGTACTTAGTATTTTTGATGTGTATGTATGTGTGTATTTTACACTAATAGGCTTACATCTTCATCAGCGAGGGGAACAGGGTAAGGCCATTGCTGCTGTTGGTGTTTGTGCGAGTGCTGTGTTTTCTGTGGTTGGTCATACGTACAGGGATCTAAGTACTGTGTTCATGTGTGTCTATGTATCTACTGTGAATACACAAGCAGCATTGCTACAAACTGGACCTGCGGACATGGAGCTGCAGCAGTCTTGCTTCTTTTGGACAAACAAATCAGACTGCTTCTAACAAACAGCACAGACACAAATATGTATTCACTAAGTATTATTATGCATCACTCCAACTGAATTAAAATGTGTTAACACTTATTTTGCTGTAGCTGTGGTGCAATATATAGTGATACAAGAAATACAAGGATTGCTGACTAGCTGATGCAGTTAGAAAGGTGGACAAGCTTCCGGACATGCAGTTCTGTCATTATATATTCTTGTTAAGTCTTCAAACAACAATATTATCTGCATAAAGAAGCTGCTTCTGCAAGCAATACATATCATAAACATGTATAAGCTTTCAATGTGACACTGAAACTAATCAAGCTCTGAGGGCAGTATTAGAGCTGAAGACAACGACAATAGCAGAGAGGCTTAGAGAGGAAGAGCACAGAGAATAGATTTGCTGTGAGAATGCCAGAAAGAGCTAGGCATCTGCGTGGTCTGGAGGGATGTCACAGAATGTCAGTATATCCCCATTAACAACTCTAAATCTAAAAAACATTACATGTCCTGGGATTAATCTACACTGCCAAGGTCTCCCCAATGTGAATACACTTCCTTTTTTCTCTCAGTTAGCCCCATGAAAGAGAATTTGGGATTCCAATATGTTCACTTCGCTTTTATATGACATGCAGTCATAGGCAAATCACAGTGGATAAGTGAGACTATGCTAGCGCTGTAAAAGCACCTGCAGCTCTATCTATATTCCACTTAATGTTAAGCCATAGAATCTCCTGCATGACTGTACTGAACAAAAAGATAATTCCACACCAATAAGTAAAACAGCCAAGCAAAGGATCTTTCTGTGGAAGTGGTGCGCCTGACGGCTCTGGAATCAATTCATTTCTCGGCTCCACCTGGCCTCCCCAAGGGCGTTTGCTTAATTTCTCAGGCCGCTAGCCATCCCCTTGCGCAGGCAGCGTCCCACCAGCTGCTCCCGCGCTGAGCTTATCTGCAGCCTCCTGCCGTTCGCTGTGATCTCCTTAGCGCGGCTGAACCGAGATCAGCCCCTCTCCCAGCGGAGGCGACGGGGTCACTTACTGACCAGCCTGCGCTGGAAAAGCAACGCACCATTTGTTCCGAACACCAGCATTTGGCTGGAGGGGAAAGCAGAAAATGTGTCTTGATGCAGCGAAGTTGACATGTCTGCTTAGTTTATCAAGACAGCAGCCCCTCTTACACAAACAACCCCCGTATAGGAGAAGAATTCCAGATTCCTCAGGGCTGTTGAGGCCTTTGAATGAATAAAGTCCAGGCAGTTTATGTGAAATTTGTTACCTAATTGTCTCATTATCCCTCTTGACTTTACTCTCTCTGTAACATAGTCTATATTTTATCCACTCAAAAGTGTAACCCATTAAAAATAGCTAGAATGGTGTCTGGATCTTCTAGGTCTCCAGAGCATATCAGAAGGACAACAAGTTTCTTTCTTCCTATTCTATATTAGTGAATTTACATTGCCTTCACTGAAGTTTAGCATTTAATACTGGTCGAGAAAAGGATACAGTGGTTAAAATCCATTACGATATTAAATGTGGCACAGTTGCTGACAAGATTAAAACACTTGTCACTGGCCCTTAAACTAGGATGGACTGCACTTACATCTTCTAAACCCTATGCAAGTGCAGTATTTGCCCTGAAAAAAAAAAAGGTTTTGTTTTCAATCTGCACTTCACAGCCATTAATTAAATGATCCTTACATCACTGCTATAAGCTTTATGCAAGCCCATGCTAACCTAATCTACAGGCTCACCTTTAAGTAGACAGCACTGATGAAACATTTTCCCCAGCAAAGAACTGTGATTTGCCTCCTACCGTAAGGGAAAAATATGTACTTCTGCCTTTGAAAGGAACATTTCCTTTTCTTGTCCAGAAAGTGATTTGAAAGGAAAATAGAAGAGAGAGTTGGAGTTAGAAGAGAGAAAAACCTTATGAATGCCATTAAAGGTGTTTTCAACTCTTGCCATTTCATTTTAAAAAAGACAGCAAAAATCCAATCCAATGCAATGTTTCTCCTCAAAACACCACCTCATAGAAACATGTGATACTACGATAATCAAATATTCATCTCCAAAAAAAGTTTCACAGATCACATATTTTAAATGTAGGAGAATCCTCATATGTAAAATAAGGGCTGAGGAAAAGAGGTTTCATAGATTTCACTGTGTCCCACACTACAGCCTCACAGAAAGCAAGCAACTCATTCTCACAATTGCACTGAAACACACAGAGAAACACAAATCCTTGAGGCTCGTGAAACCTGATATAAACTCTCAAAAGATTTCTTACAAGAAAGATTGTCAGATTCTTGGGAATCCAGAATTCTTACAATTGTAAGATTCTTGGGAATCTTACAATCCCAAACTGACAAATGATTGTTTTTAATGCTCCATCTTCTTTCAATTTCTTAAATCAGTTACATGTTGCTTCATACAGTTGTGTAACTGAGTAAAATCTGGCCTAAAGGCTATGAATGCTTTCCTCTGACATTAACAGACTACTGAAATGAGTTCCTCAGTGTGTTGTCAGCTTTACAAAAATCTGTAACCGTACTATCTGGTAGATCTTTTTTGTGATAACAGTTCCTAATTTGTCTCCATTTTACAGGATTCTGAGTGAAAATGCTTAAAATACAAGTAAAAATTGGTGACAATTGGGATTTTTTAAGGCTTTCATAATACTGCTGAAAGTAAGAAGGTTGGTGAGTGAATATATCGACACAAAGGCATCTCCATCATCTATTTTTCTGTTGGAAATCAGAAGTAAAAAAATCTAGAAAATGTAGAGAAGGCATTCTGGCATTAGGTGCTTTTTGTATGTAACTTCCATATAGCTTCCATCTAAATCTTACTTTTTGTGAATATAATTACCAAATTCAAAGGAGAAGTTATTCACTTTGTTTTGTCTTTTCAAGACAGAAGAGGAAATTTTACACTAGTGGAAGCTAATTCTTAGTGATTTTACAAGAATATTTTTAGAAATAGAGAGAATTAACCAAACAAAAGTATTCCTGGAGGCTCTGATAAGTTTTCTGTTCATTACAATTGTTTCTTCATTATCCTTCTTACCCTTGCTTGCAGCAGGGACCCAGATACCTAAAGGAGAAGGACAGTATATGATCTTAAAGATGGGCTTTTCAAAATTGGGTGCCATATTTAGGCACCTATATTTAAATGGCCTCATTTTCAGAAGAACTGAGCACTCATCAGTTCCCATTGATCTCAATAGGACCTAGAATTGATCACACCTCTGCAAATCAGGGCATTTCTATTTGGATGCCTACATGTGAATATTACATTACCACTTTAAGTATCTATGTTTAAAAACTATTGCCAAAACTTCTACAATGGGCTTATTGTAATCTGTTAATAAAGTCACAAGAGCAGAAGAGCAGAATTAGAGATAACTGAGTTGTGACACTTCCTATTGTCCTGAGTTGATGACAATTTTGCTGCCAAGAACAACAGAAGTTGCTCAGCTCTTCAAAGCTCTTCAAAATATAAAACTTTTATATTTGAAAACAAAGTACATCTGAATAATCTCATATATTCATTTTCTTTCCTAACTAAAATAACCCAGTTCTCATTTTCCATTTTGCTAGCTGCCTGCTGTGACACTGAAAATTATGTTAGTTATATAACAATGTTCTTTGTAGCTGTAGAATAAGAGAATAGTGACAGGGACTGGGACACTAAAGTTCCTGTGATTCAGCTTTATCAGTTTAATGACAGCATTTTGCAAACACACACATTGCTGAGCTGGAAGAAATTTGTTCCATTATTCAAGAGAACTGGAAAGGTCCAGGGGAAAAAATAGTATACGTTTCACAAATAAGAGTCATGAAACTCATTTTTAAAAATCATAATTTGGGGGAATTGCAGAGCACATACAAATGAATGCAATGTGCTGTTTCAAAGACAGAGAAGGAATAGAACAGAGCAACCTTGTCATTTCACAGAAAATGCAAAATTTTCTTTAAATACCTTGTGATACAAAATACTCACCTTAACGTTTCTTTACAGGCCGCCTTTATACACCTCAATAAATGTACTGTGTACAGATCAACTCCAGTGTATGATGTATCCAAGCTAGTGAATTCGCACAATGCAGAGATATGTCATTGCAAACACATAAACTTACATCTCGAAGGAACATACCTTTGTCTGATGTTGTATCAGATGGAATACGTACATATAAGATTCAAGTAGGCCTATAAGCTTGCCTCCATTCTAATGGGGTTGTTTTGCCTCCAGACATGAGCCAGTTTACAGAAACCCAACTCCAATGCCTCTGTATCACTCTTCTCCGCATATGTAGTTACAACATAACTGTACAGTTTGATGGTCTTGCAACCAGGATAGCTTTTATCAGCATGAACTATCAGCATTGCTAGTCATGAGGTAACAGCAAGGACATCCATAAATAAGTGTGTATACACGAATGCTCATCACACAAAAAATGACAAATCTCTCCATTCAGCCACCAAAGGAGCCTGGGAAGCACCATCACACCATCATTTTTTGGATGTCACTTAGGTGATAGTGACAGAGAGGCAGCAGTAGCATAACCCTGTAAGTCTCATTTGGAGGTTTACACTAGGAACCTGAAAAAGAATGGTATCTCAAAGAGAGGTTAAAGGAGTGGGTAAAGCTGCTTGCTTGCATTGTGTATGGAGGAGAAAAGTGGCCCTCTGTGATGGCACATCTGCTTCCAGCTCCTATATCACTGAAAATATCCCAAAATAGGCAATTCCAAAAAAGGCTGAGGGAGCTTGTGCTTCCTAAGTCCTTATGTCACTGTAATTCCCTATTCTTTCTGAGTCTTAAAAGTGTGCCAGAGATTCTTGCCCTTTGCTATAGGTAAAGATTTTTCACTGAGAACATGCTTTACGTAAGCACGAAAAGCTAATGTGTAAAAAATGTAAATGGCAAGAGTGCTGGGGAAGCTGCAGCATGGTTCTACTTTGAGACTAGACTGACATACAAACTGATGAGACAGCTTGATGACTTGCACAGAGTCAGAACTGAGTGTCCAATGATCCCACAGAAGTCTTTCCAGAAGAGTGCAAGGCACATGCATCCTTGCAGTGTGCCAGAAACAAGTGCATTTCAGTAGCTTAGGACAAGAAAGAAACTATTCAGTTTAACAGTTGTTGGCGGGTTTCATAATTTGGTTTATTTTTTTTGCTTTTTGTGTAAAATCTACAGCTCATGCAAATTCCGATCTTTTCTCCGTAGTGCTAGTTACAAGCACTCCTTTGTTAGACCTAATTGACAGTATTTTCTGATACTGCTGGAAAAGGGCCATGGCGTCATGTTTCTATTCTGAGGCTCCCTTGCACTTTCGACTTGCACAAGTTGCTGTCTTTGTGATTGTCCTACTTGTAAGGAATTTTTGTGTTATTGTGCATATGCAAAAGAAACTCAGAATCACCCTATCCCAGCGCTTAAGTCATGAATGCAGAAGATAATAAATAAATGAGAGATTGATTCTGAAGCTCTGAAAACAATGGAGCAAGCCAAATGAGACTGATGTCCACAAAATACCCATCTACCCTATCTAACTATTACATTAGGTAAAAAAAAGATGTCAGAAAGTGTCATGATAATTTTTTTTTCCCTGAACATAATGTTTTTAAGGATTAGGGAGAGGAATATACAATTGCAATGGTACACAACTAACCAAGCACATCCAAGTAGCTCAAGGAATTGCCTCCATACTTTCCTGTTCCGGAGGGACCAGTAAATGAAGAGCTTTTTATGGATTTACCTGTTTGTGCTTTTGGACATGAGAACTGGTAGGCATTGATATAAAATGCATCAGAGATGATCTGGCTTAAAAAAATGATAAAAAGTCTATTTTGGTTTTGAGCTTGGATCTTTTCACTGATCTGCTTTACAGAGTGACCTGGCAACCACCCGCACTGGTACAACTGAAGGGGTAAAGTCAGGTAAAAGAGGCCAGGACAGTCAAGGTCTGCTGCTTTGTGCGCTTCCAAACTGCAACTACAGTTTTGCAAAAACCTCATTTCTACCTACTCAGTTCAATAGGTGATAATATTCAGTACTAAAACTGGAATTGCAGTTGATCTAGGAAGACAAGGCTTCACTGCTGAACTTGTCTAATCAGAGTGCTCAAGCTCAATGCCTTCTACTCAGAACCAGCCACAGCAGATAAAAATGAAATATGTCTTTTTTTTCTCCTACTTGGCTTCCCATATTCACGGTTTATCTTCCATTAGAGCAAGCAACCTGAGCCGATAGTGAAAATAGGCCTCCTAACTCTTCTTTGTTTAAAGACTATTAATATTTATTTGTACCCTCAGTAATGAAGAACCATTAAGTCAGGTTGGTGCAGGACACTCCTTGTGCTCTGATGGCATAATTCTCTGCCATACTGTACATTACTGACAATTATATTTTCTTCTAGTGTCATTCAATTGCCCAGATTGGGAAAGTTGGCCACTATAGATGTAAACTGTAACAAATGTGTCTCCAAGCTTACTCTGAAAAGCTTCCTAACAGCTGTTTATCTTTAGATTTCAAGTGGAAAACAAACTACAGGGCAGTCAATGCTTAATGATTTGCTGAATTTGTCTTTTTCCCATGCCTTTTCCCCAGATTGACACATTTCAATGTATGGCACATAAAATGTAAAGCAGGTGACGTTGTTGGAAGGGAGATGGGGAGGAAGAAAAAGAGATTACCAAATCAAATAAGCAGGCATTCATTATGAGCTTAATTCCCCTTCCTTTGACATTTCTTCCTCAATTTAATTAGTCTCTCCTGAGGCCTATAGCTTTAATGGTCTTTCCATGCAAGAGAAAACTTGCTTGCCAAGGAAAATATGTCCGAGACTCTCCCAACTCTGCGTCAGTGAGACTGAATTCTATAAATAACCTCGGCGAAATCTATCACATTCACAGTCTGCAAAGTCAAATTATTAAACCTGACATCTCCATTATATCCAGCTGTGCCACAATTCCTTTTTTATATCTGAGATCTGCTACTTTACCTTGCGTACAACAGAAGCAGTGCAGCTGTGTATGGTCAGAGATTCCTTAAAGGAAAACCATAAACGTAGTTTTAATAAATCTAACGGATTGTACAAGTATATTCTGGATTTTACTAATTCTAGATTTTCAAGAGTCCAATGGACCTTGTTTTAAAAAACAGATATAATATTTTTACTTAAATGTTTAATTTGATTATATGATTAATAATACTAACATAATTCACAGTTTTTGCTTTTTAGTCAAATTACTACTCTTCTGTAGTTAGTGATCTTTTTCAAAAACAGAAAACAAGTGAAATTTATCAAGCTTATTAGGGGGCCGATCCTGCAGACATTCTCCTCACTGGCTTCTGCATTTCCAGCAATCAGCATAAGCCTAAAGTTTATCACTCGTTTAAGCCTCATATCCGAAAGACATGCTCCAGAAGTATACTGCTTTTGCATACATTTCTATTAGGTTTATGCAAACTTTGAAAAATATTACTATCAGGGGCTTAAAATCCAAAGGCAAGTAGTTTTTCTAAAGGGAAATTTCAGGAGTATATTAAAGGGGGTGTAACTCACGAATTTGGAACTCTTTGGAATTCTATGTATTCTTTCATGACCTATTCGTTTTCAAGGGATACCTCCACAGGGCATAAAATGATTTATAAGCCCAGCCCCTCATGATTGATATCAAAGGCAGAAAGAGTAAAATACCGGTCAGTTATTATTGCCTTCCTTGAAGCTTCTCAGTTTTGGGCAAGGTAACCAGCAGAGTTTTGGTGTTGCTTCTAATATCAGGATGCTGCTTTGTTAATTATATATCCAGCTGTCCTGTCTGCTTCAGCATCTGTTGATTTGCAGTGTTTTTCTCAATGTATTTTCACTTCTGTTCACTAGTTTGTAAATCTAGCTGTGTTACTGAACATTTTTGCCTGATAATCTTCGTTGCTACACACTTTTAAATATGGTATTTGTTCCTTTATTCCCTGCTTTCCACCATGAAGAATGTATAGCAGAAGCAACAAAAAAGGCACTCTAACATGGAAACCTGTTATTTTTTCCTTCTTAATGTCTACCTTGAACAAAAGAAAAATGCTCAGTTTGTCTACTTCATGTCTAAAAACAATAGAACATGGCATCCCACACAGATCCAGAAAGATAGAGTCTGCATCAGTAAATTACCTTCTCACTTTATTTCTCCATAAGGCTATGTCCCGAGCATCTGAAGTTTACAATAATTTTATACCAAACGCTCCATTGAACACAGTTTGCTAATTCTGTAAGCTGACAAAACTGAGCTTGTTTTGCCTTATTCTGTGCTTTCCAAAGTACATGAGATACCTGCAGTCAAAATTATACATCCCTCTTAATGAATCTGCCTTCCTGCTTTTGGTCTTAAGGTCCCTTATCAGGATGACAGCCTATCACCTCAAGCACCTTCCTGGAAGTCCATTATGTCATGACCTGGTTATCTATTCCTCTACGGATCCCTTCCTAAACTGCTCACAGAGTTTTTCTTTTTGCCTTGTCTTCACTCTTGCTCATCAGGCTCTTTCTTTGGGAGAAATCTATACACTCAAATAATAGTAATGTAGAAGTTCCAACATTTCATACTGCAAGCAAAGATCAAGCCAAATCATATCACAATTAGGAGTCCCTAAATCCCAACCTGGTCTGGATTATTTGGCTCCATGGCAGATGCTGACAGGTGTGCTGTCCACAGCACCTTCCTTCTCCAGACTCAAGGCAGAAGATACTCAGTGGCAGGAGAGAAAACTTTTATTCTCAGCAAGTTTATTCCCTCTCTCTACTCAAAGTACCATAATCATTCAGGAAATCTGTACATAAATTCATGTTTCTGCACTGTTATTATGCTACCTAGCCATAAGCAGAAGTAGAAAGCATCTATCTTGCCACCTGCCTGTGCTAATAAGTCTGTTATGCAATTTTTGCATTTCAAGACCAGAATTTAATGCTAACAGCTCTCTATAGCATTGTTCTTATTGATTTGCATTTTAACAGTCTACAACTGTCAGCAGAAAGTACAAAGCACAAAGCACTGATACAGAAATCTATCTACTTCGTGGTATTATTATTAAGGGAGCTGAGGTGGTCTCATGTACTTGCAAACAAAAAACTTTATTCTCAAGTGATTTAAAGCATAGTTTATTTAACTTAGCATTTCAGACTCCTGAAATTGAGTCAGTTGATTTTAGAAAGAATTTCTTTTCTGTTAGTATTTCCATACACTGCTAAATGCAAGCATTTCAAGAATATATTTAGTCAAATAGTTTTCTGTATGTACAGGAATAAAACAAAAGTTGTAAATGCATAACTCAACAGTTCAGCACCTTCCTTGCATTCTAAAATGACCTTGACTACTGTCCTTCTTTCTGTGAACAAAGTGGAGAAAAAAATGATGCTTATGTAATTATCCTAACATTACACAGTCAAAATCAACTGTTTGTCCTATTCTGTACCTTGAAAAAAAAAAAACTTCTTAAATAGACTTCTTAAATAGATTCTCTTGCACTGAACAGATGTTTTGGAGTAAAATTGAAGTTTAAAACTTTCACCTTCCATTTTATTCTCTGTGTCACTCACTTTATCCATGAAACTTTGTTAGTCCTAGAATCCCAAGATTATAAAAGTTTCAGTACAATGTGTAGATCAACACACCAGTTAGCCAGATATAAACCACACTTTCGGCCCCTGTGTCAGCAAAAAGGGACATTCTTTTAAGTCTTATCAACTACCTTTCTTCTATTCTTCACCACTGCACAGACATGGGGCTAAAATGATAATCTTGGCTTCTTTTTAGGTCTTATCTTCTTTTCTGCTTTGTGTTTGATCCCTTCCTACAGAAGTTGGCTACACCATCTTGTAGAGCAGCAGGGAGCAGCATAGTCAGGCCATATATGCTTTAGGTCAGAAAACGTACCACTGAGTTGTCTGAATTCATGTTTTTTGAGGAGAATTTAAGCAATGTTTATGATGCTGCCCAGTGCTCATTTATGGTAGACGGTATCTTCTTTTTATTACTTAATTTGTAGTTTGCAAATTCACAGGATCATAGAGTCTTCCTCATTATTTGTTAAACAATAGCATATTTCTTGGACTGGAATGGCTATTTGCTACTTTCATGACCAAAAGCCATCAATAGCAATAGTACTACGGAAAATGCTGTCTTTGATAATGCAAGTTCACTGAGAAGTTTGAATGGTTAACAAAGCTCAGATCCCTGAAAAGTGATCTTGTTTTCCTCACAGCACCACCTTGTTTTTAATAATTATTTTACACCTTCCAGCTTGGTACAGATTTATTTCACCTATACTTTTCCATTTCAATCAGTGACAGCCTCGTATAGCTAATTGCTCCATTTCATGCTAGTACTAGGTTTCTTTCAAGGTTGTCCAGACTAACTTGCTGCATAGTTAAGGAACCTCTGCATATATTAGGTATTTTATAGAAGTGGTAACTTCTAATATGTCTTTTTATTAAGTTTTGCAGGTGAAAACATTGTGGGTCACTGAGAAGGAAAAAAGTGCTGATGAAATTTCAGGTCTTAAAATATTTGTATTTGAAAGTTAAGAGTTAGTACATTAAGAAACTTGCTTATTTGCGGCAGAGTGAAGAGAGACCACAAAAAGTAGGAACTGAATAGTCAGACAAATCAAACAGGTCACAGTTTTCCAAAAACAAAGCTTAGTCAAAATATATTCCTTCAGGATGGGTCTAAGCCTTACATTTTGTCACTACAGCTACAGAATTTTCTAATAGATTGTAATTCTCTATTCAATTACACTCCAAGCAACAATTAATGTAAAAGGCTGTTGTGGAAGAGTTTTTATAATCAAAACAGTGAGTAATAAGATTCTTACTAAACTATTCAAATAAAAAAAGTTACTTCAGTGATTCTTGACCTCTACAAATTCTCTTTAAAGGTTGTTAATCCCATGCCAATTATTTTTTCCTGAAAATGATTCTCAGGCAATTATCGTCCTGCAAAAAACCAACCCAGTATCCAATCACCAAACATCTACTATGCGCAAAACAAACTCCAGATAAGACAATGGTAAAGCTTGAGAGATTTGAACACTAAAGTAAAACTTGATTTAAATTAAGTAGTTGGGTCAAAAACCTCTCCTATCTCCAATGTTTTTTTATGTCCAGTTATCCAGACAGTCTAAAATAAGGTTTTGCACATAACTGACAGGAATTATTCTATTTTGTTTCTTACGAATGCACATGCATATTTGCTGTCTTTTACAAAATTTAGTGTTGAGTAAGTCAACCACGAATGCCAAGAAACTCCACCAAAGCAGGAAAAATTAATGTTTCCAAGCTCTTTTTCTTTTTTCCTAAAATGAAGTGCAGGATGCTTCAGTTTTCAGCATTTTAGAGAAGAATAGCTAATGACAAGAGATGATTCATCCAGAAATAAAATGGATAGAGTGGATATGTGCATTTCTAGGCTAAATAGTATCTTAGTATCTTTCGTATCCTCACTCATTATTTTGAGCTTCAGAGGAAAGTAACACTATAAATTTACCTTAGTCTTGACTGAGGAAGCTTACCGTTTTACAATTTGCAAGTTTAGATTGTCAAATGATGCTTGTTTCAAATTTTCAATCTTGGATTATATTCTGACCTCACTGAAATCATTAGCAAAGTCACTACCAACATCTGTGGAATTGTGATTTTATCATGCAGCTTTTTAGTGCTACACTAGTATGTTTGCTGGCATATTAAGCTCCATTAAATCCACTAGGAAACATATGTTTCATTTGTAGAAGAGTTTAGGAAAATATCACATCTTCAGCACTGAGCTGCTGCTCTTATTCACACTGTACAAATAAAAAGATGAACACGATCCAAATGCATATTCAAACTCTACATGTGTCAGTCTGACAGGATTAGGGCCTTAAATCTTGAATTTGCAACTATGAAACATATCTTCCCCTGCCAAAATTTCCCTGCTTTTCTAAACATTTTATTAACAAATCTTGGTGACAGCTCTCACAAATTAAATCCAAATAAAATACTTGGCAATGGGAAGGAGGAGTGTGATCTTATTTTTGCAAAAAGTCATTAATAGAATTGCTAGACTATTGTGTTGACATCAAGCTACCATGTTATCCAAACAGAGTCTATTCAAGATGCTTCAATAAATATTGCTTAAAATAAGTATGTGTATATCAGCTGAGAAATGATTTTCAGTTAATGTTTAGTAATGTTTAGTTATATGAGCTAATGTTTAGTTATATGATATAGATGCATGCTTAACAGGAAGATTTATGTTGAAATTCTTTAAAGGAATGTGACACAGTAATAAACAATAGGTCATTTTATAGCTTTGGAGGCTATCCTGGGGCAATAGCGTCCCAGCAGAAGAGAGGTTGGAATCATGGCTTTATCAAAGTCAATGGCAGCCAGTCATGGACTCTAGTGGGACCAGACTTTCACCCAGGCAATAAAGATTTGAGACTGAAGTAAGAAATGTAAAAACGGCATTCAAGTGAGAGGGGAAAAAGCAGCATTTTTCAATTCAGATTGTAACTATCTCACGTTAAAAAAAAATGAATATACCAAATGAATCACAGTGTTGAATTTTATGTAAATATTTATATTCTATCATCACAGATTAAGAAATTTTCAAAAATTAATTCTCCAATGTGAAATCTTTATAAGTTTGAGATTTTTAAAATAGGGTGAGGGTGATTAACAGCTGTTACTAGAACATGTTATGTTATTCTTTGTTAGTGTATGCTTATCTGTAATCATATATTTGCAACCACAGGACAAAAAGATCTCAAATCTATAAAAATCGCTGCAATTTACACAAAGAATAAAATTATGCAAAAATTCTAAATGTAAAAAAAAAATAGTAACTTCTAATTACATTATGGTAATATGCTTTGCATGTGCTATTAAGTAACAGTTCATAAGATTAAGTAACAATCTAAAAACAAAGTTTTTTGATTTTTTGATGTCTTATAAAAATCAGTAAAATGCACAAGACTTAGCCACAATTAATCTGCATCGAAATTAATATCAAAACACTGGAAAGTACAATGGAGCAAAAGTCAGTCTGCATTCAAATTAAGATGTACATTACTTAACATGGGTCAAGGAATATAAAAAAAAATAAAGAGTGACCTAGTATCAAAGTGGTATCAAATAAACACAGAACAGGTGGTAGGTCTAGTTTAAGCTGGTATTCATCTGTCTTGATAAAAACCACAACAGGGAAAGATACAAATTTGTGGAAAATATGGGATTTTTAAAACCACTTTCATAAACATTTTGGGTTTTTTTTTTCTACTTTGCAGAGGAAACTGTTAAAATACTTTTTAAAATGCAGCCCTGTGTAATTATTCTGCCAACAAGCTTTTTTGTTTTTTTATCCCAGACAATGATCAAAGAGCTCAAATTGTCTGTTGGGAGTCAATACTAAAAGCACAAGGGAAGGAAACAGCAAACCAAAAGGCATGTGAAAATCAAGCAACAGCAGGGCTCTTAGTGCAGACAGTTACTGTCTCAAGTGAGAAAGGATGCACGACACTAAAACTTACTTCCTTCAGAGATGATGCTATCCCAAGCCACTTGCTGATCATGCAACTGATTTCACCCTCACAATATCTGTGCTACTTGTGGAATAACATTTTCCAAATATATTTCAGATCTGCCTCTCTGTAAGCTAGGGATGTGTTGCATTTTGTCCATCAGCATTACCCTTAAAAGCTATACAAATTTAATCAAAGATTAAATCAGTCTAATTTCCGATTTAGACTACATTGTATATTCTAATATGCCAAAAAACTTTCCTAGAGATTTTTAAATATCATCACTATCGTAACACAGATTTTCCACTGATATTCTTTAATGATCTTTCGGAAATCTGCTACTTACTTAGACTGCTTGCTAAAATATCTGCAATTATTTCTTCCAAATTTTCATCACAGTGATTGAAAGAATTATAAAACCCCTTCACCTCCTACTAAAAAGAAACAAAGAAACAAACAAAAAGGAACATTTTGATTTAAAATACTTTTAAAAAGGCAGCATTTCTGTAAAAAGTTGAATCAGAAGAGCTTTTTCTGGGAATATTTCACCTCCAAACATCTCTTTATTCTGCTGGTAGAGCTAAGCCTTATGTCTAGCTGTACAATACTATAACTGTGCAAATATTTTAACACTTGTGATACTGAACAAGCTCTGTGTTTTAGAAGTGAGAGACCAGTGGAAACCACTATCTATTTCTGAGAAGTGTGATTTCTCTTCTGGGCTCACCAAATGGCTGCTCCGTCCACTCGTGCTTTCCTCTTCCCGATGCAGTGATCGGCAGCTTAATGGCACACAGGGTAACAGTGAAGGTAACAGTTACCTTCAAGCTTACTCTTTTGCAGAAGCGAATTATTATTTGTATAATACCAAATAGAGAGGAGTTACAAGCTAATGCAGGTTTATCTCAATTCTATTTTAATTAGATGAACAGTGCAGATAAAAAAATGTAATCTTATACTAGAATAATTTCTTCTCATTTTGAAATGGTTTTGCATAAGATGACAGCAAGTAAAAAATAATACTCTTCTTTATTAATTATAAAAAGCGTTTGTTACAGAACACAAAATACGTTTATTGATTTCCATTTTAAGTATTGTTATAATCTAGATAGAAAATCTGACCTAAATTGAAACAGCTCTCATAAATTTCAAAATAGTCAGGCAAGAGAGAAATGAATCCCTCCAACATACCCTCTTTTGTGCCACGTACATGCATATGCATCCTGTGTCCAAGTACCACAGAAATTACATTAAAGGAAAGCATAAGGCTTTTTCTCACCGTTGGAAATATGCATATATCAAAGCAAATAAACATTTTTTTTCAAAATTTGGAACTGATGGGCCAACCCTGTCAGCCCTGGGCATGCAATGCCTTCTCAAAAATCAGAGGGGTTTTGCTGATGGTGGTGGTGGGGTTAGGTGGTTTTAAGGCCAACTTTGGCAGAAGTGGAAAAACCTTGCCAGTGCCATAGGGTATTTTGCAATTTCAGCATTTCTAAGCTTACACGGGCACTCTTGATGGCTCCAAAAACTGAAGCCATAGCCATTAGAGATACTTAAAAAGGTTTTGCGAGTGGACAGAAATAGCGTGCGTGCCCTGAGGAGCAGCCCAAGGCGGAGGGCCCGGGCGGGTGGCTGCGGTGCAGCAGGAGCACCGCAGCGCTCGCTGGCCAGGGAAGGGCAGGTCGCAGGCCCCTCCACACGATGGATGGACGGTGCTGCGACAGGAAGAGCGCAGCGGGGAGGCCTCTTCCCGGCCCCCCGGAGGAGCCAGCTCCCTGCAGGGTACAGGGTGGCAGCTCAGAGGGAGCAGAAGCCTGAAAAGCAGAATCTGACCTTGTAACAGACAGAAACCTGGGGAAGATTAATACCAGGGACAAATCATCCTCTTGAGCAGCTCCCGGGAATGCTTGCGCCAAGGAACCTCTACGAGTGATGGGCAAAGACAAAATGGGAGAAGAATTACGGAGGGCAGCCCGCGGAGGCTCTAGCCAACACGTTTGTACTTGTTTTATAACAAATACAGTCTAAAGTCAGCTCAACTTTCAAATATTTCAGCATCTGCATCGGATCAGCTGCTCAATCCCATCTTATTTATGATGCATTTTCAGAACAGGATGCTGGATAAAGCTTTTTATAAAACAAGCTTAAATTAATACCACATATCAGAAAGAAGTAATTACCAACAAGCGTGAGGCATTTTATGGCAATATGGGGATAGAAGCTGGTGAAACATATTATGATACCAGAGGCATCCCTATGTTATGAAGATAACTGATTTGCTAATTACTGCAAATGTTAGGTCCTGTATAAATACCAAAACAGAGACAGTAAGGCACTCTTAATGGTTATACTACTGTTTATAATTATTTCCTGATAATTAGAATAATTTCACTGTTTCACAACCATCTTGTTTATCTCTTTTTCATTTCATAGAGCATTCATTTGGAGGCTTTTAAGCACTTTAATATCCTACATAAGTATCTTCCCATAGTGACTGCTAGCCATGGAACTAAGCAGTCATAGGAGGAATGTAGCAGCGCTCCAAGGATTTCAGTTGTAGGATATCATGTTGTTATTTGTGGTTGGCAGATGCAATAAACCACAAGGAAATACAAAATTTTTGCAACTTCAACTGCAAGAGTGCTACTCATGAAAGAATGCAGCACAATTTTTATGGCATTTTGATATATGCTTACAGAAGTGCTTGCAAGCTGTTCACAAAATGCAGAGTTAATTAAAGTGAATTGCCTTATTTCAAAGAAAATTGATTTAAAGGATTAATTGGTACTTGAGTAAAACAAGGCCAAGACAAAAAAATAAAAAAAACAGAACTTTTGGATTGGGTTTGGGTTTCAAATCTTCACCTGATGCAGAATTATGCCCATGCAAACATTGCCACCACATAGGTAAGCATCTAAACAATTTAGGACACCAGCCTTTATCATATCACAAATTAATCCCAGAAAAAGGAATCCTCACTTTAACTATATTTATTAGGTAATTTCAAGCCATCATCATTCAGTGATAAAATACAGTATTAACGAAAAAAATAATTTTTACATGTTTTAGATTCACAGTACAGACACTAATTTTATACTATATTCAGATTTTAGTCTTCCATTACCTGCTAATTGCTCTAGTATAAAAGTACAGACTGTTTTCTCATTTACACCTATTGCCCTTCAGAAAATGTCACTCAGTGTGCTAATCCGATTCATTTCCTAAGGCCCCTCTGTGTTTCCACATAGTGAGAGGGGATCATTCCATGTTCCAGTTACTCTAATTTTTCAAACCTATCCACTATCTAATCTAGACTATACTAAACTAAGAGGGAAGTAGTGTGAGCCCTTATGCCAGACCAATCAACACTTTTCTGCTCTTAATAACTTTCAGTTAACAATACAGTTTGCTTCTGAGTCCAGTTCATCATCTGTTAACTTCAATGTGCACTCTAGTTACAAGACGTTTTATAAGCACTGTTACTTAAAATGTAAAATTTGAAGTCAGAGGTCAAAAGAAAACCAGTAATATATTTAATACTTTGCTACACTGAAACATTATTTTTTTCCGATTGTATATATGCTGTTTCTCTTCTGCGTGGAATAAATTATCTTAGTTATTTCTACTTTGAGAGTTCCAGTAAAGAAAACAGTATAGAAAAGTCAATCAAAAGTCAATCAACCTTTCAACATGAATGAGACTTTAGTAGCAGCAACATGTTGCTCAAGACAAGGATTTGAGTTTTAAATGCTCCTTCCCTACTGATGCAAAGAAATACAGTCATTCCTAGGAGCTTGGTAGCACTCTGTGACATGATAGCAGTGATTTGATAATGCATCCTTCAGGCAGTGCTTCACACACACTGCAGCTCTCCTTCCCTTGGGCAATATTTTGCACAGCAGAAAGTCAAAAAAACTCAGTCTATGACTGGTAGAAAAAAATACAATAAAATAGGAATAACAAGAACAACGAAGGGAAAAAAGCTTCCCTAATTCAATGAATCTTCTTCAACTGAATGAGGACGCAAAACTAGCAATATATATAAATCCATGACTGTTATGTATTGTTATCCATCGTTCTCATCTAGGAACATCCAAGCAAATGCAAAAGGACATATGGAAATCATGCAAACAAATTTCTAAGATATCTCTGCTGGTTCTTTATGGATGATGGTCTATCTCCAATAACCCTCAAACACAGAAATAGAGGGTGGAACACTATCCTGGAGTAGGAAGTTCTGAAAGAAAAGCAATTTCTTGTTACTTGCAAGAAAAGCAATTGCAGGTTGATTTTCCACTTCCTCCTCCACTTGTTTCCTAGAACTGAGGATGACAAAGACAGCTTTTATAGTTCTGGTAAACCCTGCTGAGGGTAGATATTTCTATTTGACATTTCTTTTGCTCCTTAAGCAAGCCTACAGCTGCGGTACCTAAGTGAGGCTGGTCTCCTGAGACCTGGCTGGTCTCCTGAGTTAATGGCAATGATTTTACAAGATGTGTCATCCCACCCAGATGTTAACTGCAATGCAAAAGCTGAAGCTTGTAGATTGAGAAAACAAGGGTTCTTCTTCCCAGGAGCAAATACACAATTTCCCCCTTCCCTCCTTTTTTTTTGATTCAGTGACTAGCAGCAATACCAGGAAATGAGAAAGAGAAGCCATAATATCATTCTTCAAGCTTAGCTCAGATGAGATTACACATTTTCTTTTATGGTAGCAACAAAGCTGAAAAAATAACTGTTTAATACTAACTAATTAATCTTTTACTTCGTAAGCACTGTCATCATTCCCTATTTCTCAGCATAGTTCTTTATATTTATGTGCATTTATGAAAGGAACAGAATATTTCAGACTCAGGAAAAGCCTCATGTTAGAGGAAAAAATGCAGAGCTAATTCTAGTGATTATGGCACATACATCCGTCTATTACAGGCATGAGAAGTTGGTTCTCTAATTGCAGTCCCATTCCCAAACCACTGTACTTTGGTGTTTATTTATTTCAACTGTCAACTGTAAATGCTATTGCAGTTTTCTAAAAATATCTCATTTAAAATGGTCAAAACAGTATCAGAAGTCTTCAAGAGCCTTCTACACTTTAACTGAGAAAAATAAGTATTTGTTTTCAGAAGTCATGTGATGTACAAACTGAGGAACCTCTGAAATGATGAAGTAATAATACATGACAAAAATACAGTTAGATACTAATAAGAGAGTAAGTATTAGAAATACTGTCTCTAATGTTTTCCCCTCTGGCCAAATATTACTGGATGAAGAATGACAACTGAATCACATTTGAAACCAATTTTAAATATCCTATTATCTTGATTACACAGATCATAGACTGTGTTCAGTTAACACATTCCTCATCTTCCTACATCCATATGGACCAGTGTCTCATTGTTGAGCTATCATAATTAAGCTTCAATTCTCTCTTGATTACCTTTGAGTGGTTTAAAATTATCCTAAAAAAAAAAACCTATGTAGAATTTAACAATATGCTATTAGCATGACTATATTTTACTGTAGAAAACCTAAATTCAGAGTTTATTTCCTGAAATCTGCATGCAGCCACACAAGAAATGCCAAGGGACCAGCTGATCAAATGTACTGATGGAATCGGTGTACCTTTCTCTGATATTCAGTGTCTTGCTGTGGACAGGACAATGGAGTGATGAGGGCTTAGACTTGCTCCGTAATACTCTGCAACACATAACTGCTGTGACCTGTGCACTCAAGAAATGGGGAGGAAGATTCAGAACGCAGAGAAGCTGCCAAAAAAGGTGACAATTTTGCATCTATTTGAGCAACAGAAATGAAATTGAATATTACTTTAAAAGAACATGAAGTCAAAAAGTATGAATTTCAAAAATGAATGAGTATAATTTAAAAGGAGAGAAAAAGACAATTAGATGGACGTTTCTCTTCATGTAGATCACCTTTACAGAGAAAACTTGTCCAATTAAATATCAAGATTTGCATCAGGTAAAATTCAAGAAACATACTGTTCTGTGACAGCAAAATATGAATAGTGAATATAATGCAAAGTGACCGGTCCTGATTTTAGTCTAACTCAGTGGTGTGATACCACCATAGTAACAGTCTTATTTTTATAAGTCTTGTTTATTAATGCAGAGTTTAGGGAAAATTCCCAGAATTACTGTTCTGGGAATATCTACAAATATCCCTTTACAACAATTACCTTTTGAAACTTGTTTAAAATTAAACATAATGAAGATATTCAAATCCTGGAAATGTGCAGAAGTGACATATGTATACGTTATTCTTTGATGTAAATGCTCTGGTCTCAAGTAACCAGTAATTTATAGTTATATATGGTTTACTGCAACATAAATCTGTTTCAGATAGATACTTTCATGGTCAGAAAAAATATCTTATCTTTAATATGCACTACTGCATATTAATAACTTCCACTCTTGTTTAAAGTTTATTTTCCATCATATGATATTATCACACTCACACAGAAGCATAAAATCTAAAGAAAGCAAATCTTTAGGTTATAAAGCTTTTTATTTTTCCTATGGAAACTTTCTGTCCTGATGTATTTTGCAAGTTTTTTTTTGGATAGTCTGTCAAAATGTCATTAACAATGCCACATCTATCATTTCTTTCATGAGACACTACTCCATAATGTTACAGAACTTAGTATTAGATTTTTTTTGTCATTACTGAGCCTAGATTTCCTCCAATGAAAAAATGAGGAAAATATGAAAAACACTCATTTTTGTTTGTTTTCATTTTTTTTTCATTTATCATTCACTAAACATGGAATGTTAGAACTCTAATCTGGTAAAATCTTCCTAAATATAATGTATTTTCAACAATATTTTAAAAGTATTGCATTAAAATGATTAATTCTTAGATAGTAAAAAAAAAAAAAAAAAAAAAAGGGGGGGACATAAGGCCAAGATATAAACAGCCCTGAATCAGGGTACTGAATGAAAGATTGTCTTCAAAGTGAAGCTTGGAAACGAGAACGGCAGTTAGCATCATTTTTTCTTTCACGGGGAAACACAAAAGAGCTCACAATTAGTTAAACGCTGAGGAACCAGTCTGGCGTATTCTCGAAGGAGCGGGGCAGAGCAGCCTTATGATGTGTGGGCAGTGTTCTGACACAACAGGCATTTCAAAGAATCCAAAATACTAAAAGGCAGAAAGGCATCTGGAATCCAAAGATGAAATCTACCCCACAACACTGAAAGGCATACGGTGTTGTGGCAACCAACGCAGTGTAAAAGCTGATGCCTATCTTGGGTGGAAAGAAAGGGAAAAATGTATACTGCTCTCCGAAATAGCAAGCAGGGACAAGAAGACCAAAGAACATAATATGCTGTGATTTTGTCTATTGCATTAGTGAAGAAAACATGAAAGCACAAAAGATTATTTAATTAGAAATTGGACAAAGATGCATAAGAAAGTATTTTGCCAT
This sequence comes from Crypturellus tataupa, assembly GCA_034781795.1. Taxonomy (NCBI): domain Eukaryota; kingdom Metazoa; phylum Chordata; class Aves; order Tinamiformes; family Tinamidae; genus Crypturellus; species Crypturellus tataupa. The sequence goes on from JAWLRI010000673.1 coordinate 5,186,088, forward strand.
GACAAGCTTAACTGAATATTAGCGAGTAAATGGGCATATCTGTTAGACAGTAAATTCTGGTCATATACTAGTGGTGTATACAAACAGAAGAATAAACTATAAAAATAGTGTTCAGGAAGTCATGTTGGTTTGTAGGTAGCTCTACAGGAGCCCCCAGCTTAGACAAGTGTTGGCTTTGATGAGGTTTGTCAGGGACATGAACAGTCAAGCTCTGAGTACCACAAGGGCCTGGGATGCCCCAGATTCCCAGTATTTGAGCCTCATGGTTAAAACTGTTAATGTGTAATTTGAATTCCTCTTTGTGTATTTGCATGCATTGCCCTTCATGCTAGCTGTGCCACACTCCCTCTTCTTGAATCCCTCCCTTCAGGAAGTCATGTAGAGCAACAAGGCTTCCCAAAACCTGAAATAAGGTTTGTCCTTCAGCTTCCTTAGCCCCCAGCTAATTTGGTGGCCACCCTCTAGACATGCTCCAATGCATCAGTGTTTTCCTGGTACTAACCAGTTCCTCAGAACTGGGTACAGTCCCCCAGGTGCTGTACCAGAGGTGCCCAAAAAGGAGGATCGCTCCCCTCAGTCTCCGAGCTGTCCTGCTGCTATTGCCCAGTTTGTCTTCACTGCTGCAGGGGGTCCCAGGGGCTTTTGTGCAGCTTGCCAGGACCCCAGGGCATTCAGTAGAGCTGCTCCCCAGCAGCCCCTGCCCAGCCTGTATTCTGCCGTGCACAGCCAACAGCCAACACAGCTCACAGTGGTACTGGGGAAAAAACAGACCTTACTGGGGTACCCTACCTCTTCTAAGGAGCAGGACTGAAAAACAGTTGAGGGAGAAGCTTAAGTACATCTTGCAAAGAATAAACAATCTGTCAGCAGTGGATCAACACACTCCAGGGAGTTATCAGACACTGCAGCTGAAAGATCAGAACTGTATCAACACTGGCAACTAAGCAAAATAGAGGTGAAACTGGAGCTTATTGAGAGACCCGGCTGAAAAGGAAGGTATTTTTGGAGAAAGGTAAATTAAAGCAAAGATCAAGAAATTGGGGTGGCACATATTTACTCCTATGTGCTGATAAAGTAAATGCTAAGAGTAAAACAGCACAAAAATTTGTGTTCATTTAACGTCTTTTATAGAGGCCACTGTTTGTTTTTTAGATCATGACTACCAACCAGGTCCTCAAAGGTGAGTGGGGAGAAGAACCGGAGCAGCAAGAGACTGAGCAGAGAGGCTAAGGATTTAGTTTTCTCTTTTGTTTACCGCAAAAAAATACATCTGGGAAGCACATCTTTTATTCCTGGCATCCTTTACTTCTACATGTGAAAAAAAAAAAAACATTTACATGATAACTATAGAGAATGTAGCAGCTGTTATGAGACCCAGTAAGGAAATGACCATTTGGAGCTTGTTGTGTGTCCCCAAGACCATGTACAGAGGCAAAGTGCCAGGTAGCTAGACAAGAATGTGCACATACATACACAGCAACACTAATAAAATCTGTCTTAATTTTAACTTTGACCTGGATATAGTAGAGCAATGGTTTGTACCCATATTAAAGAAAAATTCCAGTCAAATTCTACCTTCAATGATACAAAAGAAGTTCTGGAAATAATTTTTGAAGAAAAGATGGCAAGATTATTTCCAGGTTTTCCTGAAGTGATGTTTACTTTTTGCACTTATTTTCTCCATGGTAACAGCGACAGAACAGAGTGTACTACATGTTAGGTCGAAAGGCTTAAATATTTTCCTGTCAAGCCTGAGTCTAATATCAATTCACTGCCAAAAAGAATCAGCTGTAATCACCATCTGGAATGTGCTTTAATTCTAATACTGACATCTTTAACACATTGCTCAGAAACATGTGAGCTCATATACTTAGGGTGCTCCTCGTGCTTGCTATTACTGTATTTGTACCTCATGTGGCCAAAAACTCCTGCATTTCAAATGAATTCCTGAATCAATTTGTATTTGAAGGTGTCACTTATTTGGCAGATTCAGAGAAAAGATAATTACACTTTTCATTCAATTCCTGTATTTAAATATATTTGCATATGAAACATAACACATGAACAAAGATCTTAACTATACAGTTTGGGAAGGAAGAGTTACCACTTTCTCCTTTTGAGACTTAATTTTCCACTTAAACGGAGGTGAAAGAAGGACAGTGTTTGTGAATGTGCTATGAGATTTCACGTTCATGATAATGCATTTTATCAGGTGTTTCTGAGACTGACATAACAGATTTCTCCATTAAATCTTAGTTATTTTAACAATTAATATCCATGCATTTCAAAAAGCACCTGTTTGTTGTGTGACAGCTTACAAGAAGGTCATTCTGGCATATCAATTATCTGCACAATTATATTTTGTCTTTTTAAAACCTAGAGCAGTTCCTCAAGCTTAAAGCTTTTAATGTCATGATATTATTCTTTATCTGAAAAAAAAACACATTAACTCTCCAAAAACGAATTAATAAATTTGAAAAATTTGCATTATTTTTTATTTTGAAAAAAAAAAAAGAATATATATCATCCTGTTGTGTGCAACCTAATATTGAGCACTTTTCATTCTTCACTGCAGGGTTACTTCCCACTCGGCTGGTTTCATAGCTACATTTTTTAATGGAGCAGTAGCACTCACGATAAGCAGCAGTGGAGCCACATTAACAAGTTTCAAGTTCAGCCTTCATCAAAGGTTCACTTAGTCTTCATGGACATCTATATAAATGAGACACTAAAGCTGGAAAATCTCTGCAGCAGATAATTTTCTAAGGAACTAGTGTGTTGAGAGAAAGTACTTTATTCAACTAGTATCTCACTGATACAATACCACTCACAAAAAAGGAAAAAGCAGCAAGAAAAGGAGGAAGAGATTACATTTCATTCCAATTATTGAAATAGTTGTTACACTGTCACATTCCAAGTAGAATAAGCTCATCTTAAGAATATACTAGTCACTCTTTAGATGGACATTAAGAACGATGTTGCTTCAATCATTCAGAGAAAGACGTGACACTTGAATAATTATAAGGGAAATCGGAGAGTTAAAATAGTCTCAGTCTTAGAGAGGGGTAAACGAATTAGTATGTAAAGTTATGAGGTAGAGAACATAAAAAGAAAACAATTTTAAATACTGTGGCATCAAAGAACTAATAACAAAGCAAGAAGAAAGCTAGTAACTTTAACTAAAAAACTTTGACCAGAAAGTCACTTGAAAATGTGCACAATGTTGTCCTTTTGCTAAGATTTCTGTGGCTAAATTCTGATACTCAGTTGTTTGCATCTTACTGCTTCGCTACAGAGCTAGTAAAAAGTATAGATGGAGGAAAAAAAAACTATGCCAAATTCAGTTCTGGTGTAAAAAGACTGACTCAGCTCCCTTGATTTCATCTGAGTTCAATTCATTTGCCTCCAAATGAATTCCATCCAATATTCTTAAAAGAAATGATAATGAGATCATTAGTCTTTATCCAGCAGATGCTGATAATTCAATACTGACTATTTTTTAGTACAGTATGTTTAAGTTTCAGAAGCTCTCTCTTTCCAGGAAGGTTAATTACTATAATGTGTTTATCTAGTTCTCTAGCAGTAATACCCTATGTCACATGGCAATATCACTTTAAAAATAGGGCAGATTAAATAAATCTCTTTACTTGTCCTGTAAAAATATTGGTTGTGGTTTAAAATGCAGTTTCGTAAGTACACCATTAATGGCTTGTCTTCTAAAACATTAAGGCATATGTAACTACAGTATTATGCTCTCCTTTGTAAATCCTGAGGCAATTCTGAAAGAAGATAAACAATGTCTTAATTCCAACTCCTACTGGCTAAATTTAAATGTGCACTAAATAGATAAGATCAAAATTAAGCAACATTGAAGAACTGCTTATTATGCAAAACAAAATATACTTGCTAAATTCTACTGCAGCTTGTTTCTGCAGTTTTCACGCTTAACATGTTTAAAAATGGAAACGACCAGACAGAATGAAACCCAGGATGAAAATTTACTCCATGATGGTTACTGTTATGCTGGACTTTCTGAAGTGCTACAGAGTCTTAATAAATCACGTTTTTGCAGGATTGAACCCAAATTTAACATCTAAATAATGTCATGCTTAACATAAAATCCTTGCCCGGGTTTTGCCTTAGGTGCCTCAGAGCTGGACAGGTCCCAGTGAGGAGGGGACTGCAGGCACTCCGGTCCCCCAGCCCCACGTGGCACCCTCAGGAAAAGCAGCTGACACATTTTGCTAATAATAATTAGTTAAGGTAATAAGGACAAGAGCTGGTTGAGGAGAATTGCAGGAGGAGGGTGTCATGGCAAGCAATAAAATGAAAGAAGAATTTCAATTTAAATGTAAAGTGTCACGCATGGAAAAAAGTCTTCATCTGTCATGCAAATGATGAGCAGTGAGTTGCACTATTACAAGATCTTGAGTGATCACAGCCCCATTAAAAGAATAGCTTAATGCTCAGCACTGGTTAAAACAGCAAATTGTATGTGGGAAGTTATTGAGAAAGGAAAGGAGACCAAAAAAAATCATTGTACTGCTGTACAACTGTGGTTTATTCACATTTTAGATACATCTTTCTGCCTAAATTGATGGCAGAATTGTCAGCACTTTGCAAGAGTCACTAACGTCTAGTACCCACTACTATTCTTAACAAGAACATAGATCATGATTAGCAACACAAGAGAAAAAAACACCTCAATTGTGAAATTCTCAATCAAAAAATAGCTTAAAATAAAGTCTTATTTCAAGTCTTATTAGACTTACTTCAAGCTTTTTGTGATTACTATTTTTATTTTGATTATTTATTTATTTATTTATTTATCTTACCTTAAAAATTCCATACAAAAAAAGAAAAGGTGAAAAGTACTGACTTGGACAAACAGCAAAATCTCAAATACTTTCCTATGATTATTTTATTATGTAGAAAGCCTCCCAGATTTACATCTGCACTTAATCAGATGAATTCTATTTCACATGTCCACACAGCTTTGATCTTGGTTTTAGTCTCTAGGCTCTAAGAGAAATAGAAAATAAAGGGTAACAATTATTAACCTTGGAGGCTACAGTGGCGTCTCAAAGAGTGAGCTACTGGAATGCAGATTAAGTTATTAATAGCAGTTATTAATTACATTATGTTAGTCCCTGCAAACCCCAGTTAAGAACCAATATGCAACTGTGCTGGTATTTTGGACGACAGAAGAGGACAGTTCTTGTTAAAGGGAATTCATGATCTAAGATTTAGATAATACACAACGAATGGTCAAACAGGCTGCAGGGCTGAAGGTGAGTCAGAATGGTGAGTCGGCAATAACACATCGAGTCCAACAGAGTAGCTGGAGGCTCAGGCTTTCGTTTGCATAATCGAATTAAAAAGAAAAGAAAAACTGTCAGGAAGTGGAGGCAAAACAGAATAAAATATGCGAATTATCCTATTCCAGAAAATCTGGATAACTCCAGGTAGTGCCAGTACTTTTCTATGCACAGATTCCGTTTTTTTCCAAATTCCTGAAATAACCCCAGCAGCAACACACACTGCATTCGTTCATGGCACAGTGCTGCCACAAGAGAAACACTGATTCCAATAGCATCCCTTTAAGTACCTTTCTTTTTCATAACTTGCTTTTGTAATGAAATGTCAGTGAAGGGTAAATGGGATTAGTTTATGTTTTTATTCACCATTTCAAAAGATGAAGTGGTTTACTGACGTGACTACACTAATATGGTGCCACAAGGATTAAAAAGACAATTATAAACGAATGACTAAAGGAAGAACATTAAGTCGATAAGCAGGTGAGTACTGAAAAATAATTTCAGTGAATAATAATGTTCATTTTCAGTCAAATCCATTTCATTTCTATTCATAACCATCTTTTGGCATTGCAGGAATAATTTGCAGTATCAGGGCATTTTAAATTCATACTAGAGAACATTAGAAAACAGAGTTGTTATTTATAGCCGTGAATACTTGTACCAGAAATATGACTGAAAATTTTACATTTTCCTGGCCAGGGACACAAGAACATGTGACCCATTTGTTCATCAAAATCAGCTGAAATTTGAAGGCCAGCTTCATGTTCACTTCTTGTAGATGAATAATGCTTTTCAGAAATAATCTGACAAACATTCTCTACTTAGTAAATCTGGATAAATGCCATATAAAAATGACCAGAAAAAAATTTTATTCAGTATTAACATTTAAGAATAATAGCTTAATCTTTGTTACAATCTTTAAAAAACTGACAGGCCTACCCTGTAACACAACAGTTTTTCAAATCTTAACTGTTTTGATCTCATTTATTAGCCGTACATCTTCGTAACTTCAAATTTGCACCCCAGTGTAACTAAGCACAGTCAGGCACCAAATAAAGAAACCAGTATTTCTCAAACCATTTACTCAAGGAAGCAATAAAGAACCCATGATTTATTCCATGTGAAAACAGAGTCTCTGTAAAATACCTCTGAGGTAATAAGAGCCTACAGCGTAACTACACAAAGAATAGGGGTGAAAAGTAATTCATAGTTCTGTAGCTGGGAAATTACGCTGTTGATACTAAGACAGTAGGAGTGAACTCAGTGTGTCTGCAGAGGAGGGGCCGCGGCTGGCTTAGGCACAGCAAAGCAGGTGGGAGCCCCCAGGCGATGCCCAAACCTTGCCCAGCTCCTTCCCGTGCACACTCGCAGATGCGGCTGCTCTTTCGCGCGCCGCAGGCAGCCCCTCTTCCAAGCGAGGCGATCCCTGTTTGTGAGTCATAACCATTCCCTCCTTCCAACACCTGACAAGCAGCCACTGTGGCGCTCAGGTGTCACCTCCTTTCTTTAGAGTCAGTCTAAAACTAGACTTTTTCTTGGTCTAATCAAGGGCTCATCAGCATCCAGGAGGCTATGTGAGCTAATAGAGTGAAGCAGAGCCGGAGTGCCCTTTCCCACAGCAGCAGGGCAGGACAAAACATGTGTCAGTTATTGATAAATAGCTTACCCCTAATAAGGGCCAAAAATGTCATTGTTTGCTCTACTTTTTCATATAAATTGTAGGCCAAAACAAAATTTTGGAGGCCATTTCTTTAATACCATCTCCCCAGACCCAAGGCCACTCAAGCATCTATTATCCAGCCCAGTCATTTGAAAGAAGGAATTTAATGTCCTTGTCACTCAGACTGGAAATAGGATTGATCATGAGTCACTTCTATAATGATCACAAATTAGTGCAATAGTCCCTGTGAGATGCAGCAGCATTGCAAGCCGAAGCCAGAGGACAAGGGAAAGGAAAGACTGGAAAGGCAAAAAGAAGATACAGCAAAGGATGACAGCTGGATCTGCACTATTAAACATTATGTAATATTTTTATGAGCAGAGACAGCAGATTTTGTGCAATGAAGTTCACTGCAGGAGATGAAGCAACCACAACAAGAGCAGCTTTGCAGACCGCACGTGCATCACCTTACCGAAAAGCCAAGCAGCAGTGAGCATCCCACTCACCGAGCAAATTCACAAACAAAACTAGCTGGGCTACAATGCACAGAGTCTCACATGCTAAGTTATGCTTAGCAAGTTTAAGCATAACTTAAGCAAGTTATGCTTAGTCAAGCTAAGTTATTTTATTCTTCCTTTTTAATGATAAACTCAGCCTTGTTTAGAAAATTTCCTACCTCTACTTTCAAAGTCATAGAAACACATTTCTTTCTCAGAACAGAATATGTAGGTCGTGTCAAAAAACTTTGCAACTAATAAAATAAATATCGAATTTACACAGGATTTGAAGTATTAGTTAATAAAAGGAAACTCAGTAAGAATATTCTGTAAAATCCAGAGATAAAATGTATGTATTACTCTAAATGTAAACTATAGGAATTCATATAGATTTACTAGCTCAAACTAGTTGCCTACAACTTGCCATCTACTTTTTCTTTTCCTCTTGCATGCAAGAAAATCACAGGATGGTTGCGGTTGGAAGGGACCTCTAGAGATCATCTAGTCCAACCCCCTGCTCCAGCAGGGACATGTAGAGCACATAAAATAACAGTAGTTCCCGGTCTGATGCTAAACAGTCACCTTCCTTCTGTTTCTTCTGTTGTAAGCCTTGAAAATCCAAGGTCTCTAACCCTCTAGTGGAGCACTAAATACAATATTGGTAGGAGAAGATAACTCTCACACGCAGTAAATTACTAGCATGGTTCCTTCAACATTCTTGCTGAAGTCTAACCTTGTGTTTGTTACTTCCTATTAAAAATGGAAATATCATTGGTACGTAACATTTCCATTTCCACCGAGAGGTAGTAAGCCTTATATGTTACACTCCATTGATTCGAGAAGCACATTTATCAAGAGGCATGTATTTCAGCTGTTGGTACACTGCCAGCCAGCATTTTCTCTTAATTGTCCTGTGCTGCTTATAATTATGCTTGTTTTATTTAGTTTTGCTTGCAATTGACCAGGTACATTCAATCTAGCATGCAATATTGTATATAAATATATTCATATAATATATATATATACTCATATACACACATACACATGCACATAAATCTGAGTATATTAAGGAGAAGGTAGGATGCACTGAGAAACTCCTTTACAGGGAACTAAATAGACCAATAAGCCCTCCATTTTCTTCTCTAGCCACTAACAACCTTGGGCAGTCTCATTCTGCAGCTGAAACAATGTGACTTCCAACATCAAACGGAGTATTTCAGGTAGCATTACGGTGCAGTTAATGAATAAACAGAACCCTGTTTGATGCAAGCTTTCTTATGAAGTTGTCAATGGATTGCATAAGATTTGAATGTCTCTGTCCTACTTAGCTCTGAGACAAGGGCATGGATTGTATTATCCATTATAATACAAAAACTGAAGCAAGCCTTTGTTGTCAACTCTTGCAATTTAACTGCACTGCTTATGATATTAGCTATTTTTGATCTTGCAGTCTTATGATATTGTATTTAAATCCATTATTAGACTAGAATATCATGATTGGTGGAGTTAGATTTTGTTCTATCATTTGAATCAGGCAATACAAAAAATAGATAATCAGATTCACTCAAATTGCTCTTAATGTACTAATGTAACTTTTTAGTTATTTCTGTGAAAATATTGATGGGTTTGTTGAGTTTATTCATATCTATTTCACTTGCTCATCAAAACATAGACTGTACTCCATTTATTGGAAAACAGATGAATCACAGAGTTCATGACTCAAGTAATGGATGTGACAAAATTTGGCTTTATATATTAAATGACTAATGATACCAAATTGCTTACTGTGGAAAAATCAGGACAATGTATTTTCCCCCAAAGCTTTCATGTTGTTATCTTCATGAACAGCTTCCATTTTATTAATTAAAAAATATCACTGTTTAGTTACTGCATTTCAGGATTAGTTTAGCTGCTTAATAGAGAAGTGAATGGAGCTCAATGTTAAATGAATATTGAACTACTAAAAAAAGATCTTACAACCAGCAACTGATCCATTTTACAAAAATTCTTTACAGGCACAGTCAAATAGGTTTACCCTCTTTCACTGACTGCTATCAGTTGTTAAGCAAATATTATATGTGTCCTCCTTGCAGCCTCATGGCACACAGAGAAATCTATCAGTGGAGGGTCATACTAGGAGACACAGACATAGAACTTCCTGTCGAAAGTAAAAGAGGAAGTAGAAAAGACAGGAAAAAGGAACACCACCACCACCACCCCCCCGCAAAAAAAAACACCCTACCATGGGGTTAAAATATTTGAAATTCTATTTCTACTTTTACAACGAAACAAATAAATTTAAGACAGTAGCAACCCCAAATACTCAAAATCAGTCCCAGATAAATGACAAAAAGAGACAAGGATGTAAAATTAAAGCTCAGTTTCAGTGTTTGATTCTCATTAGGCCATGAGAGTCATGGGTTTGGAAGCACTCCAAGAGATCAGTCTGTCTCAAGACAGGATTATCAACACCTCCAGCACCTATCTGACCTGGAGAGACCCAGGACAGGATCCTGGGGAATACCTCGGTAACGTATATGCATCTTTGAAGTATAATATTTTTTCCAATGTAGTCTTTTTTTTTCCTTTTTTTTAGCCAGTTTTTCTTCCATATAATCAGACAACAGTGTGATTTCTTGTTTCACGCAGATAAAATTTATTCAAAAACAATTTAAAGGACTATCTGAAAATAATGTCTAGATGATGGGATACCTAGTGTCAAGTAGAATATGGGAGAGTAGGAATTGACTGAATTTAAAGTACAGCAGGTGGGTTAATAAACACATCATTTAACCTCAGCTAAACATAGACCTTTATTTTCCAATCTGAAATCATTTTCAGTGTTATTTGCTGTGATGCCAAAATTGATGCTCTAGAAATTCCATACAGCTGTACAGAAGCAGGATGGTTGTCATTTTAAATGAAATAAAAATAAATAAATGAAATAAAAAAAGTCATTTTTAAATGAAAATAAGACTTAAAACTTTGTTTTGAAAAAGATATAAAACCCAAACTGCAGTTTAAATGCATGATAGATAAAGTCCTGCTAAAGCCACTGCCTATTTCCTTAGTTTTTTTGAAGCTGATGATAACAAAGTGCCAAGGTATGTACAGATCTGCAGTAGCCCATACAACTTAGTGCTGCCTTTCAACTTAACACTTTTGAGTATCTTGAATACTATTTCTTGAATGTCTTGAATACTATTTTTTCTCCTAATTCTCTGAAGGCCAATTAGATTGGTGTTCTCAGAGTAGCCTAATTCAAACTATCAGGAGTCAGATCCTCATGGAATTAAATTATGGCTATTAATGGCATTATTTTTAGTAATAATGTGGCTGAGTAGATTGATGACTTCCTGATGACAGAGGTGGATCCCCTTTTCAGTCTGAGAGATCTGCCTCCACGTCACAGGACAAAAGCCTGTACCACCAGCTTACAAACTACACTGGAGGGCAGAACCCTACATTACTCTGTTTTATATCATTTACCCAGTTGCTGAATGTATGCATTTGGGTGCTCAGCTTTTAGGATCATCTGGAATCCTGTTCTGAAATTATTCACTTTTCCTCATATACTGTATAAGAAATCTCTGTGCCCTCAACAAGGTATCCTGCTTTCTGGAACATAAATAACAAAGATTATCATTTGATAATGCTGAACCATAGTCATCAAAATCTTTTATTTCTCCCTACTAATAATATTAGTGATCCGGAGGGTTTTGGGTGTTTTTTTTTTTTTTTTTTTTTTGAGAGAGAGAGAGAGAGAGAGAGAGGATGCAGTATTAACTAACTGAATTAATATGAAAAAGAAAGAAATCTAGAACTTAGGGAAAGAGTAAACAATTACAAAAACAAATGAAAAAGTGAAACATTGATACTTTCTTAATACCATTTATTCACATGTCCAGACCTTAAACAGCAAAATCTCACTTCAAAGTACAATAATGTTCAGGTATATACAAGTAAGAAATTCCTTATGACAATTAATGGCATAAATATTGGACATCAATGGCTTTCTCTAAATATCAATTCTATGCTAGATTTTGTGCTTTGCATATTATTAGCATTTTACTGTTACAAAGAGAAGAGAAGGTATAGAGCCCTTAAGATAAGAAGAGTATTAAATAATGCATGCTGTAATTGAAAAGTAAAAGCTGAACAGCATCAAAACTGTTCCAGGCAGTATAATGGTTTTATCTGTTCCTGAAAATGAGTCATTATAATTCAGCAAATGCATGCTCACCAATCTTAGTCTGCACAAAAATTTGTTACAGTTTATGTAATTGTGTGTGATTCAGGATAATATCTGATTAAAAAATACAAAATTCTTTCATATTGAGAAATTAATTTCTTTAGAAGTGAAAGACCACCTCCTTTTCTGATATTATCTGAAGGAACAGGAGGAGAGGAACTAAAATTGTAACAACCCTAAAATATATATCACAATGCAAATGAAAAATAAAGGTGATCTCAAAATGATTTTCTTTTTGTCAAAGAAGTAAAATATTCTAGCTGAAGAATATTCTTCTTGAATCTTCCTATTGGTAAACTTGCAATTTCCAGGTTTTATTCCTTACTGAAGCAAATAATAATAATCTCAAAATCATAAAATCTTTCACAAAATAGAATTGCTCAACAAGACATTGTGAGTGCAGGTTTACCTGCTCTCTCCTAAATGGTACAGTCTAAATATACAAAACAATTTGTGGTCTTGTCTTCTTTACATCTTCTTTGCCTTCCTCTTCCAAATACAAAAAGAAATAAAAAAAATAAAAAAAGTGAAAGTGAGCTCCTCAATCCAGAATGTGAATTAATAAATCATGGAAAACCTGCACTGCGAAATCAATCAGTTTCAAAGTGTCACAAAAAATATCTCCATACTGTCTTCTGTCATAGTCAGATTGCACTCTAGATCTATGCAAACATCCACACACATCATGCATATATATGTTTCTTAGTTGTAGATAAATAAAGAGAAAAAAAATCCATTAATTTACTTTTCCTAAGTAACAAAATGATTTGGCACATTATCTCAAAAAAAAAAAAAAAGGAAAAATCAAACATTCAAAGCTGCCATAAGGATTGTGGCTTTGGTTCTTATTTTTTAATGACAAAAGACATGTCTCCAAGTAATAAAGGTTAAAGAAAGTTTCCTGATTCTTTTCTCTGGCTGTGGGCTAAAGAAATGATGAAATCTAGTCTGACTTTTTAAAGTTACAAGTACATTTCTACTCTATATCTCTTTCCTACCTGCAATCAAGTAATATCAACCTCAGTGGAATCAGTGTATTTTCTGCAAAACCCTTTTGAAAATATGATGATTTAATTTTTCTGGATATCACCTTGCTTAGAAATAAAGGGCTATTAATAAGCAAATATTTCATTACACAATATATTATAAAGCCAAGTCACTTTACAAAGAGTTCACTAATAAAAAAGACAGTTAGAATTACTACAGTGCACAGACTTTGACCATTTCCCCAGCAATGAAGCTGTCTTGTCACACTGTGTTAATACTGTCTTTTCATGAGCTGCCCTCCTGACACTTTAAAAGCAACTGCTACCACCTCTTCTGTCACTGGTGGTTATAAACATCTTACAGAAATGTGACAACTGGTAAAGCTCAGGAAGAGAAATGGAGAAAACTTAGTTTTTAATGGATGTGAAATGGAAATACCTGTGCAGAGAATTATTGCACATATTAGTCTAAATGTCATACTGAAATTTTGAAATAGGATATAGACATAACATCTGCTTATCTGATTAACTTTAGTAATGAATAGGAAATGTGTCTAGAATTTCAAACACAAACAGATATAGCACTATGTGCATTGTAACAAGTCCAAGACATTTTTGCAACAAAACAAAATAAAAAGACATTTCTTTCCAAGTAGCCTAGAGGCGAGAGCACTAAGCTTAGACAAGAAAAAGATGAATTAGTTCCTAAATACTTGTCTAATGACAGGCAAGATCAGAAAAAGAGTCATCTGATAATTAGAACCACTCACTTGCAGGTACAGAAACATAGTCAGGTGGGGACTTTATCCCAATATTCTCCAGAAGTCTAGATGTGCTTTCTCATTTACTGGACATTGTTCTTTTTGGCATCTCTCTCTCTCCCTCTTCTACTTTGATCATAAATATTCAGACCTGAGAATGTTTTTCCCCATTAAGGTTCTGATATTTTTACCTTGCCACCTATCACCTTTTGTGGGGGGAGATGGGGGGTGAGGAGAGGGCAGAGAGGGGAGGCATCTATGAACTGGTATTCCCTGTTGAAAGCTAATCTTGTCCGAAGATGCCAGCTCTATCCCGCAGGTTTCAATTACCACTGCCAATGAAGGCAAGGCTGCATGTCGCTTTTCTGTGTTACAAACAAGGTCAGACATTGTTACTGCTGAAGCAGAAATTGTCTGTGGTACATAGAAATAGAAGAAAAAAAGGCAAAAAATAAAATCCCCACCAATGGGTCTGTAAAATATATTTTTAAAAAAATCAAAAATAATTCAGCAGTAGGGCTCTCCTTTTGCTGATTACAGTAATCTCCCTACTTCTGCCAAAGAAAAGGTGGATAAAATAGCCTAAAAAGAATGTATATGTGGAATATGCAAATCATATTGGAATTATTTTTTTTTTTCAGGAAACTGAAGCTCTCTGGCCTTATAGCTCCCCAGTACAGCTGCATTTGTCATTATTTTTGCATTAGTAATGGAAGGGAAAAAATCCTATCTAGAAGCACCTTCGAAGAAATCTTAGTGCTCCCCCACGCTAGGGGGGTTACGGCAGACAGATGCACTGGGAGTTTTACAGTGTTCCCTCCCTCCACAAAAGCTATTCATGTGGTTCCCTCATAATTACGTCTTGAGCAGAGTGAATCAGTGAATTTAAGATATTATGAAGGAAAAATAACCCATACTCCACAAAACCTTGCTTTGTTGGAAAAATCTGATCTTCTTTTTTTTTCCAAATAGTAACACTTGGCATGTCCCCTCAGAAACACAGGCTATTGCAAGCCCACCAAACCCGTCTTCTCTTTGAAATTCATGACATTCAGATTCAAATAGCTTCAAGTTACCTTCAAAGTATCCCCCATCTTAGACCCTGAAACAAAACACTGTCAAATGTTCCAAAATGAAGTCCACAGAAAACTACCCTTGCAAACTCACTGATGTTACAGAAATAAACAGGCTAAAAGGATACAGGCATGTGTACATGGCTGGATAAAGGATCTGTGACAGCTCATCTGCACTACAAAGGCAGAATATATTTTAGTTAACCTTTCTGACCAGTGCAGATTCTTACAACTTTCATTGGCAACAAACCTGAAGTGCAAACAAAGGAAATTTGCTTGTTGAAGAATGGTGCTACAGCAGCAGGGAAATCACTGACAACAGTGTTAAATGTAGATACTGCTATTTATTGAATACTATTTTGGACCAATCAGCCATGTCACGGTCATGAGCCACTGCTCATTACCCAGAGACTGCCAAACCCCACTGGTTACCAACATGAAAACTAGTGACCCTCTCGGAATCGGCTGAGACAGGACAATGCAACCCTGTGTCACACAGACAGATTTGATACATGAAGGACCCCACAGAAAACAAAGACCTGCTGAAGGGACATTTTCAGCTGTCTGCCACTTTAAGAAATCTCTGACAACTCACTCCTTTAAGAAATCAAGCAAAGATGTTAGGAATCAGGAGGCCAGAATAGCTGCTACTGTTGGGAAAAAAAAAAAAAAAGAAAGTGCATAGAACAGGCAAAAGCACCCAAGGTCATATCTGAGAGGATCACAGTCACATTGTGACAGAAACTGTATTTGAAAATGGTTTTCAATGCAAGAAATTGCGAACGGTGAAAGAAATGTTACAACAGACAGATTAGCAGCCTTTATTAACACCGAGTGCAGCCAGAATGGCTGACAGGGAGAGTGCAATGGCAGCAGAGAAGCCCAGTGAATTACAAAGTTAACAGTTAGAGCTGAAATACCTTTTGAAGAACTGTATAAAACAGAAGATACATCGTGCCAGGCATTGCACTTCACGTGTGCAGACTCTGCCTTAACCCTTTGAACGTAATACCCCATTTTTATGAGCTTTTCTGGCTCACTGCTTGACCTTACACTGATTAGTTATTTGTCACAGGAGATCTGGTTTAGTATTAGACCACCTTTTATCTCCTTTTTCAATTACTGATAGTCTATCTCATCACGCTTTCAACCAGGAGGTAGATTAAGTCACCAAGCTCCTTCCTAGACTTGCTTTTCTATGTATTATCTTAACACTTTGCATTGAGCACTTAAGGATAAAAGGCTTAGTAAAATGTGCTTTACTCACTGACAGAAATATTACTTTTTCTGCTTACTATGTCTAATTTAGAAGACTGAAAATCTATTAATGGGCTATCTGATGATTCTGATATCTCTTTATGCTTAAGAGTTCAATTGATTTTTTTCTATCTACATAGCAGGTAGGTAAATCAACATTATCAATCTGATGGACTCTTCTCCCCATAACTAAGAAATCTATGGTAATTCTTTTAAAGGACATAAACTACAATACATAACTCTGTTTTTACTAGTATAAATGCTTGATTTACCATGGAAAAGGCTGCAAAGTGACAAAATTTTACTTAATTGCACTTTGTCTGCTGGTTTAGAAATATTCTGGGACATCATTTGAACAAACTGAACAATAGCAGTACCACTGGAAAGCTCTGAACATAATCTGAGAACTGAAACAGACTTTGCCAGTTACCTACTTTACACTTTACTTACACAGAAGAGCAACTTAAAATGAAAAGTTCACAAAGGTTGGATTTTGTTCTTCCTTGTTCCACTTCTCAAAGAGCTTTTCAGCAGACATGCCTACTTTTCCTTTGCAAATGGATGAAGCAGGTCAGCAAGGTAAATCTTGAGGAGAAGCAAAAATCTGTCAGCACCAGGGAAAATTCACCTCTAATTTAAACTGGTAGCCTTATTGAATTCATGGTGAGGTGAGCAGATTGGATCACAAAATTCAGTATACTATAAAGCAAAATTAAGTGAGCTTCATCTTTTTATTCTTCTCCAGGACATACATCGTATTTCTTCTGTACACAAGTACATTTTCAATGATAAAATCTTGAGAGTACCTCAAATAGCCAAACGTCAGAAGGGCCCTGGGTAGCTTATTTTGAGATATTTGCTTTCCAGAGCTTAATGGGTGTCCGGGCTGCCTGCCCAAGTTTGAGGAGGAGACATGCACTTCAGAAATCCAGAGCTGATAATGGTGCTGCCAGAGTCATAACGGGGAGCACGTGTCTCCCCGGGAAACGTCAGGGCTGAGGCATCATCCGTTCTGTACGTGTCATGAAACAGCCCTTCCATAAAATACACATATATCTGTGTGGCTCTCCTCTGATACGAGTGCTCTCACCATTAGGACAAAGTCTAGCTCTCCACTTGGCAGGTCTCACACCGGCAGGTTCGGCTAGCCAAGAGTGCCAGTGCCAAGAAAAGATGCAGTGAACCTTTTCCCAGGCCAACTTGCCGTAAGGACGAGGAGGGAATGAATTGCAGGTTCCCTATTTCCTTCCTTCAAAACATATTCATGTAATGCAGTGGGTTTTCCTGGGTTTAGTTCCCATCTTAAAGCAAAGCAACGTTGTTATGAGGAAAATGATGTTTAATGAGGAATTAAATCGGTATTTTCTTTCTTCTTTGGGAATAGCCTGCGAAAATATTCTAAGCAAATTAACTAAACAAATATGACAAGAAGTTTAGGCAATCTACTTTTTCTCTTTGACTTCAAACTATAAACAAATAAATATATAAAAATAACAGTATGCCTTTGTGGTATGCTTATTTGTGATAACCTAATATAAAAATATGTTACCTAAAACTTGCCTTGTTTTGTATTTTCAACTACAGAAATACAATCGAAGGATGCACAGCAATAAATTCTGTAACAGCCTCTATATAGGTTCTGACATTTCATAGGTATTGAGCCTTTGTGCAGAACACAGGCTTTCTGTCTTCCTAAGATACTTCCACAAAACAAAGGAAGAGCCGGATATCTGAAAAGATGTAGCTGAATATATGGCTGGGGGCATTTTTCTGAGCATGAAGAAATAACAGGAGTATATCTGCAGCAAGCTAAAATAATAAATTATGGTTTGATAAATCTCATCAATGCAAAACAGAAACATGAAAAAGCTAGGGTACATTTACTGAATCTCTGGGTATCTCTGTGTTGCTAAATCAGATCAATTTTCAACTACAAATCATTCAGCAAAAAGAACAAAGTTGGGATATCCATATTTTCCATCTATTTTCCTACTCAATTGGAATATTGCAAACAGAAAATACTATGTACATGTAAACAGAGAGGTGAAACGGTGCAAATACTGTAGGGCAAATACTTATGACCGCATCCATTACAGTAGAAGATAGGTGAACTTGAGGCACTGCAGTCCTGAATCCAATACCCAACCCTGAAGAGGACAGAGACCAAATTTTTTTATGTAGCCAGAATCCTGCTTCTGTATCTGCCTGAACTGTTCAAATTTAAGCTGCTCGGAGTACTAAACATTGATGGACACTTAAAATTTAGCACAATCTAAAACCTGTGTGTCCAAACTGCATGACCACCAAGAATACTCCTCATAACTAATTAATGAAATTCTTAAATGAAAATATTAAAGAGAGATATCAGTCTGATATCAGAAAGATTACTGCAGATATCAGTCAAATTAGAAATATAAAGACAGATTAAAAGATGATGGATGCTACAAAACATTTTACAAAAAGCTAGCAAAACTAGCTTTGAAGACTAATAAGCCTTCAAATAGAGCGAGAATATCAGACCTTATGTTTTTCATTGTAAATTGCCTGAGTGTCTTAAGCTGTCTAAACTGACCAGGCCTAGCTCTACCAGGCACGATTTTCATGGCGATGAGTCATCGCTTCCATAACGACAAACATGAAAGCACAGTTAAAACAAAAATATTTCTAAAGAAAACTAATAAAAGCACTTTTGAGCACATCAGGTAGAAGCTAAATGAAAATGGTCCTTCTTTTAGCAATTCAGACACACATTATCTTTCCCATCACCCCCTAAGCCATCTTGCTTCTTTTTCATCTTACTGATTCTTCTGAATGTTTGAGATGAGAGCAAGAACACAGTCAGAGGAGAAATGAAGCAAGTACTGAACTTCCCATATCACTTTTCTGGACAGCAGCAGGCTAACAAAAAGCATAATTTATTGAGGAAAAAGTCATTTATGATTGTGAGGTTGCATGTCTCTTCTCTTTCTAGTTTTTTTTTTTTTTTTTTGCTCATCCATCTCTGAGTAAGGCTTATACAAATAAATTACTAAATTCTTTTCAGACAAATAGCACCTTAACATAACGCTAGACATGCTTTATTGTTTCAAAAAGCTGATTGCTGCAAGATGATAAAAGGAGATGTAAAGGAAACGAGGATTTCCAAACATGCAGAACAATCCTGAAACGGAAGCGGTGATGAAGGACCTTTTAAGGCTTCATCAGAGTTGCATTTTTTTTGTCGACATGGAATTATTTTGCACTGCACAGATGACCTAACCTGCCACTGGGCTGTATTTTTTAATTCTGAATTATATAATGACTGCTTCGAAACAGCTTTATATTAGAGGAAAATTTCTACAGAGCTGGGAAGGAAATCCATAGGATTATGCTCATGACTCATTTGGGTCTCTGTGTTCCAGAAGTGTTTGAATGAGGTAAGAGACAAAATTCCTCATTCATACGACTGACACAGGTCTGAAAATGTGCATTTCTTTTGGCCTTTTTGTTCTAAATTTCTGAAACAAATATTTAAATGACAAGTTTTCTTTCGTTATGTGTAAAATAAGAAACAGATTTACTAAAAACATCTTAAAAAATTTGAGAGGTAAAATAATATATTCAAATATCTCTGTAACAGATACACAAAATTCAAGCTCATGTGCTGTCACAATAACTTTCAGTTCTCACCCTCTATGCATTGCTAAACAAAGATGCATCTGATTTTAAAATTATTATGTAGTTGAAAGAGTTAATGAATTAAGGTGATATTTAGACCACATTCGCTTTACACAAAGGATCCATAGACGTCTAAAAAGGAGGGGAGAGAATTTCCCAAAGGCAAAATCCAAAGTTATCAAAATTGCTTTATCACCCTTAAGAGTACTTATAATCACCTACAGCAGACTGAATGAATATATCGTAAGTACTTAGTATAGCTGTTCTGATCAGGAAAAATGCTGCTCCCTCAAATATAAAGCAACTTAACTGTGAAACACAAGTTTGCAAGAACTAGTAAGTCCATTATCACTTATTTTAAAAAAATAAAAAAAATAAAAATATGGATTTTGATTTAGTTTCATTAGCTTTCACGGGAATAATATGGGAATCTTAAGTAAAAATAAGTCCAGTTCTACTAGAACTTAAAATTGTCCAAAAAATAAGCTGTCTTTTCATGGATTTGTTCTGATAAAAAAGTTGCAGCGTCAGTTACTTCTATTAGTGTTCTGAAAACTATTTTAACACCTTCATTTCCAACATTTATTCTGCAGCTACTCTTCTATTAGCGCTCTATTAATAAACTCAAATAACAGATGGAACCATTTTTTTTACTATTTTGAAAAGATCAATTAATGTTTGTATCTGTAATTTAAAAAATCCACCTATGACTAACATGTGCAGCAACTTACTAAAAATGTGACATAAAAATGACAAAGAAAATCTAAATATTTGTAATATACAAGATTGATTTTAACATGGTCAAAATAAATAAGAGATTGCAGACAGAAGGGGGTTGTTTTGTTGCTGTTCAGTCATGCATAGATTACTTTTAGAAATCCTTACACTTAGAGGAATATTAACATAAAAATGCAGGTGCATAGTGCTTTGGAGTGCCATTATTCTACCTTTTTGGAGGAGGACAAAAGAGGAGGAGAGGGGAAGATATTTTCATCCTTCTTCTATTGGCAGCCCAGCGGCATGGTGCCCACGGGTCTGACATTCCCACCTTCTGCTGTATCTTCCATGTATCTATTGGATAGGTTTTGGTGCCACAACTACTCACCTGCTAGCACTCATTTGGATGTACAGTGCAACCAACATACAGTGTTCCATCTCATACAACATTTTATCGCATAAAATCAGGATTGTAGTGATGCAGATGCACTGCACGACAGCAGATCGATAACAAGAGTTTGCAACATTCACTGGAAAGAAAGTCAGTTCAATTACAGGACCCAGGAGAGCAGATACAGGCTTGTTTCCCCTGATTCTGAAAGCAGAGGCTGGAGAAATGAACTATTGTGAGGTAAATAATAATAATAATAATAAAAAGTAATTGGAAAGAAAATGCAATGAGCTGTGGCACAGCACACGACTGGGTTAAGGAAGATGAAAACAGTGAGAAACAGAGCATGTTCTCAATGGAGTTGGATGAGAAGCGTAAATAGTACAGGGAAACCCTTAATTTCTCCTTGGAAGGAAAGGGTCACAAAGCTCTCTGTATCAGGTATTACTCTGATTTTTTTCTTAGGTCACAACTATATTTCAATTGCGTATTACTCCTGTGCAACAATATCATAAGTAGCTGGATAAACTCACTAAGATTCAGGTTAGATATAGGTCATTAAATATAAATTGCAGTTGGAAAAGACATTTCTACACTCCCTTTCCATACATTCCTCAGAGTCTCTAAGCAGGTTTATACAGTTGCATCTTAGGCCAAAAATAGTTAAATCAGATCATTTCATCCTTCTTAAACCAACCCTTGTTCTGCAGGTATTAAACCACTATTCCCTTGTCCTAATTAACAGCAATAACAGCAGAAACTACTTGAACAAGTAGTGTCCCAGGTTTTTAATTATATTAGAAGCTAGACAAGTTCTATCATAATCAGAAAATGATCCTCAGCCTGCTGACATGCAGTGAAGTCTGCATCATTTCAGTCCTGATCTTATTTGATAAAATGCCCTGAGATGAGGATCATGACAGCCTCGGAGAATAAATAAAGGCAATAGTGCACAGATGGTCCGTCCAGCATAGCCTAGCACAAGTTCGCTAGTTGCATCACCTTTCTGAAATAACTGAGACTATTCTCTCCCATGAAATCTATACAAGATACCTCAATTAAAACCTTCAAGGTCACCAGCTTACTTTCCTGGTAGATAATAAAGAGGGAGGAATATATTGATATTTTTATTTTTTGTTTGAAAAGCTGCATATGGCAAATGATCTCTTCGAAGCAGAACATAAAATTATACTAACTTGAAATCTAATTAATTACCTTTTCCCATTTAACCTATGATTACTTGATTAAAAGAAATGAAATGCTTATTGCAGGAGTATGGTAGGGAAAAGTTAAAATTGTTCACACCAAGCTTCTTCTCATATACTGTTACCATTTTTTTTTCCTGTATAATTTGTCCCTCAATTTCCATTTAGCAATGGTTTGTAAGGACAACTTGTTGCTATCTTAAAAAAAAAGTACTAGGTATTTTTGCATGGATTACAAATCTCCAATTTTAAGTGATATCTGGGTATATTTTACCATTTATTTAAGGCACTCAGCTACGGGTTTGTCTTCCAAAATGTAATTTAAAGGTGTATTTAAGCCACCATTAAACACACATTAAACACGCTCACTATCCAAGAACCCCTGTTATCAGCCTGCCTGGGCCACAAAGCTCAAGCCACAGCTGGGGTTGCCCAAACAAACAACTCTCCTTTCCCGCAAACGCCCTTTTTGCCCATCCTCAGCTTGAGGTTGGGAGCAGGATGACCTGGTTGGGGGGCAGCTCTGTTATGTGGGAGAGCGGGAGTCCCCTGCCACCTCGCGCTGGCGTCACATCCCCCTCAACCTTGGGCTGCAGCCCAGACCTACACGTGCACACGGCTGGTGGCCACCACGATCCTTGGATCACTTTCATCCGATGAGGTGCCTTGTCACGTGCCAGGAGAAACATCTCTGCCCCACAGTAAAGATACTGCCCATGGGACACGAGGACCTGCCAACACGTTGCCTCATTTCACACAGGCAGCGGTCCTTGGGCAACCAGGAGGAGAGGAGAACTGCGGACACACGTCAAAGCACACCATGAGACAAGGGCACTGCTCAAGAGCCGCTCTCCTCACCACAAGTACTCTAATAACAAACTCTGTTTTCAAACACTACTGTCTAATACAAAACCCACATTATAAGTCTCCTCCTCTTTAAGCTGGAAATTCACAGTTCATTTTGTACGTAATTCGGTAAGCCTTATGCTTAATGTAATTTTTAATGAAAATCATTCTCTTATAAGTGTTTTTAATACAATACTCAGCAGCTCCCATAGCAAAAGCTCCCTGAAAGTACAGCCAAAGAAGCTTTTTACCTGTATTAAAAGCTTAAGTTGGGAGAATTCCCACTCTGCCAGGATCTGCCAGGATAGCAGATGCAAACAGGAATTTTATCTAGAAAGACTCAAAAAATTAATGAACAACAAATAAGACTCTAAAAGATTAGTTAAAAACAGCACTGTGCTACATTTCAAGTGGAATCACCATGAAATGTTAATGCAAGGGTGAAAACAGTATCTTAGAGACATAAAATAGTGAATGCAAGAGCAACAGATCTGTTACTGCACAAGCCACACAAGGAAAGAACGAAATACTACCTGAAGGAAAAGAAGGAAATACTACCTGAAGGAAATTTATTTTAGGCTATTGCCTACACACTTCACGTGCTAAGGGAAACTTCACCACCAGACTCTCTAGGTATTTGCACACATGAAAGCTCTGTTTGCAGTCTCAGGGTGTGAAACGATCAAGCAAAAGACTTTGCACTCAGAACACTTAGCAGTGATTCTGTAGGGAAAAGGACTATCCTTCCCATGAAAGTCATTGTGCTTAGATTGTAAGGTAGGAAATTGAAAAAACAGAATATTAAACCTTGCTTGCATTTCAGTAATTGCCTGTACTACAAATTTGCTGTTCTTTTTTGGCAGTTAATATTCTATTATTAGGAAAACACGGATCGTAATGCCTTCCAATTAACTCTATTAGTTATATGTATTTTCCTGCTGTTATTCGGGCTTTAATAGAACAAGCAAACACAACCTCACAGCAAAATGTGCTCCATCGTCTACAGATCTACACAAGCATGTCATGGCTTTAGCTCCAACGATATAGGTTTTTCTCAAATACGTAATTTTCACTGATTTGAATGAGAAAGCACTATCATAACTATGAACAGAATCTATTCATCTGAAGTTAATATATGTTTAAGTTTGCGGGAAACAAGATCCACGACACTCTCAGTTTAGTAAAGACTGCACTAGGTGCTTTGTTTAGCAAAAAGCATAGAAAACCTTGTAAATCACATGACAAAAAAAAGATATTTAATAAGTCTGAGACTAGCATATCTATATATCCTGAGACATATTTTTACTCTTATGATACCTTATATTGCAATTCATGTGTAACATCTTTTATATCATTTCAGTTCTACACATACATGTATAGACTATAGACTTTGGACTATATGGACTATAGAAATAGACTAGCACACACCCGGCATTAAAAAAAAATGGAGAGAAGAAAAGGGCTGTTTGTCAAGATAACTTTTTTTTAGGATCACAGCTTGCAGGTAAAATACCCTGTTCTCAGTTGCTATCATAGAGACACACTACCCACTAGGCAACATCCCAATCAAATTACAGAGGAATTCACCAACATTCATCAATGGGGTATGTGAATTGTACCCCATAATGAACGGGCAGCTGCGAGTGCAGCTCACAGGCACTCGTGTAGCGTGTTCCCCCTGGGGAGCTAAGCTAAGCAATCCTGGGCGACACGCTATGTGACATTTCTAAATGATCAGCTTGTACAGCTTGAAGTAGAAACACTCAGTGCTGATGGAGTGCCGTGCACTAGTTTACGTCCAAACAGAAAGACAGAAGGCTTCCAAACAAAAGCAGGAGTGAATAGCGGATTTTGAGGCTGCCTAAAACATCATATCCAAAATAAGAAAGTTCTTCAAAGCAAGCAAACTAAAATAATTTATCAGTTCTCCTGAGTGTTTTCCCGTGTCTACGGGACACGCTATTGATTGTACTGAATTTTTAGCAGACCTATAAGTTACTCTTGACTTGAGGAAAAAAAAGAAGGTAAAGCACTGGTTGATGTCATAAAATACAAGAATAAAAATCTCCTTCTGGGCAGTACGGTCTCGGCCTGAAAACCAGTAATAAACATATGAAAATAATGATAGACACAACCATATTTTGGTAATATTAAAAAAAAAACCTCTTTGGTAAAGATATATACATTTATTCATCTTTCCAAAATACTCACCTAACTTGTTCAATTCCCCTTCCCACACAGTTCTGCAATCAATGATCCAAAGGAAAGACACGAAATCTTGATTTCTCAACAGATTATAGGTTGATGAGCATAAAAAGTGGTTTGATATATACAGGAGGAAAGCCATCTGTACACGTATCACAAAAACAGCACGTACCCGAAGTTGAAGCCTTATGTCACCCAGGTAACACTAACATTCTTTAACCATATATTTATTTAGGTAGAAATTAATAATCCAGCAAATAAGTAATATCCATTTTTGTACTCTTAAAAATAAGTAGAACAGGAATAAAAAGAGAGGACACCTAGTGGTGATCAGTGATAATTATGATTGGAAAATTTCTCCCATAAGCAATAGACAAAATTATTAATATAGCACCTGATTTGGTAATGCCCTTACAGACTTGTTCAGTTTTCAGACACTTCAGTGTGACTTGGCATGTAAGCAGGCTTGCGCTTCGGAGCTGTGCTGAATCACAATTATTGTGAGGACTAGGAATAAAACGGTAAAAGTAGAACAGGACACTGTCATGTAATGCGCTCAGAAATTCTGGGAATGTTTCACTGACCACTTGAGAGTAGCAATGAAAACGATGTAGTATTATTAACTTTAAAAGGTTAGGAGAAATGAAAAATATTTTTCAGTACAAATCACAAATCACAAAATAAGATATGGCTGGAATATACAATCATTGCATATTTTATAAAATACAACCTCTTTGAATCTCTCACAATAAGCATTCTGTCACTTTAAAATATGTTCCAGTTCTACATTACCAGGCATCTGAATTGCTAAGATTTAGAGTGCGGTTTTAGAAATACCGGTTTTATTTATTTATACATCTAGTCTCTCTTGTCCTCTTATTGTAACAATTCTAAGCAAAGCTAAACTTTGTTTTTCAAGTAGCTTTTGAAAAATGAATCAGTAAATTCATATTGCAAGTAAATATAAAGCAAAAATGGCATTGCATTTGAGATCAAATTCACAAAATTCACTCTAACAATATATTTCTTCTTCATTATCATATCTTTTTTTTATTGGTGAGTTACCTAAAATATAGGCATCTACTAATTAGCTTCATACAGGCTTATGTAAAATGTTGAGAGGTCAGCATTCACAATGTCTCTTAGAAGCATCTTACAAAAAACAATTGTGAATTAGACCATTCAATGTTTTATTATTATTGTATTTGAAGCAAATATATCTCCTTGTATCGAGTTGGATTTATGTTATTCACCGGCCTATTCCCTTCCTGAGGCAACTTTACTTCCTGAGGCATCGGGCATCAAACTACAAGTTCTCTCATATTGGATTCTCTGTACATAGTAAAGATATGCTAAGTTATAAGATCCAGTTCCTACTGTTCAGTATATTTTTCATATTCTAATAAAAAACAACCCACCTGTAAGAAGCTATTGCTAAAATAGTTTCTGCCATCGGCAGTTTAAATAGTTAACTTTATTTGCATATTAAATTATCTAATATTATCTAATAAGTATATAATCTATCTTTTTATCTGATTTGAAAAAGATTGGCTTATTAGATATTTTCGAAGCAAATAAGCTGAGAACAATGTGAATTTGGAAATTTAGCAAATGAATTCCTGCCAAAATATATTCTGTATCTTTGTTTAAATGTCTCCTCTGATTTCCATTGTCACTTATTTGGACAAATTTTTAAAATCAGACTGATACAAATATATCATTATATTTTATATATATCTTGCACCACAGGTTTCAGCTGTTTCCTCATAACGATTAAAGAGAAAGTGTCTGAAATAAACACATTACCTCAGTATTACCATATAAGACTTAGCAGGTTGATACTCGTTTAACCAAATGAAAAGATGTGGAAGTAAATAAACAAAAGGAACTATGTTTCAAAAATAGCGTATAATAAACCTTCAAATTACTGTCTGCTCATCCTAAAGTTCAGGAAACACAAGGCTAGGAAAGGAAAAGCCCAAACAATTTCATCCTGTCTTTTCTGCTTAAGGACATAAATACTCCTCCATATGATAAGAGTATTTTTAAAAAGCTTTGTTGATTATTCAGTTTTCCAGGAATTATCCTCTTGGCAATTTATTATAATTAGTTTGCTGACCATCCTCTCAATATTTTTCACATAATGCTCTTTAATCTGGATCCAAATATGCAACATTTCAGTTGCAGTCTGTATTACATTAAAAACCCACCTGTATAATTCATACAGAAAAAGTACTAAAGCCTTTTAACCACACGCAGATAAATAGGGCCCAGTTTTGTGTCATCATCAAGCTGGCTACAAAGTTGTTCCTCATTATGCATGTACAAACATTCACAATACAGGATAAAAATTAATGCCATCAGCAAACATTTCACTGACTGTCGCCATGGGAAAATCCAGCTACTGCTTTCTAATCCAGCAAAGTGCATCCCTACTGAGTTTATTAATTTAAAATATTGCAATGCTATAACATGTGATTTCTCAGAATTTGAAATGGATCACCAGTTAGAATACTTTCTCACTTAACATTCAAATTAATAAACTGCTGTGATAGCAACAGCCAAATATCAAAACCTACATAACCGCCTATATTTCTGACATTTCAAAGAGCTAGAGCTGATGGTTGCATGTCCTTCATTTGGGGAGTTATCAAATTCTACTTAGTCTCCATATTTATCCCAGCAACCGGCATGCTCCTCTTTAAAACGAGTCAGTAAGCCTAAGGCTGCTGTATGCGTGGTTCAGCAACAAATAAAGGAATAGTACTACTTCAGAGCCTAATTTACCTCTCCGAGAATATCCAGGGAGAATGATAACATGTTATATCAAATCTAAAATCAGGGATTCAACTTATTTTTTAATATTCTGCAAAGAAAGGATCACAGGACAAATAATTCTGAACTTTATTAGTAGAACTGGATGCAAAACAGACGGCCCAGAGAAATCTTCTTTGTTCTTGAAAAATCATCTGCCATTAGCTACAGATTACATTGTGGGTTTGGATGATATCCTCTGATCTCTTGTAGCCCCATTTAGTGCAAGATTCAACTTCTCCTGATTTAGAATACTTGATTTATATTTGACAACAGAGGTAATAGAAAAAAAATCTGTATTTATTTGACTGCTTAGTTGAGTTTTATTGTGACAACCCATTAACTCAAGCTGCTGGAAAATAATGTCATTGACCACATTTCAGAAAGTTATCTCTCTGCAAAGTACAGAGGAGACAAAAGCAGAGCTTTTGCAGTAGAACTGCAAGATGTTCCTAATCATTTGCCTTAATTAAATTGCATATAAAACTGCCGTGTTCTTTTCCTGTGTAAAAAATATTTCTACAATGCATTATGGGAAGCAAAAAGATACAGAATTTACTATAATAATAATAAAAATGACTGATTCAAGAAGATATTTAAAAAACAGCTAAGAAGAAACAGCTATAATTCTAAGTTTGATACTTAGAAAGTGAAAATGTTTCACAAAATAATTCACAGTACTTTTAGTTGCATGAAAGGCTTAAAGAACAGCAGTTATTTTTCCTGTGTTTTAGCACTTCCCTTTAAAATATATTATGATATTTAGATCTACAGGAATGGGGCAGGCAAGAAACGAAATGACTGAATCATGGTGGTATGTGCCAAAGTTTCAAACACTTTCTAGCCCTAAGTATGCAAATTAGGGAATGCCATAATTTCCTGGAAATGTCACCATGCCAAATTGGCAGGAAGCATAAGGTCACGTCTGGAAATAGTGGAGTTGACAGCTTAGAAGGAAATGACTCAAAATTTGAACTCGAAGTAAGCATTCTATATGTTCAGTCTACATACAAGCCTTCAGACAAGAGCGTTCTAGGAAATCTACTCAATTGTAAACGGTTTCAGTTTCTCCTGGAATAGAAAAATAGGAACATGCATTTTAAGTTCTCTTGGATTAACAAAAAGCATTTAACTCACAGTTGTAAGTGCTATTCACTGAACTCACAGGCAGCTCTAGCTAGTTCCTAAAATTTCTGACTAACTCTCAGCATGAGCTCGTGCCAAAGGGATTTTCAGTCTCTGTGTTTAACAGCCTGAATCAGAAATGAACTTCCCTCGCTTTCTTCAAAAAAGGGTTTTTCCACTAGTACCTATATGTAACTACAATCAGTAAGTAAAAACCCTTGATTCCATACTCGTTCTGCGTAGCTCTCTGGTGAGAACTAGTATATCTAGAGGAATAAGATCTTAGTGAATAAAAATATAAACATCTTACCTCTTCCCACTGGTGTATGTATCTAATAAGTCTTGAAAGTCGTAATAAACGTAACAGGCTGAGGATTTTTGTAAATCTCACGATCCGAAGCGCTCTTGCTGTCTTGTAAACCTCTGAATCCATTCCTTTTTCT
>JAWLRI010000673.1:5230988-5242793 GCA_034781795.1 Crypturellus tataupa
TGCCTCATGGTCAACCTGTCGTCCACCATGACGCCCAGGTCCCTCTCTGCAGAGCTGCTCTCCAGCAGGTCGGTCCCAGCCTCTACTGGTGTCTGGGGTTGTTTCTCCCCAGGTGCAGGACCGTGCACTTGGCCTTGTTGAATTTCATGAGGTTTCTCCCTGCCCAGTTGTCCAGTCTGTCCAGGTCCCTCTGGATGGCAACCCTATGAATAAAAACCCAGATATTGTTTCTTTTTTTTCTTTCTTTTTCCTTTTTTTTTCCTTGCAGAAGAACGCTGTTCTTCTTTGCAATCTAAACAAAGGCAAATATGTGTGTCATTGCTTTGGGTTATGCTAAAAAAAAAAAAAAAAAATCACCATGAAACCCATACCAAAATGTCATAGAATTCCTGTGGCTTAAAGGTGATGGGGAAGGTTTTATATTTGAGTCTTGGGACCCAGAATATTCAGTAACATCAAACTCTCTTTCAGTTTTCTGATTATGTTTTCACAAGAATGGGAAAAAAGATGTGCCTGATTAATATTATTTATATTTGTACTTAATGAAATTTAGACTTCATAAGAACAACATGGTAGTTAGACTTGTGCAGAAAATAAATAGTAATTCTATTATTCACATTATTTTAGCAAGATTAAACATCTCTGAATGTTTACTAGCAGTTTGTTAACTAATCAAAGTAAGTGATATAGATATGTTATTGCAAGAGTATTTTATTTTAGGTTTCTTAGACATGAGTACATGGAGGTAATCATGAATTAGAATATGATATAAAAGTACGGCATAGTAAATAAAGGTCTAGGATTTGGGGGATTTGGTATTTAAAAAACGGCATAAAGTGCACATAGTATATAATGAGTTGCTTAGCTTTTTCTGTATTTTAATATAAAATCGTATTTAAATTTGCTTAGCCCAGTTTTTGATTTTTCAGTCTAGGGAGATCTTTTTTGATGTACCTTGGAACAGAGACCTGTGAAATAAGAAGTCACTTAAACCATATAAATCTTTACATTTCTGTTTACCTAAGATGGGTGACATTGTGAA
This sequence comes from Crypturellus tataupa, assembly GCA_034781795.1. Classification (NCBI taxonomy): domain Eukaryota; kingdom Metazoa; phylum Chordata; class Aves; order Tinamiformes; family Tinamidae; genus Crypturellus; species Crypturellus tataupa. The sequence continues at coordinate 5,232,031 of JAWLRI010000673.1, forward strand.
ATCTAATTAAACTTCATCAGCTTCTTTTGCAAGGTTTGATTTGAACATAGTGTGTAGGGCACACTGTTTTTTAGAAGAAGGCACGATGCGAAATTCGGTAGAGAAACATACTTCATTTGGTTGTAAATAGCAGTATCCATTCTCATCTGTGCTTTCACTCAACAGAATGCTTGAGAGCATTCTGTGTCAACACACAATTTTGACAGAGAAGAAACTCTTAACCTACTTTGCAATGTTTAATTTTTAACCTGACAGTACATTTCTCGCTAATTGCTTGAAAGTCCTTTAGCTGTCTATTCCCCGATTCTTTCCCAGAGGCATGATTTAATTTTAAAAATCATAGTGTATTCAGCTCTAATTATTGGAGAGCTCATTCTAGACACATAGCAAGGTATGTTAATGACCAAAAAATGTATCAGCTGGAGTCAATGTCAGTACTACTTCAAGGACACTGTCATTTAGCTTCCCTAAAATCTCTCTTAATATCTTTTAATCTGCTGATAGATTCAGGCAAGCTGCACGATATTTTGAAATAATCTTTTCTATTACTGCCTTGGTTAGCAATACAGCTGGAACAGGCTGGAACAAAACTTGTGTTCATAAAATGTTCATTTGTTTGTCAAAGAAATGCAATCTGTTTCCACTCTAAGACCACCATAAGACCAAAGACTGTTCTTATTCATGCCAGCGAAATTCCCACATTTGCAGGTGCAGCATGTAGCTAAGAATAGAATTTGGTTCTTATTGTGTTAACTTCTGTTCTGTTTTTGAGGGTGTCTTAACTAGTGAATTATGACATTTAATACAAATACTTGTTATTCTATTGGTATTTAGCATACTGATGGTATATTATTTTTAAAACCCTAAAGAAATATCATATTTATTAAAGAAAATGTTATTCTTGCTAAGATACTTTGTTGTCACTTGAAAAAGAACTGGTTGCTTTAGTTTAATTTCTAAAATGATGTTGAAGTCTTTCTGGTTGCCTCCAGATCTCTTCTCAATATTAAAGTATTGAAAGTACTGATGCTTGCTCGATTTGTTGTGTAGTATATTACACTTACCTTATCACATCCTCAACAAAGCAACTTCTTGTGGAGTGACTGCAGCTTTGGCAAGTGCCGGTTTGATGTGGTCTGAACTTCAAGCAAATCTGTAGGCCAGTAAATTTAGGGGAATATTTCACAGGAGTGAAATGATAATGGATTGTTCTAACTTGCTCTAGATATGGGAAATATCAAGAGATTTTATAAGATCTATCCAACATCGTACCTAGGAGATAGAATAAGTGCTATAGATGGAAAACCATGGAGAAATAATCAAGTTTGCACATGACTACTCTGCAATTTCCTCTTAGACCATAAAGTCTGTAGTTTTATTCCTCAAAGACTGATGCTCAGTCCGGCAGAGGAAATACTGCAAAACCATCTCTAGACCATACTCTCCTTTAAAAATACTTTATAACTTCCTGGCAGAAGATGTGCAGGCTTCTGGGTTCTCCAGACACAGTGTGGGCTATAGCTGCTCAGTAGCAAAACAAAGATTTCTTTGCTAAGGATTAGGATTAGTCTTTGAGATGTAAAAAAAACAAATGGGAAAGCCAACAGCAATATTAAAATAAATAAAGCATATGTAACTCAAGCTTAAATTAATAGTTGGGTGTCTGAATAATAACTTATTTAGTAGTTAGTCTCAAGAATACTCGAGAGATGTTCCATTTTCGGAATGTATGCTCTGTGTTTATAGAAACCCAGTTATATAGGTGACCCCCTAAATAGTGAATCCTGCATTTTTTGTCATTTATTTATATCATTTTTGATGGTCTAGTTTTCCACTGAAATTCCACTATAGACACCTTGGAGTTCTTATCTGAAAGTCTGCAAGAGCATGGAGTAATCCCTGTAATGTAATCCCTGACACGTCATCTATCTTGATTTCCTTCATTCCTTCTTTCTCACTTATTTCGCTTGTTCTCTTTTCCCCTCATTCTGTTTTTCCTTCCATAATACCTCTCCCTTCCTAGAGATACAAGCCAGTTTGAATTCTTTATACCAGTGTAAATGTTGTTCTGATGGTTTATTTAAATTTAGCTCTGTATAGTTTTTGATTCTTACAGAGTCTTTTAATTAGGAGGTTATGAGTTCTCTTGTAATCTGAACTACGTATTCTCCATAGTGTCGTGGAGTCTGCAGTGTGTACATTGTGTAATTAAAACACTTAATAGTATGTTCTGTATTGCCATGATTTGGGCATATCAGCAGCTTTCTTCTGAGGACAGGTCTGATGCAATTGGATGTGCTATTAGCATAGGCCTGGTAGTGAGATGTCTCCATATTGGCCCTTCAACCTATTTATTGACAGCTTGGGGCTTGTTGTGTTGCCTATATCTATCATACTATCTATCCTATATCTATCATACTAAAGATAAAATTAAAGGAGCTCACTTACTGTAAAGGGAGTGCAGCGTCAAGAATAAGCACTGCCAGATGGTAGGCAATCTAACAGAGCATTTTAAAAGGGTCAAAATATGAAAATGTCTGAAATCCAGTGGCTTATTAAGCAATAGACTTTGCATGTGTGGGACAAGTGAGATATAAGTAGCCTAATTTAGATGCCCACATGACCAAATCCAGTTTTTAATTGCATACATTCTGTCAGTGAATATGTGAAATATATGTTTTTATTTACTTACAGATGCTTATTAAAACTAGAGTAGAATATTAAATGTAGTGTTATGTATTATATTTTCTGCATGCTGAAAAATTGAGTAGGACTTGTGTTATGGAAGTAGTGAATTTATTATGAAAGAGAGATTATGATTCTCTGTGAAAGAAAAGGAAAATGCTGAAGACAATTTCACAGAATCACAGAATGGTTGAGGTTGGAAGGGACCTCTAGAGGTCATCTAGACCAACCCCTCTGCTCCAACAGGGGCACCCGGAGCACGTGGCACAGGGCAGCAAAATTTAAGTTTTTAATGCTAAAAAGAATCAAATTCAGTACCTAATAGTTGTTCGGCTGTTCTTGTTTCCTGAAGGTGTGTTTTTCTGTGGTCTGCCTCTATGCTATGCTCTATCTTTTGTATGCAAACCAGTTTTCTTCTGGTGACTAATGATTCTCATTATAACAAGTGATGAGATACCCCCATCACTAGACTGTCAGTGATCCTCAGTGATTTCTGCTCATCTCTCCCCATTCCTGAGGATTATATTAACACTCCTTTTTATGACCATGGTTGTTTCGATCACTTCTAAGCTGCAGTCAATTTTTCACATCCAAGACAGGATAGATCAAACTTATCATTTTGCAGAAAGGATGGATGAGCTGCATTTCCCCTCCCACACTTCTTGTTGTTGCACAACATGGTTCAGCCTTTTCCAAGGGGTAAGAGCTGACTTCATAGAACTATAAGGGCCAAGAGGGCTGTGAGATACCATCTGTCTAAAATGGTACCGCATGTTACTGTGGTGGCTCCTGACTTGAGGCATCTTTTGTGCCTTTTTTAAATCTAGTAATTCCATCAAGTACCCATGGATCTACTGATTATATGCCACTGGCAAAATAACTAAACAGAAAAAGATATTTAACTTTGATATTTTCAGGACAAAATTCTCCATTTCTGGAAAGGTTTTGAAAATACTTATTTTACCTGATGATACAAACATCATGTGCAAACCTCTGTCTAATATCTTGTGGAAGTTAATAGTTATCTATCTGTCTTTGGATTTCAGAGGAAGGGGTCTAGATTCTTGTAAACACCTAGTCTCAGTGCCCAAATACCTTTGAGAATTCCAGCCACAAGGAGCCTTACATGGTGTAATTGATTTAAAAATAACATCCCCCATGAGTTCTATGCAGTTTTTGAATTTGTGTCAGGAAAATTTTATATTTTTTATGTTCCATGTCAGTAAGATCATGTATTTTGATTTTGCTGTTTATAGACCAATATTTTTTTAAGATTCTCGTGGTAATTTTTCACTTTCATTTCCTTACTTTTTTTCCATCAATTAATTACTAATATTTATTTGACTTTACTAATTATTGCATGTGTCTAATTCTGTTTTTGTAGTTCATAATTCTTGTTTCAAAAGGCAATCAAATGTGATTTAAATATCATTTTACAATAAATATAATTTTAGCGAGTTGTTAAGAACTCTTGTGCTTGTTGTGGAAATAACTTAGAAAAATGAAGAACGGGTAATGGCAAATCAAAATAATGGCGTTGCTCATTTTTACTTTTAAGGATTAAAATATATTTCAGACACTGTCTTTAAAAAAAAAAAAAAGAAAAGGAAAAGATCAAATTCACAAGAGAAGTAGATAAGAAACCACTGAGGAAATGCCACGTCTATCCCCCTTTCTGCAAACCACTCAATGTTTGGAACACCAATCAAAGTCTAAGATATACATTTCCCTCATTATCTGGAGCCGGTTGAGCACAAAATTCCTGAGGCCCAAGGCACAGGGTATCTCCTGAAGCAAAGTGATGCTGCCCACAAAGCTTCCCTTCGCTTAAACTAAGTACAGCGGAAACCACAATATTTTTCCCGGATGAGTAAGTCATCATTGGAAGACAGTTATTCTCAATTTTTCTCTCTGTCAAAGCAGAACAACTGTGAGAGCTGATATTGAAAGTATCAATGCCAGAAGTGCTGTCAGAAGTGGATAGCAGAGGTTCAAATCCTGTCCAGCAGAGGATGGAAATAAATCAGCATTTTCAACACCTGCACTGAAAGCTTTTGCTTCCTGATCTGATGGCTGAAAGGAAATACTAGTGTACATGCTCAAATATATCGGATGAAAACTGTATTAGTTCAGTTAGTATAAATAGATCAATTCAGTTAAAGACTTTAAAAACCTCCACTGATTGAAAATACTATGTATACCACACAAAACATCTTAAGAAATGACATATGCAATTTTCCACACGTGACTTTAACTGCTTCCCCAGGTGTACTTATTCCGTTATTTGTCACATGGCAATGCACACTGAGAATTCTGTGCTAATGACCAGACGGGAAGAGAGATGCTCAACCAGGGAACTCAATATTCAGTTTCACCATCATCTTTCAAAGCCAGATTTCTTATTTTATGCACTAAAAATGCTTGTCCTTACCATAAATGAAAAGCAGCTGATGTAGGTTTCTTCTCCTTCCTCTATTCACATTCATAAATTGCTATTCACTACTCAACATGCATCCTGGTCTCTCCACTGGCCATTTGCCTTACACAGGAATTAAACAGATGCAGTGAAGAACTGCTACCTCCGTTTAACAATTTTAACACTTCTTTGAGTTTTCCCAATTTATACAGCACACATTCCAATTTACCATGCTTTTGACCGCATCACTTTCTGTCTGCATTGCCAAAACAAATCAACTAATCATGTCGCAAAGTAGAACAGTGATAGCTAGACCCAATATTCACTTGTTTAAAACCAAAAGGAAAACCCAGAAAAGAAAAACAAGCAAATAAGAAAGAGAAAATAAGATGTTTCAGTTTTTGGCCTGAGTAACTGTGACCTTGTTAGTTCTACCTCTCTATTCCTGCTGTCTTCTTCCTGGGCTGTTATTCACCCTGCAATGTTCCAGTGGGCTCCACGCAGACAGGCCCGAGCAAAAGCTCCTGCAATGAACCTTCCCCACAGCACAGGCTGCAGGTTTCGAACATAAACTAAATGTCTGGGGATCCAGAATCTGTCCCAGACGCAGTAGCTAGTGCAATTAAATGCTTTCCTGAGAGCTCTTCTACAATTTAATTCAGCATAAAGGAACAAGAGTTGCCTCTTTTATTTTTTTTTCCGATGGAATAGTTTTGGCCCAAGCAGTCAAATCAAAGCAAAGCAAAACCAAAAGAACATCCTCCTTCCCACATTTACCAGGTATTCCTGATACCTAATAAACTGCAGTGTCAGGCACTCTTAGATCACACAGAAGCTGTTACGTTCAGAGAGGAGGAATTCTGCCCTGCTCCCCTCCCTTCGGATGCCCTCTGCCCAGGGAAGCACCGCTAGTCGCATCGTTTGCACACTTCCAGTTTAGGAATTAGACTCTATTACAGCTTGTTACAGGTATATGCAACACTCCAGGGTATGGTCACGATCCTTTTCTAAAACCATAATCTTCATTACATTTAGAAACTACATATTGAAAGCACTTACTCAATTGTGGCAGATTACAGGCTTGAGATAAATCTATTAGCTATTTTGTTCTCATTTAGTCAAATGAATTTTTATTATTGAACCACTGCAAGATACCTGCTACCAAGATAAAATTTAAGTATATATAATATAAATATATATTCTATTCTATCTTCATTGAGATAGAACCATCTAAAATAGTTATATAAAAATATATATTAAATAAGTTTTTCCTCCACATATTTTTTTTTAATAAAAATGGGAGTAAATCACTTTGAAATGTGAAGAAACATGTCAGTTTTCAGCCTCAAAAATAAGATTGATAAAGATATTTAGATCTGAAAATTAGCTCAAACTTAACCATAAGCTTTGTTACATTTCACCTATAAATATTTTCTTAAATATTCTTTAAATATTTAAATATTTCTTTAAATATTTCTTTCCCCGATCTTTGAGAGTTCAGACAGAGTATTCCTGTCTGTTTAATGACTCTGCCCGCTCCTGCGCTGCTTCTCTGGATCAGCCGCAGAGCACAGGTTAAGGGTGACAAGGGAAAGTGTCTGCCTGCAAGTAAGGGTGGCTCTAATTGCAGACACTGATAAGCTACTCTAAAATAAGCACTTGGAGAAACTTTGGTCAGGGACCTATGACCTTAACTATAAACAGCAGGAAAAAGTAATGGGAAAGCTATTTACTTCCATAAAGACAGATGACTCTTCCTTTGATAAAACAAAACAACAGCAAAAAAAAGCTAATCCCTTACCATTCTGGATAAAACACCAGATATCCATCTTTATCTTCCATTCATACTCACTCAAAATAAAGTTGTCTGAATGTAATAAATACGTTTCTGTCTTCCAGCTGACTTTGGTCATGTGGGCATCTAAATTAGGCTACTTATATCTCACTTGTCCCACACATGCAAAATCTATTGCTTAATAAGTCACTGGATTTCAGACATTTTCATATTTTGACCCTTTTAAAGTGCTCTGTTAGATTGCCTAGCATTTGGCAGTGCTTATTCTTGACACTGCACTCCCTTTACAGTAAGCGAGCTCCTTTAATTATATCTTTAGTATGATAGATATAGGATAGATAGTATGATAAATATAGGCAACACAAGAAGACCCAAACTGTCAATAAATAGGTTGAAGGGACAATATGGACAGAGTATATTGTTACCAGGTCTATGCTAATAGCACGTCCAATTGCATCAGATCTGTCCTCAGAAGAAAGCTGCTGATATGCCCAAATCATTGCAATACAGAACATACTATTAAGTGTTTTAATTGCATAATGTACACACTGCAAACTCCAAAACACTATGGAGAATACCTAGTTCAGACTACAGGAGAGAGCTCACAACCTCCTAACTAATAGACTCAGTAAGAATCAAAAACTATAGAGAGCTAAATTTAAATAAACCATCAAAATGACATTTACACATGTATAAAGGCTTCAAACTGCCTTGTATCTCTAGGAAGGGACAGGGATTATGGAAGGAAAAACAGAATGAGGGAAAAAAGAGAACAAGGGAAATAAGTGAGAAAGAAGGAAATTAAGATAGTTGACGTGTCAGGGATTACACCTCCATGCTCTTGCAGACTCAGATAAGAACTACAAGGTGTCTATAGTGGAATTTCAGTGGAAAACTAGACTATTCAAAATGATATAAATAAATGACAGAAAAAGAAGGATTCGCTATTTAGGGGATCACCTAGATAACTGGGTTTCTATAAACACAGGGCATACATTCTGAAAATGGGACATCTCTCAAGTATTCTCGAGACTAACTACTAACTACTAAATAAGTAACTACTCAGACACTCAACTATTAATTTAAGCTTGAGTTACATATGCTTTATTTATTTTAATACTGATGTTGGCTTTCCCATTTTTTTTACATCTCAAAGACTAACCCTAAATCTTAGCAAAGAATTCTTTGTTTTGCCACCAAGTAGCTATTGCCCGCAGTGCGTTTGGGGAACCCAGAAGCCTGCACATCTGGCAGGAAGTAATAAAATGTTTTTAGAGGACAGTATGGCCTAGAGCTAGTTTTGCAATATTTCATCTACCAGACAAAGCACCAGTCTTTGAGGAATAAAACTACAGACTGAAGACACTTTATGGTCTAAGAGGAAATCTCGGGGCAGTCATGTGCAAACTTGATTACTTCCCCATGGTTTTCTATCTATAGCATTTATTCCATCTCCTAGGTACAAGGTTGGATAGATCTTATAAAGTCTCTCAATATTTCCCATTTCTTGGATCCAGAGTAAGTTAGAACAATCAATTATCTTTTCACTCCTATGAAATATTCCTCTAAATTTACCAACCTACAGATTTGTTCAGATCACATCAAACCAGCACTTTCCAAAGCTGCAGTCGCTCTGCAAGAAGCTGCTTTGTTGAGGATGTGATAAAGTAGTGTAATATACTACACAATAAACTGAGCAAGCATCAATACTTTCAATACTGTAATACTGATAGGAGAAAAAAATCTGGAGGCAACCAGAAAGACTTCACCATCATTTTAGATATTAAACTAAAGCAACTTGTGCTTTTTCAGCTACCAACAAAATATCTTAGCAAGAATAAGATTTTTTTTTAATAAATATACAGATTTTTTAATAAATAAAGAGATTGCATTTCTTTGATAATCAAATGAACATTTTCTGAACACAAATTGTGTTCCAGACTTGTTCCAGCTGCATTGCTAACCAAGACAGTAATAGAAAAGATTATTTCAAAATATCATGTAGCTTGCCTGAATCTATCATCAGATTAAAATATATTGAGATTTTAGGGAAGATAAATGACAGTGTCCTTGAGGTAGTACTGACATTGACTCCAGATGATACATTTTTGGTCATTAACATACCTTTCTATGTGTCTAGAATGAGCTCTCCAATAATTAGAGCTGAATACACTATGATTTTTAAAATTAAATCATGCCTCTAGGAAAGAATCAGGGAATAGACAGCTAAAGGACTTTTAAGCAATTAGCGAGAAATATATTGTCAGGTTAAAAATTAAACATTGCAAAGTAGGTTAAGAGGAGGTTCTCTGTCAAAATTGTGTATTGACACAGAAGGCTCTCGAGCATTCTGTTGAGTGAAAGCACAGATGAGAACAAATACTGCTATTTACAACCAAATGAAGTATGTTTCTCTACTAAATTTTGCATTATGCCTTCCTCTCTAAAAAATAGTGTGCCCTACAGTACTTTCAAATCAAGTCTTTCAAAAGAAGCTGGCACAGTTTAATTAGATTTCACAATGATGTCACCCATCTTAGGTAAACTGAAATATAGAGGCAAATACTTATACGTTTTAAGTGACCTCTTATTTCATAGGTCTCTCTTCCCGGGTAGATCAAAAAAAAATCTTCCTAGACTGAAAAATCAAAAACTGAGCTACACAAATTTAAGTAAGATTTTATATTAAAATAAAGATAAAGCTAAGCAACTCATTATACATATACTATGTGTATTTTATGCAGCTTTTTAAATACCCAAACCACCAAATCCTAGACCTTTATTTACTATACCATACTTTTATATCATATTCTAATTCATGGTTACCTCCATGTATGCATGTCCAAGAAACCTAAAATAAAATACCCTTGCTCTGACATATTTATATCACTTACTTTCATTAGCTAACAAATAAACTGCTATTAAACATTCAGAAATGTTTAATCTTGCTAAAATAATGTGAATTACTACTTATTTTCTCCACAAGTCTAAGTGCAATGTTGCTTTTATGAAGTCTAAATTTCATGAAGTACAAATATAAATAATACTAATCAGGCACTTATTTTTTCCCACTCTTGTGAAAACATAATCAGAAAACTGAAAGAGAGTTGGATGTTACTGAGTATCCTGGGTCACAGTTTAAGGACTCAAATATAAACCCTTCTCCATCACCTTTTAACCACAGGAATTCTATGACATTTTGGTATGGGTTCCATGGTGATTGTTTTTTTACATAATCCAAAGCAATGACACACATATTTGTCTTTATTTAGATTGTAAAGAAGTTCAATGTTCTAAGACAAGCAACTTGCAGGGAAAAAAAATCAAAAAGGGTTATTGGGTACTTAAAGCACATCAGGGAAATGAGGAGTTATTTGCTTGAGTTAGGCTTACCAAGCTCTCCGTGCTGTAAATACTACTCTATGTACATGAACTCTGTAAAAGGCTGTTGGATGGTTATTCCCCGACTATAGAGGATGCAATAAAATTTGTGAAATGTTGGACAGATATTTGAGCTCAAGCCATGCATTCCAATTCTGCATTTTCTAGAGACAGAAGGGTATTTATAAATAATATGAATTGTTTTCTTTACACAAATAAAAGCGTAATCCTCCCCATAGCCCCTTGAGGCCCGTAAGGCAAGTGGCTCCTGCACTGACCCCAGTGGACTCAGAAGGATTTCCTTGGCATTTCTGGAAGAAAATCAGTGAGGAGCCAAGAATGCAGCATCCTCACATACCCCAAAACACATGCAATGCATCTAAATAACACAATCTGGCATTTGGAACGCAAACTGGCAAGGGATGTTAAAAATAACAAGAAAAACTTCTTCAAATATATTAATAGCAAAAGGAAGATCAGGGAAAA
>JAWLRI010000673.1:5254595-5281227 GCA_034781795.1 Crypturellus tataupa
CAGGCCAGCGCCAGTGAGCGTGTCCCGGCGCGCGGGCTCTGGGTCTCCCTGTAGCCATCAGGAGGCCACTTTCTGCTCCTTCCACCTCGGATTTAAGAGCCAGGAGCCCTTCGGGGGTACGTGATAGTGCAAGGCCTGACTGGCAGGAAGCAGGAGGTGTTACCAGCTCCCAAATAGTGTAGATTAACCTCAAAGGAAATAGGATATGTGCTGTTGGGGGCACCTCTGCACAGAGCTTCAGAGAGGGGTGAAAATATTAGCAATGCTAGAGGTTCCAGTGATAGTGTGTCATTTTGAGGGAGCTGTGGAGTAGGGTAACATCTGAGAGTGCGTCAGGAATTGCCCCTTGTGCCAGGGAAGACAACACTGGTAAAACTGTTTACATGAGCGAAGAGGACGGCTTTGGTCTCTTGCCTGGAGAGTGGAAGATGTAGGTATTTTAACACCAACAGCAATGAGTTTATTTGCCTTATGGAATGGGGGAGGATCTATGTCTGCACCTCTGTGTATCACAACAGCCATAACACTGTGTGTAAAACCTGCAGAGGTATAAAGGCACCTATTAAAGCAGCAACCATTTAGATTTACACGTGTTTTTGTATGCTTCTCATTTTGTAGCTTAAAACATTTTCAGGTGGAATCACTGAAGTCTCCTAAGCTTTGTTCCTGTATTTTCAGTGTTACTTGTCACTTCGTTGTTATCCTATGCCTCAGTTTAAGCAAAACTTGATAGAGAAATGGGTCTGCAAAGGCAAATCTGGTGCAATGGGGAGCTATATTTCACTTCTAGATTTAGAGACTAGTATCATCAGTTCCAGCTCTAGCAGAATATTTATGCGTGGTGTGTTCAGACCTGAAGGTTCAGGCCTTGATAACATTGCTAAACATGGAGGATGTTAACATGACATCAACGTGGAAAGGAATGTCAAACGTACATGCACTGGGATGGATTGAGGGGCTGGGCATGGACCAGCCTGGGAAGGAACATGCCTGCAGCATGATTGAGGGCTGACATACATAAATCTTCCCCATCTGGAGTGATACTTTTTGTGTGATTTTTATCCAGAAACAGTGAAGAGTGTGTGCACAGCTGCTGATGTCTCATTCACAGCTGCTGATAGACAAAATCCTCTTGCTGGTTTATCCCCAGATGATGTCCACCTCCGCCCCTCATCCAGTGTCTGTCAGCAAATGATAATTAAAAAAGTAAGAAATTATTCTTTTACAGCTTTGTGAAAGAATTATCTCCCATCATGTTTGACAAAAACCTACAAAGGGCATGGATAAAAAGGTTAAATCACATGGTGTTGTTCTGCAAAGTTGCATTGTTCAGCATTGTGACAGTTTCCACACTTCAGTCGTGTACATGGCAACCTTAACTTTGCTTTCAAACAGAAAGCAATTTTCCTCTACTCAGTATTTGAGAGGTCTTTTGCACTCAGATCTCGATCTGAAGGGTCTCTCCCAGCATCTGCTAAGCAATAACTAGTTGTGTACAGGAGAAAATAGTCTTGCCAGGAGTAAATCCAGGATGGTGAAATGGAGATGTTTACTGTTGCAATAAGATTCTGATGTACATGTCTCTTAATTGGAGGCGAAGTGGCTATTAGGAGTGACAGTCCTTCACTTCTGAGTCATGAGAATTGTATGCAGCAAGAAAATGCCATATTTTTAGAAATTTTGCTTTTGCTTGTATTTAATGCCTCATGTTGTTAACATTTATCCTTACTTAGCATGGACTGAGCAGCTACCAGAAGGAATTCTCCTGCTTAATTGCCCCATCCTTTTACCCTGCAATAACCTGCCAATATTCTGCTTCTTTTTATAGAATTGTGTATGTATATAATATATAACATATATATAGAGAGAGGAGTGATTTATTACATCAAAAAGTCCTACGATTTTACAGAAGGTGTGAATAAGAGAAAATAACATTCTGTCTATGCTTCTCATATGCATCATTTGTATTAACTGCACAGGTGCAAATTTCGGTGTGATGTGATGTGGTGAGGCCACATCTGGAGCACTGTGCCCAGTTCTGGGCCCCCCAGTACAAGAGGGATGTGGAGCTGCTGGAGAGAGTCCAGCGCAGGGCCACGAGGATGATCAGGGGCCTGGAACATCTGCCCTGTGAGGAGAGACTGAGGGAGCTGGGCCTGTTCAGCCTGGAGAAGAGAAGAGTGAGAGGGGACCTCATCAGTGTGTACAAGTACCTCAAGGGAGGCAGTGAGGAGGATGGGGCCAGCCTCTTTTCAGCGGTGGCCACCGACGGAACTAGAGGAAATGGCCACACACTGAAGCATCTGAAGTTCCACAGGAACTTAAGGAAAAAAAATCTTTGAGGGTGACAGAGCCCTAGCATAGGCTGCGCAGAGAGGTTGTGGAGTCTCCTTCACTGGAGATCTTCAAGACCCGCTTGGATGCAGCCCTGTGCCACATGCTCTGGGTGGCCCTGCATGTGCAGCGGGGTTGGACTAGATGATCTCTAGAGGTCCCTTCCAACTTCAACTATTCTGTGATTTTATGATTCTGTGTACGTCCTGAGATCAACTCCCATCATTTTTTTCTTTTTTTTTGCACCTAAAAAATGTATAGTTACATGTAGCCATTTAGCTCTTGAACTTTTTAGGGTCATAGTTGCCTTAACTTCTGAACATCTTAAAATTTTTAATAGTAATCCTGAGACCAGAAGGATAAGATACAGGTTTTTCATAGTCTTTACGTTTTGTTTCCTCGTTTGTTTGTTTGATTGATTGTTTTTATGGAGAATAAATACCTTGCTATGTCAAAATAATGATATTTTTTGGTAAAGAAGACCTTTCCTGCAGCTCAGAGTGTCATTTTAGTTTAGATAAAAGTATTTAGGATTTATAGACAAAGATTACATTAAAGAGAAGTAGTGGAGCACTGCACATGAAGGTAGTTCTGAGGACCCTATCCTTATATGCGAAGTCCTGAAGACTGGGTGGTGGAAAGGTCACAGTGTCACCTTAGCTAAAGGTATAGCTAAAGTTTTGATCTAATTTACCTGGTTTTGATTTATTTGTGGCTTGTCAAAGGGAATTAGTGGTAGCAAAATAAAATATTTTCTTCTTTCATGCCTCTTTGCTATGCCCATATTACTGGGTCACTACTAAAAATTTAGTAGATCCTTTTACTTTTTTTTTATATTGAGTTACTGTGATTACTTATGGACCTCTGTCAAACTATTTATAAATCCATTAGTGCCGGTGGTTTATAGCACTATAAAACTAATACTAATGTACAAACCCTGAAATGGATTTTCTTCCCTTCTACCAAATGTAGTAACTTTTTGCCTGTGTGGTAAACACAATCCCAGTCTTTTTCTGTTGTCTCATGCTGTGTATTTCGGGTTAAGGCTTAGTTTCATGTTTTAATAGGTTATTTATTTAAGATTATTTTTCACCATCAAGTCAAACCCTGAAGCTAGATTAGCAAAATAATGTTTACAATAATGACAATAGCTGTACATGCTAAACAGAGGATTAATCCAAATTTATAACATGGCAGTTTTTGTGTCTTGAAGTTTGCAATAAAATCATTTGATTTGAACCCGCCTTGCTTATATTACTTTCTGTGAGAATTCAATCATATGTATTTACATGCAACAAATGCTTGCCAAAAAAAATTTGCATAAATGTTGCATAATGTTTATGAAAACTGAATAATTGTTCTTTGGTAATCATTAGTAGTCCCTAAAGAAAACTCTCCCAGATCATGCGCACCTACTCAAGGAAGCATGGATGTTTCATGGTGTCTCTCCACATATTTATGTGGTTTTGCCCTGTCGTCCGTCTGAGTATTCAGAATACAGAGAGTGCGGAAATAAATGTGACCATTGCCTAAGTCAATGTTTTCTGCAAAGATCCTCCTGAGCAGTTGTGTTGGACCTCTAACCTTCCAAATCCAAAATTTGCCTACCTATCTGCAGCGAGATACAGCTCTTTTCCTGTTGCCTGCTCCCAAAACAATGTTTGGACATTTTCCATGTCCATTTCCCATGTGGGAAGTAGGTCTCTTGGAGACAGTCAAGAGCAAGATCTAAATGAGCATTTAATGACATGAAACAGAAGACAGGTGAACAGGAAATGCTTCTGAGACATGATCCAGGGTTCAGAACTGCGGAAGAATTACTTGAAAAAGAGCTTGGAGAAAAACTTGGGCTTAATGGAGGTTTTGGCATTACAGAGGCTTGCTTGGTGTGATAACCACTTCCAGGATGGTTGATACTCATGGCCTCTGCACCCCCATGGTTCCCTGGGCAGCTCAATCCATCTAGCAGCTGCAAAGAGGAGTAACGGAGGCTGGAGCAGAGTGAAGACACCACTGCCAAACCCTGTTGCACTCCCTGTGCTGGGCTGCTGATAAGCTGCACGGTAGCTGCCCAATAGATAGATGATAAGAGGTTCGATGCTGAGCCAGCCAGGGTGGCCAATCACTCCCTTTGGATCAACTTTGCTTGAACTTTGCTCATTATAATATATATATATAAGCTCATTATAATGCCAAAACACACCTCCATCTGAAAAGTCATCCACCTCCAAGGTAGGAGCACTCCTCGCTGAGCATGCGCTCTAGATTCTGCATTGATTATATATTTAAATGAAAGCAAGAGACTTTTTCACCAATCATTAACAGAAGTATTTTTGACTAGAGTCACTGAAGCTCTACCTAAATATAAATATGTATCTATGCATATATATATATATATATATAAAAGTGAACTAAAGAGGGAAGAAGTTGGAGGGAAGACTCCATTGTAACTTCTGGGATCGGTCAACAGGCTGAACCTCTTTCCTCTCCTCAGGTCCAGATGCCACTTCAGCAGAATCCTCAAGACTGAGAGGCCTCTCCCGTCTTCTGGGGTGAGTAATTATTCACGTTTGTACATTAGAGCTAGCCAAGAACACTCTAGTAGCGAATTTCCTGTACGGATGTCCGAAACGTGATTAGTAAATGTTGTATTTGAATAAATCATGCTATTTGTGAACTCAGTTACTTGTTTTGAAGAAGTCAGACCTACAGTCAACAGGCTGTTGGTGAATCCAGTGCTGCCAGAGTCAGGCCTGCAGCTACCACAGTATTTGGTATCCCTGTTCAGAGGAGTTCAGCTGCCCTCAGTCCCTCCAACCCCTGAGGATCAGCGGGAACGCAAGGGGATTCATCACTCACCAAGCTATCGCCTGCCTTCAAACTGACAAGGAAACACTTCTGTGTCCAGATATGAACACAGTGGTGCATAGAAATAGGTACATACTTTTCCTATGGATGATCTACTGGGTAGAGTAAAACTCTGGCACCAAAGTTTAAAAAAAAATAATTATATTGAACTGATCTGTATTCCATGATATTCTTAGTTGCAATTACTCTACAGAACTACAAACTGATTTATTTCCTGAAAGTCACAGCAGTCTCTCACCTCTCAGAAAGTTTTGGTATTCACCTCTAGATCAGTGCTGGGTGTGTAGCAGAGGCTGCTCTAGAGCAGCTCTGTGTGCTGCTTTGGAACAACTGAGGAGGGGGCAGGCAGAGTGTATTTTTTCCCACATCACAGGGTGAAATTAAAATGCAGAAAATGCTAGCAGCTCTCTGGAAATGTCTCTTCTCTATGTAAATCACTTTTAAATTTGGTAGTATATTTGTGTGCTCTGAATGCCTCTTTTTTTTTTGAACAGTATTTTAATGTTACTGTTCATTAGCTGTTTAACAACCTGCCAAATCTTTACCCAGTCTTTGGGTCGTGGCAAGACTGCCATGAAATAAAAGCTGGAAATTCGCTAACTGAATTTTTGTAGTGGTTGGTGTATGATAAATGTTTATTAAATTTAACTATTTTTGGCATTTTCAGGTACTTGCAGTGCTTTAAAAATCATTAAGGAATCATTTTCTCTGGGAAATGTTTGACTGACCAGCTAAATGGCTTTAACAATGCCCTTTGAATTTTTAATATTTTAAAATATTTTTTTTTTTTTTTTTTTTTTTTTTTTTTTTTTTACAATTCATTCTTATGTAAATGGATTCCATAGAAAGGAATTTTTTTAATAATATATGCCTCATGCTTGTATGCAAAGTAAGGTTTGACACAACAAATATGTAGGGGTTACTGAATAATTTCTCTGTGTATGATATTTTATTTAATACACTGCAATTTAATACAATATAATCCTATAAACAGCTCTAAAATTGGTGTATATACCTGTGAAACATCACATGACATTGTTCAGAGTGGTAAATACTATGTTGGGCAGCCAGTATTTTCAGGCTTCTCTAAAGTCTTCTGTGTAATATATGGAAAATATACTACTTCTCTAAAAATGAAAATACCTTTAATTCTTCTGGAGTACAGCTTCACATTAACAACAGCTTTTTTCTTCTGTTGCTTACCATGTTACTACATGATAGTATAAACATTCCACAAAAACAAGTTCTTGTGATTTTAAACTTAGTTATTTTGAAAATTTCAGAACCCAATAAAAAAATGCTTTTTACAGCAGTGGATATTTTAATAATGTGTGGATATTCACATAAAACAGAATAATTAAGCATATGTTGTCAAATACTTGTCTGTGATGTGTGCATCTTATGACAGATATTATATCTTTGAATTAATTTCTTTCCCTAGCTCTGATTTTCCAGAAATCAACAATCTTCTTTATCTTTGCATCCTAACTTAGCTCAGGTTAGCAGAAGGTGCTAAGGTGCTTTACAGAGGCTAGAAAATGTCCTCCTGTTGACTTTTAAGTTCATTAGTTAAGGTTTTAAAAGCTGTCACTTTTAATTCTGCAGGCTTCTCTTATGTGTCGATTGACTTAGTACTTAAGATCTACCACTTAACCATCATATTTTAATGTATGTGGACACCTGCAGGACATTCAAACTGCAAAGAGTATGTATAAGTTTTATTTGTATTCAGGTCCTTATACAGAGCAATGTCTTGTAGGGCAAATGTCTGTATTCTGTGTAACATTCATGAAGTAAAACACATTGCTTTGGAAAAATTTTGGAATCTTTCTTAAAAGGAATATCCTAAAACCTTGAAACTTGATGGTTGCTAAGTGCTTGTAAAAAGGGTGGCCTGTCAGATCTGCTTCTACTTTGACGGAATATCTGAGAGCAAGATCTTTTGAGATGTAGAAAGATTTTTCTTCTTTTTGGGTGCTTTGAGGAAATCAGCATGAATATATAAAACTTCCAGTTTTTCAACACTATTCATCTTCATTTTTACCAAATAAAAGCAAATCCAGATATTACATGCAGCTGTAATCAAGAGCTATTCCTATTACCTTACTTGCTTTCTTTGAGAATCCTGGCTATATAGGGAGGTGTGTTTTTTTTGTTTTGTTTTGTTTTGTTTTTTTGAGTTAACTTAGTATTACTCATAGCTGTGCTAGTGATGGACACATTTTGATTACTACTATAGAAGAACACACAGGCTAAATGTGATGTTGAAGACACAACTCAGGAAGAACCATCCTAGTTTTTCTGCCAGACTTTTTGCTCCCCACTTCACTCTAGGAACTTCCTTGCAGCCCCAGGCCATCTGTAGTGCAGGGAACTGCACTTACTGCACTTACTACAAATGGTAAGTGTTCAGAAAATTCAACGTACACAGCTGAACAAATGTAAAGCTGTACAATGTACTTGGAATCACAGGAGGGTTGGGTGGGAATGCACCTCCAAACATCATCTAGTCCAACCTCCCTGCTCAAGCCAGGTGACCTAGAGCACGTTGCAGGAAACCAGAACGGGAACGCAGTGCTCACCAGGGCTGGGGAGAGGGGCAGGATAGACCTGCTGGCAATGTACTTCCCGATGCACCCCGGGATACAGGTACCTCCATTCGTGCTCGTGGCCGACTTGTTTACGTCTGGAAGCAGTTGCAGCGGTCCCTGACTTCTCCTACTGGGGAGGCAGTGATTATAAAGAAATACTGCTTCCATTTAAGGCGATCTTTCTCCTTTCCAGCTGTGCTGGTGAATATTGAGGAAGCTGAAACTGCTGCAGTAGAGTCTTACCTGTGCTAGGCTGAACAGTGTCCTTTATTAAAGAGATAGAAGAATCAATTTATGATCTAAATCAATTATCATCAAGAAACTGAAAATTGAAGTGTTTGTTCTTTTCTTTCCTTAAGTTGATAGAGTGAGAGATGACATATGACCTTAAATTTAAAAAAGCACTAAAAGTAGATGGCTGGTGTGGAAGACAGATGGTCATATGGGCATTAAACTTATGCTGGGGGAAACACAACCTCTGTAAATGAACCGTGAACCCTGTGCCTACCGGAGGCCTATGCACAAGACTCTGCAGAGCTAGAGGGGTCTGTGGGATATCTGTAAAAAATTTCAGGTCTCAGAAAAAGGAAAACTGGACAGAAAAACAAACAGAGTTTCTGAACTGAATGTCAATTCCTCAGGGCTGCTTTGGTGGAAGCATTAGAAAGTTGAAGTGCAAGGAGGTTCTTAACCACTATATCCTTTAAGCCAGCTCAAGAGAAGCTCAAAATTTATTGCTGGCAGCAGTTATCAGCATGTCTGTAAACCACAGTATTGCTGAACCATTGGTGGCAGCTGTGGAACATTATTGGAAAGAGTATTATAATCATTGTCGCTAAGAAATAACGGAAAAAGGCATGAAGACCTTGACAAATGGAAGCAAATGGAAAAATGTAAAAGTTTGCAGCATTCTTATGAGCAATAAAGGATGTACTAGCTAGTACAATGTACAGTAGAGTAACTAGTACAATGTAGTAACTATCGTCAATAATAGAGTAAGCCTTAAAGCTTCAGTAAGGGAATGCACTTTTAATATTTCCTTCTGATTGCTTTTATTTCAGAATATTTTTCCTTTTCTCTTTTATTTGAAAATAAAATAGTTTTAAGCAACCATACTTGCAAAGTGCCTTTCAGTCAAGTTAGAAATTACTGACAGTATTTGAGGCAGAAGTTAGACAGATGCAAACACTTGTGAATTGATTTGTACAGCCAACCTGTCACCTGTACCTGTGATGTATGAAGATATGGAATGGTGTTTGACACACAGCATAGTGGAGATCATTGTGCATTTATACGTGTCTGTTCGTCTTTGTGAATAATGGGTGAAGTGAACTGAAAGATCAACAGGAAAAGAAACACAGCACAGGCAATATTTCTATAATACTTTACATATTTTTGATTTGGTAGGGTAAATAAAGGGCAGATCCTTCAAACATAAACAACTTTCTTTTAAAAATAGTGATGCAATAGAAATAAAAGGGGAAAATAAGAATGTTTGTGTTCAAAACTTACCTGAAAAAAATGTGGGGAAATATTGCAAGAGCAACTTATTTAAGAATTAAAAGGAGGTTTATCGAATCAAGCATGTAAGATTTGAGCATCGCTAGAAGTAAAATATTATAAATATAAAATCTACTCAAATAAATAGGGATAGTAGTCAATGCTAGATGTGATTTTTTTTTTCAAAATGATTATGATACAATCTTGCAACAGGAGGAGCATCTGCTGAAGGCCAAGGTTATCCTCCAAGACTTTTTTAAAAACTTGTGAGAAAATACATGCCATGTGCAGCAATCACAGGTGAACACAGGAAAAACATATATCTGGTACTTTAAATTCTCCGGTTGTGCTTGTCCAAAAGCGCAGCAGCTTTGTCTGCCAGTAATGTACTAAAGAGGAGAGGTGATGCTGATCTTAGATGATACAATGTTATCTCAATTTCTTTGCTAAGAAAGACATAGAATTCCAGACATATTCATAGATATTTCAAGCTGGAAGTTTAAATCTAATATGCAGGAGAATAACACGACTTGAAACTGGTTAGTGGTAGCCACAGAAAGAAGACCTTGAAAGCTCTGTATCTAAAACTTATTTTTATTGAAATGTTTTGATTTTTGTCTGGATATATTAGGTGGCAAGTTGCAATGGATATGAATTATTTTTCTGACTGATTTTTTTTTTTGCTTGTTCTAAACTTGTTTTTGGTTTGTATCTCTCCTTTTTTCTTCCTTTCTTAAAGAAATATATACTGTCTGGGCAGGGACTGCATTAAGTTCTATGTTCTTCACCGTCTATGTCTTCAGAATATTGAGGCTTTTACTCACGCATAATTACAAGTGTGATGAAGCTAAATATTTCCAGTCAAATGAGAACTCTCATTCTGTTTTATCATCTTGCTGATGATCTAGTAGCATGTTCTGGCAACAGGAGAGCAGTGAATTCAGTGGTTCTATTCCTGCTTCTTGATTCATTTTTTTTCACTTTTTCAGAATTTATGCACGGAAAAATCTGGAATACTTTTTCAGAAGACCAAAATTTATTCTGTGCCCAAAAGACTTCACTCCAGTAAATGTTAAATTTTATATCAAATCTTGAATGTTATGGAAAGGCTAAAAAAAAGGTGCCAATTGGAAGATCCTCTTTGTTTGGTCTATCTTTTTTTACAAAAATGTCTGAATTGCTCTGTCCATCTGCTAAAATTCAGCCCAAAGCAGATTTCTGGCTCAGGAAAACAAATAAATAAAAAAATCTGTGGGTTCTCTCATCCTACAAAGTTTCTTTTTTCTTCTGCCTTGCCTCACCTCACCTTGCCTCTCCTCGCCTCGTCTTAATAAAAGAAGGAGCTGTTAATCCCATCAACAATGTAATTATGTTGTCACTATTGCCAGGTAAAAGGCCAGCAGCCTAAAATCTGGCAGGAAAAAAGTAGGAAAGAACGTGTCAGCACTGCTGAATGCGACCCGCTCTTTTGTTTGCTCGGTTTCCTACCATCTTGGGTATATATTGGGAATGGGCCTGCTCTAGCTATATGTCTGAGCCTGTTTATATGAAACCATCTAATAGCACAAGGAGCTCCGTGTGAGTCAAGGTGTTCAAATGAGTTAATTAGCTAAATTCTAACATATTTAGAACTCTTCTGTTGCTTATGCTTTCTTTTTTAAAGCTTTGTAATTCTTTTGGTGAACTGCAGGCGAACTTTAAAAGGAGATATTATACTTGAGAGGCAACTGAATAAGTTATAATTTGGCAAAACTTTTAGGTGCATTTATTTAAAAAATATTTTCTATTACTTTCCTTCTGTCTTCAACTATTAAAGTACCACAAACTTTACCACATTTGTGTTTCATATATCATAAATACCTGTTCATATATCATGGTACCTGATTAGCTCAAGTAGATTTTTTTTTTCTAGTGCTGGTCACACAGTACCCCATTTTTCAGTTTCTAATTCACTGAACAGTTTACCCTTCTACTAATCAATGCCACCTTATAGAGCTACTTCTTTCATTAGCAGAGACAGATTGTCTTTTCCTCAACACTGCTGCCCACTCCAAGCAGATGACTGAAAAGCCATGCAGAACATATGCTCAGCTATGCCACTGAATGCTACGTAAACACTTTTTCTGCTGCTAAGAAATGTGGCTGTTAACATCTCTCAATTTTTCCCTCTACACTCAAAGGTTTATTCAGTTGCTAATGTTTGAGTCATGGAGTATCTTTGCCTACCACATAGAAACGGGAGGAAGAGGAAAAACATGGAACGTACAATTATAGAAGGAAATTGTAAAAGAAAATACAAATATCAGTGGTGCGATTTTAGCAATACTCATGGAATCTTAGGGAAAAAAAGGATTCATTAAAATTGCATTCTGGCTTTTGGAGTTCAAATGTTAAATACACAGCTTGAATTTTAATCTATAAACCTTTCCAACAGGTCAGAAACTGGGACATCCAGTGTTAATCATACTACAGCATCTTATATAATACTGTCTTTTAAATATGTGGGCCCATTCATTTTGCACATGAAGTTTTGAACACTCACACTTGCAGTTAGTGATTGCATCTATGCTGATTGTGTTTTGAAAAATGATCCTGATGTAAGACTACCTATACAGAAATGCTTCTTGATCAATTAGTACCTCACACAACACTGGAAATTCTTTATTGCATCTTCAGATTATGGAAAAAGAAGTATTAAGAACCCATAAGGCCAATTATTATTCATATGTAAGTCAAGCAGGCTGTGCTGTATGAGCACTGATTATTAGCATTACACTGTATTGGCTCTGGGAGCCCACGGCCACTGGAACCAAAGCAACATCTTCAGTTAACTGCAAATGCAAGAGGAGGATCTGACTGACTGCTATGTAAGTAAAATACTCTAGTAACATTTTAAATCATATTTAAGAATCCTGTTATGATTATAATTTATTTATCTCTTTAAGTGAGATCCTGCTGCTTTCAGTTGTGCAGAGCAGACCACATCCAAATCCTATGTAAGTGCTGAGCTGAGTGAAACTGTGTGGCTCCTGAGTGTCCAGCAGGGCAAACACATCAGAGTGTAAAATTTCTCCTTAGGATGGGATGGGCAACAAAACAACTGTTTCACCTTTGACCTGTTTCGTAGTGCTGTATAAAATGTAAATGTCTTCATTTTCTTTCATATGATGTCCTGCTCTGTGGTCCCTGAGATCTAAAGTGATCTTCCCTGTGATGCTCTGGAAGAGAGCACAGTGCCGATCACCTCGCCTTTAGTCTAAAGTCGAGCACAGCATTCTGTAACTAAAATAAAAAAATCTCATGCTGCACAAGTTTATTTATCTTGTTTATAGAAGATGATCGATCCAAACCTCAGAGGGAGATCACTGTCTGTGGTCATACTTTTAAAGATATTATACTGGCATCTAACAGGAACATGAGACACTGCAGAGCTTGCAGAATTATTTTGGTTCCTTTAGTAATGAGTAAAGCTCATTTTAGCCATGTTATTTTAAAACAAACTTTTATAACCTAATAAATGATTAAAGCCTATCCTATCCGCACCAGTAAGCAGTTTGCAGAAGTTTTTAGATGAATATCACATACTTAAATTTGCCTATCTGTAGCAATTTGCTCTCTGATTCAGCAAAATGACTCTTGACTTACCTGAGCGCCTGCAAGTATTCAGATTTTTTTGGTGTACATCTCAACAATTCAGTCAATTGAGATCCTAATAGTGACCCTTCTTCTATACTCTGGTATAGAAGGTCTTTTCATGGACATTTGCGCTGTGCACTGTCTAGTCTTTTCCTTTCCCAGTCTCTCAAAGCTTTTCCTCAAAATGTATTAAATTATATTTTAACATAAATTAAAACACCCTCCTTTAAGGGGGACCAGTAAAACTATTTTACTGTAGTTGCACTACAATGTGGAGGAATAGTTCATTTTTTTCCCGTACTTTAGCAATGGAAAGTATGTTTCAGCGTGGTTTCACCAGCTGAAACACCATAGGACTGTTTTCCAAGACAGCAGTCTGCTAAGGAAACTGGGCAAAGACGGCTGCACATTTCTTTTGATGGTCTCTGTTACATGAGTAGCTGATGCCTCCTGTCTGGAGTAACCTCACCGTGTACAGCTTGGACATTACCAAAGCTGTTGACGAGAAGCAATGCCTGAATTCAGTGTTGAGACAGTAAATTTTCATTTTTCTCAATTCACTCAGCATACCCCACTGCACAGTCTGAAGATTACACAGAATTTTTTATTGTAAAGTGTGTTTTTAGGATTATGGTAATACTATCAACCAAAAATCAGGCAATGTCTTTCAGTTATCTGTCAAATAAAACCAGCAATGTTTTTCCTTCAATTTAAAGATGAATAATCCAAATGATTCTACCAAAATCAATGATATGAAAGGCCTCACTTCAATACAAGTGTCAGGATAAACTAATTCTAGCATACATTTTCATTGTGTCTCTGAGACATGAGCCTTACCGAACTTTTCAGAGGTACAAAGACGTATTTATTACGTTCTTGATGCTGAATTTCCTATGCAAACTATAAAAGCTGAAAGTATTTAAGCCCCTACTCTTGCATGCAAATTGAATTCAACATAGATGGAATAGCACTGCCAAAAAATATTGTCTACAGAAATATTGCTGCCTTTGAGTGTCAGTCTTTACTACTAAGATTAAAAGTTTTTTTTTTTCTGGGAAAGAATTTAAATGTCACTGAACTTTGTGAGTTATGGATAGTGATAACATCTGCATGGTTCAGTTCCTGTAACATTGACAGGTCTTCCTTTAGTGTAGTGACATTGAAGTTTCCTGCTATGGCAAACAGGAATATAGATTTCACACTTACTTGAATAAAACTGTGCCAAAAAGGAAGGAATGTCTCTAAAATGTTTCTTTTCTAAACCAGGATAAGAGCTAAGGGTATTTTCTTGCCAATGAGTTGTGGGCAGGGACTCTTCAGGCTTGGTGGTTGGTGCTTTGATATTCCCATAAACTCTGTAAATCATTCAGGTTTGCCTGGGCCCCTGTTTCACAGCCTTTCCTTGGGAATAAGTGGCAGCGGATGTGCCAGTTGGCACGGAGCTTCTGAAGTGAATAAAACACTACCTGATGTTTTTTAACAACTTCTGGTCTTTTCTATCAACTGCGAGCAAATGTTTCAAATTAGTGTGTCACATTCTAGAGACAGCTGAGAGACAAATTCACTCAAGCACAACATTTTGGGCTGAATACCTAAGAAATTATTTGAAAAAAATCAATAGATCAAAGCAAGTGGTTTTGGTCTTATAGATCCAAGCAATCAATACAGTACAAACCACATTCAGCACTAAAGCTCTGTGACAAAAGTCCAGCAGTAACGGTGATTATTCATTTATTCACTTTCTTCTCTTAGCAGTATTTCCTGCCTGAAGATTAGATCATTAAGAACTAATCTTTTCTGGCACAACCACTTTTTAAATCATAAGCAAATAATAAAAATCACAGCAAGTGAATGTCAGCACCCTTCTAATACCTAAATATAGAAAAACATTTATACACATATTATTTTTCAAATAGCACACATTCTTCTTTTGGCAAGTGGTCTGCAATATTGATTGCGTAATTACAAAAATATGTGTATATTGAAGCATAACAAAAAATGCAGCATCATCTGCATTCCACCACAGCTCTTGAGACTAAAAAACATTCGTCTGCAGAAGGAGGTGAATTCACTACTGTACGTATTCACCTCAAACAATTGAAGGCTTTAATTTTTCCCAGAACAAATCATTTTTGCCCTTGTCACTGCTCTCATGAAAGTTTTTTCATTAAAACAACCCTACTGGAAACCACCTTGCCCTGTAGTTGGATCTTCCATGATGAAATGATTCCTGTGCAAGTCTTGCCTACCATCAAGAAAGCATTCTGGACTTCCAGGCATGAAATGAGTTAACGCTTGGATTAATGAGTTTTTGAAATCCACAGGCATTCTAGAACTAGATACAGTAGATACTAAAGCAATAAAATGAGATTGCAGTCTCCACCCTCTTCATTTCACTTCAATGGAAAATTGTCCAGGTCTTTTTGGATATCGCACTAGAAGGTCAGTGAGTGGAATACGGAGCTAATTCTGTGAACAATAAAGGAGCACAGATTTCTCCTCCCTCAGGCATGAGTGCCCGCGTCACTGAGCTAGAATCCTGTTCCTCCTGTTCTCTTCTGTTCAACCAAAGAAATCATGAATTCCTTTTTTTTGAAAATAGCTAGGTGTTTTGAATTGCTGCTAGCCTAGTTTCCAGGCAGAGAGAAAAAGCTAAGGAGTTAAAAAAACTTTCACAGGCTGAGAACATAATTTAACCACTGACTCATATCTTTTGCCATAAAATGTAGGTGTCATCACATTTTTGGCAGCCATGCTTAGGAGGAAGTTTGGTTCATGAAAACCGATTTTGTGGGGAAAGAAGGTAGGTGGTCTGTTGAAAATTTGATGAACTTTTAAAATTATGTTAGACATTTTTAGATTTTTAGAGCATAGCATTAATAAATGGTGTTCTTATCAATATTCTCTTATCCCAAACTAAAAAAAGAATAATCATGATATCATGGTGAGATTGATTTTTGCCAGGACTACATGCACACTGATAAGATGATACTTAGGTTTCTGCTCTTTAAAATAGAGCCTTAAGGGAAGGAAAGAGGAAAAACACACCTAAATTACAGAAGAGAAATGCTCTCCAGAATAGTTTCTAGTGTTTGATATTTGAAATCCAATAGAAATGTAAGACTTTGAATTTCTAATCTGATTACGTTAAAATTATGAGACAAAAAATAGCAAAAACTTTAAGGTAGAAACCTTAAATATTTTCTCTTTATTTGTTTCTAAGATTGGCCTAGAATTGGAAATGGGAGTCACAAAATAAAAATCATAAATAACTTTGGATTTTTTTTCCTGAACTCAGGAAAGTGGGCTATTATTCTGTAATTTTAAGTGTAGCTTGCAGGCCAAGGTGTTTTAGATCAATCCTATTTATTAGATGCTACTGCTTCCAGAGAATTCTAAAAAACATTTATGTTGAAGTTGCTATCTTGGAAATAATGAAATAGGAAATCTCTAAGCAATAGTGATTGAAGTCAAGTAAAAAAAGACAATCTGATTAGAATTCAGACTGGGTATTTGGCTTTTGATACGGTCTTTATTACTGGATATCATCATCATGAGCACGGCCTGATTTTTAACCTTGCAGTGCTTATTTTATTGATGGTCAAAATTAGACATAATAAAAATGTAATTTCATAATAATTGTATCACTTAAACTCCTGACAATGTGAGGGGTCACTGAAAGGAAGTGTGAAGCACTCCAAAGCCTCAATACCAAACTTCAAATTATTTTTTTTTGAAGGAAAAGCTACAGTCACATTGTTTAAAATTAGATAA
This sequence comes from Crypturellus tataupa, assembly GCA_034781795.1. Taxonomy (NCBI): domain Eukaryota; kingdom Metazoa; phylum Chordata; class Aves; order Tinamiformes; family Tinamidae; genus Crypturellus; species Crypturellus tataupa. The sequence goes on from JAWLRI010000673.1 coordinate 5,271,299, forward strand.
TATATACAAAATATAGTGCGAGAAAAATGTCTTACTAAAATTGTATCATGAACTTCCACTTGACTTTGCTCTCATCAAACCTCATTTTGATTAGGAAGCCAAGTAATAAATATTGTGGACCAGTTAATGATAGATCCATATACCATACAATTAACTTTAGTTTTGCTAATAAATACATCTGAGGAGAGACATCTTAGGGAAAAGAAGAAATTATAATTGGCTGTATTGAAGCCTCCTAACAATTAGTGAATTGAAGGTGAATTGCATATTCTTATTTGGAACTCCCTCTTACTCCAAAACATTGATGTATAATTCAAATCCTTGGCATTACCTACTCTGCAGCTAACTCTAAATTAGGATCTGGTTGCAGCATCTCTTGTTCATATTTGCAATCCTTAGTGAATCATGTAAATAAAGCCAATGGAGCTGATCACATGATCTTATTCAAGGAATGACAAAATCCAGTTGCATTTTTAGTGTGCCAGTTTTTTCCATTCTTATCCATAATTCATTTGTACAAGTGGGCTATTTTACATTTTAATAAACTATATGAAAGAAAGAATTATTCTCATGATATTTCTAGAACAACAAAGAAGTGTTGAAATGTTTACAATAGCCTTTTGATATGATATGTGTAGACTAAATTTTCTGATTAAGGCATTTAGTCATGCAGTAAACACTGATTATTTAATGTTACAAAAGTATTGTTTTATTCTCTACAAAAAATAACAGACAAAAATATTTCATTAGATCAGTGTATGAACTGGTGATTTTTTTTAACCTGTTTGTAGATATTTCACCAAGTAAAAGAGTAAAACCCATAAGTTTTCTGTCATCTGGACAGTGATCTTGGTGGAAATCTAGAGCAAGAAAATAGATTGGCTATCAGATCAGAAGGATAACCCTATGTAGAAGTCAAATCATTGAACCATTTTTCCAGCAGACAGTTCAAAAAGAAAGTCAAAAAAGCAATTTGCATGCTAACATTTTCAGTAGTAACTGCTGAGAGCTTTCTCATACAAGTTTTGGCCACCCTAAGTTTTTATATAAAATACACATACTTTATATAATTTTTGTTATTATTATTGTACTGTATCTAATGTAGCATTTCGAACAGTACTAAGTAAATCTAAAGAGAAAAGCAGCATGCTGCGCTAGCCTGGATCTGCAGGGTTAGATACTAGGTGATGTACCAAGCTGTTCTAGAGAGCTCTAAATAATGAATGCCTAAGACATCTGCTACCTCCCAGTGGTCAGGGACTGGAATTGTCCCCCTCACTAGCACTGACGTGAAACTATACTTTAAAACCACAGGCTGACAAATGACTTCATAATATTCCTAATTGCATTTGTAAAAACCCAGCTATTTTTATGTTTATTCCAATTGCCGTGGGGGAGGGAATTCTACTTTTTGTCAAGATACACAAGTACAAATTAATTATTTCTTTCCATGAGGAAGACTATAGTAATAAATATCTAAACGAAACTTGTTAATGAAGATTGCCAGTACAAACTTAGCTTGGATATTTTGTGTTCTGGCCCTCCAGTGCACTTCAGCTTCTACTGAAATCAATGAGAGTTCAATGTGCAAATGAGTCTAGGACCATCAAAGCAGTTAGAAATATCAAAACTGTTGGCTCCTTGAAGCTACTTGAACATCAACATCTACTCTGGGCTTCTTGTAATATACACATAGGTATTCAGATAAGATGACCAGGACTGAGATATTTATCAAAGTGTCTTTGGAGTTTGCCATTGTAGGAACTGAGTATCCAGATACAGAAAAGAAAGGCTATAGTGATTTACAAATAAACAGAAATGCCAATGTTTACAATGAACTGATTTTCTGCCCATTCCAAAAGCATTCAGAATAATCTGGGGACTTTTAAAATGTCAATGCTCAGTGATCTTGAAATCTGATTGCTCTATGCTCAAAAATTATTTTCCAGAATCAAGTAAATTCCCACATTCATAGGCTATAATATTGCTTTAACAGGCTTGTCTCATGTGGCTGATTATTTTATCACAGGAATGATGCATCAGTTGTTACTGTGGATGAATAAAATTCCACTTTGATTTTGTCATCAGCTTACTGGATACCAAACCTTGGGTACTTAGGTTATCTGCACTGAACCATTGAGATTCCATGAAAAAATACTTGCGTTGTACAATCCTTCAAATACCATGCATCCTTTACATGTGTCCGTAATTTCCGCCTTTGTCATAAGACAGATTTTGCCTGAGAATCTCAGTGCATGTTTGGATTAAGATTTGTGGCTCTTCAGGTATGTTTAGATAAGTACTGGACCGGAGCTTCTTCCAACTGAATGGTTACTGAATAAGTGTGATAACATGATATCCTGCATTTCTTTATTTCTGTTCTAATGGCTCCTCACTATCTACCATCCAAACTCTTACAATTTATTACTTGCTTAACAAGCTTTTCAGGAGGAAAACCTCATCCTCCTTTTGTGCTTGGAAAGTGCTATGAATGATAGTTAGGTTCCAGCAGATAATTAACAAATGATGAAGAAATTTTGAAATATTACTGGAATGGCACATGAAAATTCAGTGTAGTATCTTGCCGACTCCTTACCTGAATTTCACCGGTAGAAAAGAAAAACACTCCAACCAACTATAAAAGCTACTGTGTTACTCAAGATGGTGGCTCATTCTAATGATGAACAAATTATGTCTAGGACACTTACACTGCTGAACCTCTGAACTGAGGAGCAGTGGTTGATTATTCATACAACACCTTTCCAGCACCTTTAACTTAAAAAGCAAAAACAAGAATTGCATGACCACAGAGTAGCAATTTCATAATAGTGAAATTGCTAGCCTTAATGTCCCACACTTTGCTAATACTGGCTTCGTGCACTCTTGCTATTCTGGTCACTTGAGTCTGAGTGTCTTCAAGCAAACTATTTAGCACATTGATTTCTGTCTCTCATGTGCTTATGAGAGTGAGATATAGGCAGTTGGAAAGTTTATTTTTATGTACTAATGATGTGCACAAATAAATATATCAGCCTGGTCAATCAAGAAGTCCTTTAGGTTTGTGACAGTCCTTCTTTCCCATGGTAGTCTCCTCCGTAGATAAGAGTCAGTCTGTGGCAGTACATTATCTGCTGGAAAGACAAGCTTTACTTTCCTAGCTGAACGCACCATTGTACTAACAGACAAAAGTTACTGAACATGGTCTTTAATTAAAAAAGTGGATCCATTCTAAGGACCCAAAGATAACTAACTCAATGAAATACTGCAAAATTCAAATATAACACAGAAGTCAATATTCAAATGCGAATATTTAATAAAATTAAATTTTTAGTTTTGGTTTCCAGGCCTTAATATTGTTTTTTGTTTATTTAATGTTAATAATGTCTTTAAATATTTATTTTTAAACTGTATTTCTAAATCAGACTGCGGACACTTGCAGTTAGCATTGGTGCACATAAACAATTGATAAATTTATTTTTATCAACTTAGTTTGTCATTTTATTGAATTCTTAATCATTTTAAATCATTTTAAAATTCAAGCTCTGATAATTTTGTTTCTTATTTTGATGACTGAGAAGTGACAGCATTCGGACCTCCAGCATTCCTGCTTTCAGTTCTAGCCCTTTCTATTCCTCCAAGTTTATATCCTTGCTTCTATCATGCATTGAATTGTACATTTCTGTCATCCTTTAATGTAACTGTCCCCATCATTCGCCCTAATGAAATAAGTTTAAATAAGTGAATTCCAAGTATAATTATTTTAAATCTCATCTTCTGAGTGGAGGAAAGAGTTGCAAGTGACTGCTGAGTCTGTTCTTGTCCTAGAAATAACATACAAATATTTATTTTACTCTTATTAGATCTTTCTCTCTGTTTCAGTGTATCTGCAGAGGTGATTGTCAAAATAGTTTAAGTGAAACAATGTGAAGCCATGAGTCACAAGACTGGCAAATGCAGAGGAATTACTTAAAGAAGTCGTTTGTTGTATTTTATTTTTAAGTTTTAAATCAAAGTTTTGCTATCAGCCTTTCATGATAATGTATTTAAAGAATTAGAATATTTTGGGCTTGAAAGTGATGAGTATTGAAATGCGAAACAGTGGAAATAGACACCATTGAACAGTCTGTACCTGTCAAGAGCTGCACTGACTAATGTTTGGAGATAACCTTGCCTCGGATGCATTGTCTTTGGAAATACACTGTAACAGTAAACATGACAGGCATTAATCCTGAAAGGATTATATTTTGCTGAAACAGGAATTGGCAGAAAGTGCAGATCCTTTATGCTGTGCCTTGAAGATACAGCATGCAGTCAGTGTAGGCCACAGATATTTGTCTTTTATATTTCATTTTCTTCTTTGTTCAAGGGAACAAGGCTCATTGCTTTTCCACACTTGTATGACTGCTCATTGCTAATCCAGTTCCAGTGTGTCCAATGGCACACTGAAATCCTGGTGGCCAGACTGATCGCTCACAGGACCAGGTAGATCAAACTGAATTCACCTGTTCCTTTGTCAGTCGTGATTTTATAGTCCTTTCATCATATCTTTTCCTTTCCCTCTTCCCAGGCAGTCTGTGGAGACCTATTTTGTTTAGTCTTTCCTTGTACTGAAGAGATTTCTTTCTGTCTTTGATCATCTTTACTGCCTTTCTCTCTTCTTTTTCCAGTTCTACTATAATCTTCTTGAGGCAGAGAAACCAAACCACAAGTGCTGTTTGCAGGTGCCACACAGATTTATACAGTACCATGGCCAGGTTCTATTTTCTGATCCTTCCCTGATTATTCCTAACATTATATTTGCTTTTTTTTTTTTTACTGCTCCTGGGCTGATGTTTTTATAAACTTTCATAAAATGACTTTTTCATAAGTCTTTGATCATCCTAAGATCTCATTTCCAGGAGGTAGCTGCTAGTGCATAAACCTTTCACTGTGTCATGCCCTAGCTTTGCAGTCACTAGGGCTGATGTGACTTTTTATAAGCTCTGTATTACAGGTAGCAGTATACTTCTTGTTTACTAGACTGAGCATTTACCACACCTCTAACAGGAGACTGTTGAGAGTACTCCCAAATAGGGTTTTGGCAGGAAAACGATCCAAACGCTGAAACATGGATATGGATGGGATGCTGAAGCCCAGGGTGCTCTAATGGCACAGAGCACTTTTAGAGGCAATGTGGCTTTTCCTCAATCAGCAGTGCCCTTAGAAGAGGTCCTAGCAAGTAACTGCCTCTCAATGACAAACAGAGAGAGCTGGATACCCTCACACCTCTGCAAACTCCCTTGAACTTGCACGCCACAGCTGTGAGTTGCAGTAAAACACAGTTTGTTCAGGTTGCAAAAGCAAAATGAAAAACAAGAAACAGACCCCAAAGAGAGGAGCTCGATATAATAGGTGTTTCTTCTTTATAGAAAATAGGTTCCATGAATCCTTTCCTGTTGACTACTCTCCATGCCCTATTTTTTGAGACCAAACTGTTCCTTGTTTATGCCGAAATGAAATCACTTGATAGGCAGATGACAGGCATACGCTGTACTAGAAGAGCAGCTGCTTGCAATATAATAAAAAAATCCTGGCAAGACCAAAGATATTGGAAATAGATGCTAGACATTTGAAAGTAATGTCATCATGTTTCTATATGCTATTTGAGATCACAGTTAAATTGCTTAATGGTATTTTTTTTTGCACTTCACTTCATAACAGCCGAATTATCCCTAACTCTTAACTGACTTAAGAAAGTCTTTATTTTTCTGTGAATTAAAAAGTATACTGACCCCTGATAATTTCTTAACATCTCCAACAGGATTCCCCAATGCTTGAAAAAGATGAGTGTGAACCTTTAGGCTCATGTGCTACTTTCGTGTCTGTTTGCTTGTTGCATGTATTTCTGATTAGTAACTAAATGGGCTAGATTATTATTACTCCTTGAGATTCTGGTGTGATTGACAGCAAAACATCTTTCCGGATTTGTTAGAAAGTTAATTACATACTCAAAACCTCAGTTTAAAACATTTGAAGTAAATTTAATGTACAGATTGGAAAGACTCCAAGAAGAGACATTCTTCAAATATTGCACTTGCATGGTATTATATAACACTAAAAAGAAAACACCTAATGTGACCACAGGTTGACAGAAGTGGAAGTCTCTTTGTATCTTTTTAGAAAATTAAAAGCAGAAATGTTTCCTGTCCAGGTTCAGCTGCCAGAGTTCCATGACGAATATCCAGCGTAGTCGCCTTTATACAATAATGGAGCTAATTTGCTGTGGCTTAAATGTGGCTTAAACAGCCTGAGAGCCCAGGCTGTTGGACAAAGTCAGGGTCTAAGAAAACAAATCTGCTAGGCAACTCAGTTCTAAGGAAACATAAATGCTATTACAAGCTTGTCCGTTTATTACCTAGCTGTTAGAAGAACTATTAGATTGTGCTTTTAAAAACTTGCTATTGTATTGACGTAGGAAACATAAAATTCATCGTTTCCCAAGTTCTAAGTGGTCTAGGCACTGATGAGCTACTGTTTACAGAAATTTGAATATTTCTTCTGATGAGAATTTGATCCTTAAGGACAACAGCTAAATTATTGTGTTCATTAGACCTTTTTCTTAAATCACCCTGTCTTGAACGAACTGTTCTGCTCAAGACTTCTGAATTTCTCAATGAGCTCTGTACCAAGTTGTACTTAGACAGCTCAAGTGCACTTAAGTTAACTTTAACTTGACTCAGTTTATATTGTAATTCAGGGCTTTTGCAAAGATAGTTCCACAGTAAAACCCCTTCCATGACTCGTTTGAGGTCAGTTCACCTCTACTTCCAATGAGTAGTACAAACATATCCCAAAAGGACTGGTCTTGAGAAATCTCCATTGATATTTTGTCAACATAATGACCAAATTAAATAGAATTTGCATCTCACTGCTTGCCGATGAAGTTACTCTTCTAGATTTTTGCACTGACATAGAAATGACCTGTAAGTTAGTCTGTTTCACATGGAGGCTACTCAAAATCTGTATTAAAGTTTTGCTGCTAACAAGCTATTTCTGAAGGATTTTTCAAAAAGATTTCTAGATCTCATTGCAAAGTAAGCATTGACACAATTGGAAATATTGCAGTACTGTTCAATATCCATTACTCTTGCAGGACCATAATAGTTCATCTGAGAACATACTGAGAACATAAACTATATTGTAAATTTCTCAGGAAGGGAATAAAAGCCACCTAACTTAGAATCAAGTTAACTAGTTATGACATACATAATCCTATGATTAACTCATGTGATTTTTACAGAATGCCACCTTATGGAGCCCCGTGAATATTGTGGAACCAAGACATGATCATTCAAGTCTGTGTTATTTCTATTTTCAAAGTGCTGGAGAGCTTTCAAACTGCATTCATGACTGCATCAAGTTGCTGACCAAAACAAAGCACAAATTTTCTCTAAACTGCACTAAAAATCTTTAACTTTGCTGTCTTGGATTTATGACTTTAATGTTCTCAGCATTATTTTTTAATGGAAAACATTTTTAAAGAGAGGAACAGTATACAGGAAACTGCTGAACAGTAACACTAAGAGTCCTTTAAACCAGATATGTTGAAGTACCATATAAATAAAATTGATTTATTGAATTTCTATATTAGATAACTTTTGTGGAGCATGTAAAGGATGAGGGTGGAAGGATTTATTCCTGTTATATACAGAGTTCAATCTTGGATAACAGGAGAAAACCAAATGATTAAAAGAAGCAACATTTGTTTTCAAAGTGGATGTAGATAATTCCTCTGTGGTAGTTCAGAAACTACTTAGCTGACTTAACTGTCATGGAAAAAGAAATCTTAAGAAAAATCCCCATTTTCCTCTTATCGTATGAGTTTCACACTAAGATGATGACATTTGAAGGATAGTGCTGTATGAATATCATCAGATGTGTTACTGAAAGAACATCAAGAACTCTATAGATAGGAGAAAAAAATAAAAATTTTGCTAAATTTGTTTTTGGTTTCACTGATTTAAAGTAACTGACTCTTATTTGGCTGCTAGCAAAACATTTTTGACTGCAGTTTCTTTTTGATGCTGTTTTAAATGAGCCATGGTATCAAACGGAGTACCAAAAGTTGGCAGGGCTTTTGCATATCTCGGCTTGTCACACTATCATGAGATGCTTTTTAAAAGAACAGTCTCAGGAACATCCAGTCACATCCTATAGAGCGCACATACAAAAAAAAAATTAATTATTTTGCTAGTCATCAGATAGATGCTGTTCATGTTTCAGTGTAAAAGCAGCAGATATTTCTCCCATTTCAAGGTCCTATCTAGACAATGTAACTTCTATTGTTTCCACAAACTTCCTTCAGGAAAAGGAAAAATGAGTCATTCTACCGAGTCTAGTCAAATAATGTCTCTAGAAATAACAAGCACCTCTATTTTTGCCTGTAAGTCCCAGCAAATTGTTCAGCCTCCTAGATGCAACACTAGGTAGTCTTCATAATGTTCACCTTTGAAACACAAGTCTGTCAGTTTTTGCATGAAAACAGCAATGGAAAAGATATGCAATGTGTCAAATTCCTACTACATCTACTTGGGGCACTTGCAATGTAGCCCAGTTAAGATTTTTTCAAAGGTACTGTCTAAACCACATGCTTCTTTCCTACTGCTGAAAAGTGGAGGTGAATCACCTTTGTTTATATGAAGTTTACATAAATATTCCTTCTCCAAGCAGGAGAAACATTTCAGGAAAAAGAATTTGAAAGAAGAAAGCAAATGAAAAGAAGTTCATGAAAATAAAATGGAAAGAAGTTCAATCAAATTTCTCAGAAGCTTGTCCAACTGAGTCTCCAAAATCTCCTGGTGTAGAGATTGCAGAAGTCTCTGGGCACCTTTTCTAGGGCTGCATTACCATCTCATGAAGACCAGTGGGGATATTGGCCACTGCTACGAGCCAGGCTCACAGGAGCCTTCTTAGAGACCAGTTGTGGCCATCATCCCTTTCCTATCTCAGCTGACATTACCAAGAACAGTTTTCCTGTCACCTTTGAAACGAGCTTTCAAATAGTTGTAAGTAAACCTATATGGTTTAAAATATACCAGGATCCTAAGGGAAAGCATACTTGGAGAAGTTTATAAAGAAAAAGAACTGATAAATTGGGAAAGACATATGATTGCTTTTGCAGAGGATTAGTCTGGAATTGATTTTGAAAAGGATAGACATAACATCAGATATTTATGATGAAGCAAGCTCTATATTTTAACCAGATAGGTTAAAATAACACTAGCTAAAAATAGTAAAAAAAAAAAAAATGCAAGCCAAATTAAAAAAAAATACTTAGTCATCTTGCATTATATGAGCAAATGCATGCAAAGGTTCTTCCTGGTGCCTCCTGCAGTGCTGTAGGCTGATGGTGTATTCCTGAGGCCAATGCTGAAAGAACTTGACCATTTTCAACACCATTCAAAGACAGAAATTTATAGATGTGAAAGCAACTTAAAATTTCAGATTATTAATCTGAATGATGCTATCTGTAGTGATGCTCTGTTGAATCTGCTTAGCGGAACTGGTGTTAATTAATACTAGCTGTAATGAAAAGATGCTCATAATAAGAGATGTGGAGCTGTATGTCCAGGTCATTGTCTGAACGTATAGAGAAGAGTCACCTGCTGGAAAAGCAACCAATTAGCTAACGTAAGGATACGACACACGGAAAGAAGATGCATGAGGTCAGAGAGCGTCAGAGATGTCAATATATCTTCAACACAGAAATGCATTCAAAGAATAAAACCTCCAGAGAGGTTGTGAAAATCAGTTATGTCATAATACTGTGTCCTTGATAGTGATTCTTTGTGATTAGTAAGTCACCATTAGTTATTTTAAGGAATTACTCTGTTGTTTTGGTATAAATACTCCTCTAAGATCTCAATTTGATTTTAATTAAGTATCTTTTT
>JAWLRI010000673.1:5284154-5314302 GCA_034781795.1 Crypturellus tataupa
AACATGTTGATCAAATCTCCTCTCAGCCTTCTCTTCTCCAGACTAAACAGGCCCAACTCGCTTAGTCTTTCCTCATATCGCAAATGCTCCAGTCCCTTAATCATCTTCGTGGCTCTGCGCTGGACCCTCTCTAGAAGCTCCACGTCCCTCTTGTACTGGGGAGCCCAGAACTGTCCACAATACTCTATCCCCCCTCAGTTTCCTCTTCCCCAGGCTGAGGAGTCTCAATGCTCAGTCTTCCTTTATAGAGGGTTGTTCCAGTCCCTTCAGTGTCTTACAGCCCTTACAGCTCCATGTAGTGCCCACATTATAATTAGTTGTTGGATGGGTGTCAGACTTGCAGGTAAGCTGAGGAGATCTGAAGTTCTTGGACTGTAGTGAAAGTTGCTCTGTATGAATGTAACAGAAGTGCTATTTTCACCCTTTAGTTCACTTTTAAAAATTTAGTTCCAATGCTTGTCAGTAGAAGTACATCATTAATATCACCTCAAATAAAGTGTCTTTTTAACTTATGTAGCAATAACTTTGCATTTGTCATCTTGTGTCAAAACAAGTTGTTCCTAGAAATAATGTGGCTTGTGAAATTAGTTTTCTGTTTTGCCTATGATTAATATTTGGGGCTTAAGTCATTTTTAGTTTGATAAAATATATATAGTTTTAATATATTTTTCAGATGTATTTCAGTAGGCTATTCACATAGAAAAAGAAAGAAGCAACTTTTATTTTATAAATTTATATGCCTAGCAGTTCTCAATATTAAATAGTTGGCTTAGGAAGGGTTCTTTAACTAACGACTCAATTCCCTTTATGCATCTGATTCTGTGGTACTATGTCTCAGTAAATACTACTCAGGTTTTTAAAACTCTGACAAAGAAATAAAACCTTTTTAGGGAACAGTTTTGTACTTCCTAGATACTTGTTGGAGAATGCTTATTATCAAAAATTGTCCAACGGCTCCAATGGCATTGCCATGAACATATTAAATGAACTAAAATATTACACTTTTACCTTTGATTAACATAGACAAGACATAGTCTTGTATTTCTTCAAAATTTGTATTTGTTTGCTATGCATATATTTTGTACTTTTATTTTAAAATGATTGTCTATGATTTTGTTTGTAACTTAGGATATTTTCATTATATGTTTTTTGTTCTGTGTAATTAATCACTTTCAGGATGATGGAATTTACAAGCAAAGGTGCTTTTCTGTGGAAACACCTGCAAAATGTTGCAGTTTGAAAGCCATAGTGGTGGTGAGGGGCGGGGAGATATCAAATACTGTGTTAGCTGTATGCCCAACTCTGGCAGTACTGGATTCACAGTCTGTGGACTTCCTAGGAGTGAACTGAGTTCCCAAATAGTGTTATTTATTCAAATGCAACATTTCCAAAGCAGGTTTCAGATGTCAGTACAGGAAATTCTCTACTACAGCGTGGGGTTTTAGCTAGCTCTGATGTACGAATGTGCAATCATCACTCACCGCAGCAGATGGGAGAGTGCTCTCAGTCTCGAGTCGCCTCAGGCAGCGTCCTGACCCAAGAGGAGGAAGGAGGGATCAGCCCATTGACTGACCCAGGAGTTTGATGGTTTCTTCTCTTCCCTTTTTCCTTCTGAGTTCAGCTTTTATACTTTACATGTAGGTGGAGCTTGAGTGACTAGAGGTATACTTAATATTGTTACTGATTGGTGAAAAAGTTTCTCGCTTTCATTGAAGGTACAGTCAAACAAAAATCCAGAGCGCATGTTTGGTGAGGAGCGGTCGTACCTTGGAGGCAGCTAACCTAGGGGATGGATGTGTTTTGTGTTATTAGGAGCTTAAAATGAGCAAAGTTCAAGCAAAGGTCATCCAAAAGGGCTGCGTTACCACCCTGCACCCCAGCACAGGGCGTGCAACAGAGTTTGGCCGCAGTGTCTTCACTCCGCTACAGCCTCCATTCGCAGCCGCAAGGAGGGCAGGTTGTGCTGCCCTGGTGAACCGTGGAGGAGCAGAGTCCACGTATATCAACCATTCTGGTGCATCACCCCAGCAAACTTCTGTAATGCCAAAACTTCCATTAGGGCCTGGTTTTTCTCTCTGTTTCCCCTTCTTCAGGCCATTCTTCCACAGCATCAGAGCCTGGAAAGGGTTGTGTGACCCTAAAACTTAGGCATAATGCCTTGACTTACTCTATTAGGCTATGCTTGTGGCAGACTGAATAGATGGGGTAATTGAGACACGTGACTCTTAATGACATGGCCAGTGTAATCTGGTTTGCTGCATGTGTATGTATCTTGAGAGGTCTTTGCTGTGACATTTGCCAGTGGTATCTTGCTGATACTTTGCATTTTTCCGAAAAAAAAATATCTGCTAATTCTGACGAGTCAGAGTACACAAGAAACCTTTACTACAAACAACTAAATGTTTGTTCTTTCTTTACGAAACGTATCTAAGCAAATATAATATCCCTCCACTTCCTGACATTTTTTTTTCCTCTCAGCTGGAACATTTCCTTTTCCACAATATTTCTCTTCCTCTGCATTTGTTTAATTTTGTAGGCTCTTATTTATTTCATTCTAATTGCAGATGGTAGCCATTCACATCTTTTGAGTGCACCACACAGAAGAGAATGTAACTATAATGCTTCTTCTGAGAAATTCAATGTATTAAATACAAAGCATGTCCAGGCATAGCCAGGGCAAATTAAGTCTCTTGCAGAGAAGTAATATGAAATGGTTTATATATAGAATTACTTATGCATTGTTGATTTATATAGAACACCTAGCATGACAAAGTGACAAAGTCATAGAGCAGGCTTATGAATACATTAAAGCCTTTTAGAAATAAGCTTTATCTTTCTGGCCCTTAGCTGCTGAAGTTGATAGCACTGTCTCTGAAAGAACAGGCAGTGATTTGGAGTGTGCTTATCCACATAATTTAAATAATTGCAGGTTATAGGTGTGTGGGTTTTTCTTTCTTCTTCCTTTTTTTTTCCTTGTTCACAAAGGAAAAAAAGTGTTCTATTTATGCTCAGAATTAGTTTTCCAGCCCATTTATAGACATCCATAGCCAGAACAAGTTTTCTGAAGTATTCCATAACTGTTTGTACACCTCAAATGTCAGCCTCTTCGGCATGTAAGGCTTCCATTCTGTTTGTCAAATGTGATTTCAAGTGGGTTTCCTTTGTTTTGTGTAGTGATCTGTTGTTGTTTTTCAAATGTGCGTTGGCACAAGGGAAATAAATATATCCTGGCTGGGCCTATCCAACAGGAATAATGTTTGGGAAGGATGCAGTGTGTTTATGGCTAATGCCTTGATAAAAATCCCTTCAGAAAGGCCTGAAGTCCTGAGAGACAAGAAGGTGCTAATTTGACTAAGTAGTTCACTCTGAATTTGTAAGAAGGCTACATAAGAGCTTAAGAATGTAACAGTTCAGATATTGGTTAAAAATATTGCATATGTACCAGATTCCTTTATCCTCTACCTGTTTCTTGTGATCTGTCATGAATAGCATGTGCATGGTTAGGCGTCTTGTAAAGCCCAAATTGTTTCTCCCTTCCAGTTCTTCTTGTAATGAACAGCACTTCATATATGTGTTATGTACACACACACACACACACACACACACACACAAGTATATGTATTTATATTTGTTATATGTGTAAATACATTTATATATGTTAAGTCTTGGGGGTAACCTGCAGTGTTTCCAAAAAAAATCGTAAGAGAGACTGTTTGTGTCTGATGAACAACAGCACATACACTAGTGCAATTCCAGTACAGAGCAGGGAGACAGACCCCAGAGAGAGCAGGGCATCCGAGGGGACGCATTACTAATTTAATGGTAGCAAAGCTCCTTCTTGTGCAACTGCTGGTTGATCTGCTTCCTGAATGCCAGATATTTATGTAAGTTGTTTGAAGTTTCCTCGCTCTCATAAACTTTTGACAGTTGTCTCCTCCTGTAGCTCATTCAATTCAGCAGGAACTACCTCTTATCATAGGTAGTATCACTTGCCTGACAGCAAAGGAGGAAGTTTCATATAAATATCCCTCAAAGATGTTGACCAGTACAGAAAAAGATGCTGACAGCAGTGCCACTGATGTAAATACTTGCCATCTTCTGCCAGGGTCTGTGCATCACAGAACAGCCTGTTATTCTCTGGGTAAATTCTGATCACATCTCCTCACCCCCTAGCTGCTGTGGCCAAGTCTAGCCAGCTGCTTACCCAGGCAGGACATACAGAGAGCCTTAAGCTGGCTGGATATCCCACTCTGTCTTAGCTGCTTTTTATTAGTTAGGCTTTTGAGAGGATACACTCAGAGCAATGTAAACACACAACAATTGTTATGTATATAATGATAAACAGACTGAAATTCCAGAGACTGAAAAAACAAATTACTTCTAAGACGATGAAATTCTGCTGGCTTCCTAATATTGGACCAGCTTCTTTTGACTTTCAAGTCATTCAGTAATGTTGAATGGCCTCTGTCTGAGCTCAGGCACTTCTGGTACCTTAATGTTTTTCTTCAGCCTTATGCAATAATATTCACCAATGAATATCCATCATAAAACACTAGCATAAAATCAAGATGATTCTGTTGATTTCCAAATGCTCAAGGAGGCTTAGGAGGAGATTTTGGAGGAGAAAGATCAAAATATTATCCAGTATTTGAGAGTATGCTGTATTTGTAATGTATACTTCATAGTTTTAAAAGAACAAGCTTCCAATTGTAATAAAAATCTGCTTAAATCCAAAGGACGATGCATTTTCTTGAATTACATTTCACTAGGTAGCAGTTTAGGCACATCCTACTTTGTGCTGAATTTTTATATTATGGAATAAATGTGCTGTATCCTTGGTTTCACCTCCCTCCTTTGATTTCACATATGCCTCTGTGTTAACTGAAAATAAAAGAATGTCATAAAATGAGGCTGTGAAATAGGCTCATCAACTGTGAGAGGTCTAGGCCAGCTGCATATTTTGATTATTCGCTGGAGGAGAAGATTAGTAATTAAAATCAAGATTAATTTGATCATAAGTATTAAACTCTTGCATTACAGTTCAAGTGATGTGATACAATCTCTGAAGTCTTTTCTTGGCAGTAGAGGGTTGATGCCAGCCTTGGTCACAGAGCATGGACTAGTACAGGGTGAGGATGCTTACTTGGGTGCTCTGCACACAGTTAAGACGACACCTGGAGTCACAGCTCTGCTGCAGGGGTAACCAAGAACTAGCTGTACAGACCTGTCTGTCCAAGTCATGGCATGGACTGAGGACCGTGGTGCTGCAATGCAGTTACGGTAGATTCATGTTCCTCATCCCAGCTATGCCTAAGGCAGAGGCTGAACCCACCCTCCCTGTCCTGAGATCCAGTGCCCCAGAGTGTGTCCTGCTGTGTGAATCTGAACTCAGCTATATTTATTCCTAGCAGGCAGGTAAGCAGCAATCAAGGGAGTGAATTTGCTTTAATCTAAGTTTGCTATGATAAGTCCTTTTTCAGTGTCCTTAATATAGTCAGTGCTACAAAATAACATGAGGCTAGTAGGACACCGGATAATTTTGGCTTGATCTGTGTTTTTAAAGGAAACAGTTGAATTTAGGCCAAGAATTTACAAAGTATTGGAAATAGAAACTAGTAGCTAGGAAAAGCTATATTCAAGTAACTCACCAGTTCTTCATTTAAACCAATGATTGAAGTGTTTAAAAGTACTAGTTCAGATCTGATTTGTGTTCTTGATGAAAGGAGTCAAGACCTACCGAAGAAAAGACAACTTCAGGTGCTGTGATGCTGTAAATAGGATTGCTCTGTCACCTGTGCAACAAGGCTGTGTTTTGATTTGTCAGCAGATAGCTCCCACCAGCTGTAACATATGGAAGGTGCAAGAAAATGGTTACTACTACCTTTGCTTAGCTGGGATGATGGAGAATTTTCATTCTTGGTGCATTTGATGGCTTAGGAGTAAATGAATACCATTTTTGGTTGTTTTTTTTTTCTTTTTCTGTTGTTTTCAACATGCTGTGACAGAGCAGGCATTTTGTCTCTTAAACTCCTATAGACAAATGCTGGAATAATGAAACAATGTGAAAATCAATGAGTCACAAAATCTATAATTTAAACATAATTCACCATGACTCATTCATGAGATGTTTTTGCTGAGTTTTATGTGATAAAACAATATCCATAAGCATAATCATTAGTGCCTACTCAATCCTCTTTTTACAGCTATGCAATTCTGTGATTCAAATGATTTCAGAGAGGCTAAGCAGATATAAATCTGCACAGAACAGTTAGAGGCAGACAAAATCCATGACTTTCAACAGTTTAGGGTCACACTTTTTCTTTATAGACACAATTCAGTTGTTGCTGAATTGTCTTTATAGACATATTCAGTTCTTGCTTCGGGTAAAGAAAATCCAGGAAAATAAGGCTGTTTTAGGAAATTATTTCCTGGCTAGGAAAATAAATCTGTTTTAAACTTTGCATGAAGTTTATTCCTGTTGATTTGATGGAATAGGCCATGACAGCTTAGTTATCAATTATTTATTTTAGCTGTGTCTGTGGCTAACTAGGGCAGTGCATGCAATCCTTTCCTAGTCACCCTCTTTCCAGGAGTCCCTTCAAAGAGCAGACTGTGCTGTATCCCATCTGCCTTTCGCGTGATCCCTGTGCAACCCAGATCCCATTGCACTCCTTGACCAAGAAGGTGATGGAGAGCAACCCATACAAACTGTTTTGGCAGCAGGAGCCTTGTTCAGGCTACTGCTCTCTGTTTCTCTGAGGAACTGCTCATGTGCACCAGAAACATGAGACCTTCTGATGTCTGTGCTGTCACACAGATTTGTGTGCAACACAGATCTGTGTTGTAGATAGGGCTTCTGGTTTTGCCCTGCCTCTGGATTAAGAGCTGTGGGCTGGTGTCACTGCTTAAATGATGGCTGCAGAGCAGAGAGCTGATCTAGTAAATGGGCATTACTTTCTGGTAAGGTCTCAATATACCAGTGTTTTTGTTCCTCCTTACATAAACTAGTTTATCACACGAAAAAAGACAAATTGAAGTAACTGAGTAGATGTGATTTCTGTGTGAGGAATATTGAAATCATAAAATAATGAACCATACTCCATATCTTACTAAATTATCATTTTTTTTCTACAAAGATGGGGATTATGCAGCAAATTACTGGTTCAGAAGGCTTCACATAGATTAAAATAAAAAAGAAAAATATGAAAGAGACATGGAATATAAATAAAAATCCAGTATTCCAGAAGAAGCACAAAAAGCATAAAATGGCTTCATTTATTATTACAGGATATAGACAAAGTACAGCATCAACTCTCAGTCCTATATCATAAATCCAAAATACTGGACTTGACAGATCCTGCTCAGTAGCTGTTAGGATTGCTGCTCTTGCTTGAGAAGTTCGCACATTGTAGTTTAGTTCTACATTTTGATGTATTCAATCATTAACACGCAGACATATTGCAATATATTACATGGTACATAATTTATCAAGGTTCTCAGCCTCTATCACATGAAAATCTTCATCAATTACTTCGGCACTAGTCTTTCTGAAAAGAGTATTTTGGAATGCAGTTCAATGATATAATAATTCTGGCCTCAGTGTGTGCGTGTTTTGAGTTTGGAAATTTGCAGTGTGTAGAGGGAGGGAGTTGAGGGTTTTGGGGTGGGGAGAGCCTTATTTTCTTTCTTCTCTTTTTGTATTATGTTTCAATCTGATTCAAAACCTGTCATAGTGTCATGAACAGTTCAAACCTTCATATTAATCTGCTATTTCAAACTTGTTCAGAACATATTTGACAAGTTAGCTTCATCTCATATAACTACTGCCCAATCAGGCATAAAATCACGAAGCTAGTGCACTGCATGCGCAAAGGAGTTTAGGAGTGATGTCTCTCTCTTTTCCTGAATCAAATGTGTTGCTAAATAAATATAGTAAGGCCTGGGATTGGTGCTCATGTTTGAGGGCCATCCTTTAGATCGTGTGACACATGTTTCTAGGTGCTCTTGGAAGTTCTGTGGGCAATCTTCTGTGAAATGCCACATAAACTTTGAAAGCACGTTAAAATTCACACCTGACTAGTTGACCAGTGAGGCTCAGAACGTGGAAAAAGAGCAACATGACAGATGGCCCTGAAAAGGCAGGACTCTCTAGATTATCACGAAAGTCACCTTGCTACTTTAATTTGTTTATTTGTAGACAAGTGAGGAAGATTCAGCAGTGCAAAAGATCAGATGGAAAGCATAATTTCTGTCAACTTGACTTTAAATAACATAGTGAAGTGAAAGTGTCTTATAGCTGTAACCCCGACAACTTGACAAAGAAGAGCAGATTAAGGGGATGATGTCTTAAGACAGCAACTCCAATGACTTCTAAGGAAGTCAGTGGAATCCTAGTGAGTAAAAGGATATTCAGGTATTATCTGTAGATGGTACAGCTAAATCTTTTAAAAAACTTATTACACTGTGCATTATTCATTATTTAATTAAAAATATGACAAAGTAGAATAGCACAGTAAGACACCTCATTCAATACCTGGTCTTTAGTAGGAGGCAAATATTTTAAATTACAGAGACACTTCTTTCCTTAGTATTTAATTCTTGAAATTTTGTCCAGCTTTTAATCAGAACCTGCAATCATGAGTGTACAAAATGAGCCAGGCTCACATGAAATCACTGACTGAAAAGGACCTTAAGAAATTGTCTAAAGCGTCCAGTCCAAAACCAGAACTAACTTGTAATAAACTCCCCTGATGTCTATTAGATGTTTGAAGGTTTTTAACCATTGTTTGACGGAGATTCCGCACCTTCTTCAGGTAGTCCATTGCACTGCCTCTGATCCTGTCTTGACAGAAGTTTTTCTAATAGTTAATATTTTAACTAAGCCCATTATTGCTTGTTCTGTCCTATTGTGGCCCAGAACTAATTACTTCTTTCCTGTTTCAAGCAAATTCTTGCTTATTTGAACACTTAGGTAAACTTTGGTCTTTTTTTTTTAGATAAAAATAATCACAGAGCATTCAGTCTTCTGTGCAGATTGTGCACAGGCTTCTGATCACTCTTCTGTTTTTTCTCTTATTTTTTATAGTTGGCCTATGTTCTGGAAATTTGCAGCTGAGGTCTCACAGGTGCTCACTGGAGCTCACGTTTTGATAATGATTCTGATTACAGCCTCGTCGGTAAATTCATTTCTGTTTTAATAAAGATTGTAAAGGGGAAATGCAAACTTCTTGTGTAACAGACTTGTTTTTTCCATCTAAAAAGTGTAAAATAAATGCCTGGGGTATACTAGCACATGTGAGTTATGTATAAAATAGCTGTATCATGCAAATTCTCATTTCAAAAGAAAGATAAGCAAAACTTTCCATTTGTTCTAAAAATAGCATTGATGATAATGTCATAATTTATTGACATTGTAATTCTGTAAGTCTTTACAGGACGTTGTCATGAGAATCACCATACACTTCTGCAACTGACATTCTCACATCTAAATATCATCATGGAACTCATTTCAGTTTTTGAGACAATTTCATCATCCCTACATCCTTTTACTTCCTCTAGTACATTCTAGTAGCCTCCATACAGCATTTTTTAGGTGTTGGATGAGGGCTGTCATTTCGCTCTGCAGAAAGGAAAAAAAGCATTTACCTGGGAAATAAAGTGTTTCTGAAGAGCACAAGCTTTTCTGAGGTGGGGCAGGGTAATCAGTGTCTCTGAAAATCAGGCTGTAACTGGATATTGTTTCAGGTTTAGTTTTGAGAGAGGTTGCTTTTATATGATCGAATTAACCACAAGTTTCTCCCCTGAGCTATTTATATCAATGTACAAATCTTATTCTAGCTAAAAGAAATATATTCTGAGGATGTAATTAATTTGTCTTGATCTATTCTGTATTTTAAATTGAAATGGAGCATATGCATCATGCTGCAGTAGCTTGCTGAGACATCAGCTGAACTGATTAATAGTCTTCTGGATCAAATGTCACCTCTCTTTGTAAATAAAATAAATTAACGTGAACATCTTGATACAGAAATACAAAATATAAGCAGTATGCTTCAAGTTGATCCATTAGGTGCAGCCCACAGAAGGGAGAATTGGAAGAGCTACCCTGCCCCAGCTATTTGAAGTTCAAGCAAATTGCCAGTGTGAACTGTGCTGCTTGCTTGCCCTAGATTCCTTGCAACACATTTACGCGTGCTTGTCAGAGAGTACCCTCAGCCCCCCTATGAAAAGCTCTATCTTGTAAAGTCCTTTTTTATATCTATTTTAACTAGATAAAGCACTGTAGTTTGTTACTTATTTCTGCAAATAAGTAGAATATTAGTAGAATATCTGCAAATAAGTAGAATAAAAGACTGCAAATTCATGAACTCAGTTCTTATGTTAAAAAATGAATATCCTATTGCAGCTAGAAAGTTTACATGGACCTGACTTCATTTTATGCGAGGAGAAAAATCAAATCCTAGAAAGTCACCTTGAATCAAAGAACTACTAGAACTGCACCTCTTTGGGGTCTTTTATTGTTCCACATTTTTCTACTGTCAGTTTGTGTTGCTTGTTGCAACAATGTTGGAATGAAAGATTCTAAGCCATGTCCATGACTCAGCATCCAGAACTTGTACTTTCTCTGTTCAAGAACAGACTATGACATATTTTGCTTGATGGGTTTCTTTTGCCATTATTTGTCATTTCGTTAGTTTCTAACTGGTTGTGGCTACTATCGAGCCATTTCAAGTTAAATCCTATGACTAACTGTGAGTAGATAGGGGCCTTCTATCTGAAACAGTGCTAATATCATACATATTGAAGTTTGTAAAATCTTTTTCAATTATTTCTTTATTATCTGTTATTTTATCTATTTCCCAGAGGTTGGAATAGTAGCCTCCAGTAATGAAGGATCAATTCTATGGCAAGGCACACTGACGATACTGTTTTTTTCCCATTCCTGCTGTGCTCTTCTGACTTCATTTCCCCAGTATGTCATCCTGTGACACACTCGCAGAACCTTATATACTGGATAGAGATGAAATATGTGCCAGGTGTAGATGATCACCTCTGGCTACTCAGAGTCTACAAAAAGGCTTGGTTTTGATGAAGTGATTGAAAGATTATTGGAGTCAGATAATAAAACATTGATCTGAATTTTTAATACAGGTGTTATCTTGTATTTGACTTTTTTTTCTTTTTTCTTTTTTTTTTTTTTTTTGTGAGGGAGACACTTACCCTAATAGTATGTTATTAAAGAGCAAGTATCTTTCCTATTTTGCTGTTTTTCTTTTCTCTTTGACTTTAGTGAACATTTTCTATTTCTCTTGTTTAATGCTTGTGACATTGTGTTTCTGATATGTGAGAGCTGTGTGGAACTGGAGTGTTTCATTTTATTTCAAATTAGAAATTGGCTATTTACATTTCTATTCAATTATCGCAGCACTGAATTTTCAGTAACACCTGTTTTTCTACAGTTTTGGAGAAAAACCCAAACTGTTAGGTGATTTATATTCAATCTTGGCTCAAGTACATCTTGTCCTTGAATTATGAAGAGTCTAGCTCAGATCTAAGAAATTACTTAGAGTGTTTTTGTGTATGAAAAGTGTAATTCTGTGATCTGAAGTGTTCTACATGTCCTCCTGGTAAGGACAAGGCTTCAAGAGGCATCTTAATAGCGTCTCTTCATATGTCTTCTTAACATATGTTACTGCAGAAGATGCCTATATCATTGATTGGGAAAATGTTGGCTCCACAATTTAGTATGCACCCAAGGCAGTCTGTCTCCAAAAAAATGTTGACACCTTGTTTAAAGTAAGCTATAGCCTGCTCGATGCTCTAAACTCTTCCCTGAGCTCACAGAGTTGTTAGAACTGGATTTTGACAATCTTGGTGGGCTGCCAGATAACGGTGGAGCTGGGAAGCTCCCACCTTCCAGGCTTTTGGCTCCTAGCAGTGAAGTGCACAATGCTCTAGGCAGGCATAAAGTAGGTTAGCTTTCAGTCATACATTCCATAGCTTTTGTATTCCACAGTGCTGCCAGATAATAAAGCTGGCAAAATTTCAGAGTACAAGGATCTTTAATTTCAAGATCTGTAAAAAACAGTAGTTTTGTTTCATTTCAAAAACTAAGCATTGAAATATCAAAATTTCTAAGTGAAATGCTGCTCCCTCTTTCTCATTTGTAGTCACAGTCTTGCATGGATGGAATTAACCATGTCTGTAATCTGAAGATCCTAGTGATAATTATAATTATTTTTGCAGATGATTGTTTTCATCATTTTTCTAGTTGAAGATTATCATCAGTAAACATCTTATGCATGGTACTAGAATTAAACTGTAGTTATGCTGTGATTGTTTTATTTTGTTCAGTTTCTCTCCTTATTTTCTAGTACACTGTCCTTTAGTTTTAACTCTTCATTCTTAAGCACAGTTTTTGCCACAAGGTCTGGGTGTTTCCTTCATGGAAGTGCATACACAATAACCATCTTAAATTTTTATTGCATTAATCTAGTTTAAATTTTTAGTGCCTTTTTTATGCTGTTTGGACCACTGCTCACCCACTTTTCTGCAGAGATGAGCACTGTGGAATCATGCTCTATCTTACAACTTTATTTGTCAAAGTTCCAATTGCAAATTTTCTTTACTGCAGAGAGGTGTCTTGGAATTAGAATGATTTGCAAGTTGCTTTGACAAATGAATTCATTTTTAAATATTTTAATAATTGTGTAAGCTGGTTATTGCACTAATTAGTAATTGCATACTGACTTCCCTTTCCAGATCTCTATATTAGCTGCAATTAAACTTCTAAATAGACCATGATTTATGTGCTGAGCTTTTCTGGGATTCTGGAGTAACACTCCTTTTCTGACTCTCCATACCTAAGATAGTTAACAGTGTTAGCTAACCTTAATTATTTGCCCTGAATCAGTCTCTGTGAAATTTTTGCATGATAATCTTAAGGACTTCTGTTTATGTGTCTTTTTGCCAAGAAGAAAAAAATTTATAATGCTGGGCATGTATCTGACTGCCGTTATCACTTGCTCTTTCTTTTTTTTTTTTTTTTTTTTTTTTTTTTTGTTCTTTTGATGTGTGAGTTTAAGAACCAAATATGCATGAACTTGGTAAGTAGAAAGAAAAAACTTAAACTGTCAAAACTCTTAAGAAAAGAAGGAGCTCTTAAATATACTAATGGCATGAAAGGATTTTTAGCTTGTTAGCAAGACATTTTTAAAAGATCAGGTCTAAGAGTCTATTCTGACTCACCTGCAGAACAAAATTTGGAATGAGAAATATTCAGTTCAGTCCCCCACTCCTTCTGCCACTTGTTAAGAATTGATAAACCTAAGATGCTATAAAATGTTCAAATGTTAAAAGGAAATTGGAGCCATCAGTGATAGTTCAGGGCATGCTGAGCAAAACAGGTTTGGGGGATGAAATAAGTAGTGGTAATATGGATTTTGATATGAAAATTCCTCCTTTTATTTAATTCAGTTTATTTATTAAATCTCAAAAACACATTAGATGAAACACAAAGACTGAACAGACACTTGTCAGAAACTCCATATCAACAACTCTTCAAGTTGCCTAAATAATACAACAGACTTCTAATGCATTTTGTCCATTAGGGCTTATGACCAGTTTGGAGAGCTTTGAATTTTGTTACAATTCTTCTGTTTACCAATATGATCTTTAGATGAACGCAGTCTGTTTTATTTCAGGGTAAGTGTTGCTATGTGTGCACGTAGCTTCCTAGATATAAGAACATCCTCGCATTTCCAAGAATTTTCTGTTCTTCATTCTCTACTTCTTGAATCTATGCTTTCCTAAAAGTCACCCGAGCTTCCTCTTGAGGCTCTCACATCTACAAAGCTCTGTCCATCAAGCACATGCACCCTCTTGCTTCCCTTTGGTTCTTGCTCTTTGTGACTGCGCCTTGAGGTTCCGAAGTGCCAGGCCCATTTATAAATCTGTAACCCTGACACTAAGCAAGGGGTTGATTATCCCAGATACATTTTCCACGTACAGCTTGTGCATCTCCAACCCCATGTACTGCTACTACCAGCAGCATGTGGGTGCTGATGAAAGGGATACAAACCCCAACAACCTAAAAAATTCCCTGCTGCTGCTGCAGTGCTGCTCATCATGCTTCTCATTGCTGAGGCATGAGTGTGCAGGAGGAAGTCACACCAAAACTTAAGGAAAAATATCCGAAATATTATAGCACTGCATACTTACCTCACCAGTTGTACTTTTATACTACAAGGAAAAATGTGACAGAATAACAAATAAAAATGCCTGTCCAACCATCTATATATATAGAGAGAGTGCACATGTATGTGCACACGTGTCATAAAATATATCAACAAACTCTTTCCATCCCTCTCCTCTACATAGAGTCTTCTGGTAATATTTAGGCTTATGAGTAGTTGATACAGACTCCGTTAGGACTACTGGGGAAGACAAGACTGTGAGGGCCTCAAGAGGAGCATTACAAAGCTAGGTGCTTGGAAGGCAGGAAGACAGATGAGACTGAAAGTTACAAAGGAAGTTAATGCACAACAGAAAGAATAATCCTAACTGCCAATATAGGTTGGGGGTTCTAAACTAATTCTGCATTTTAAAGGTAAAAAACCTGTGCATAAGTCCATGAAGTTACTTGTCTGAAATGTAATTGTGCTCTAGGAAGACAATAAGATTGTAATAGAAATTACAAGGAATTCCTAAAATCATGTTATCAGTTCTATAATGAATATAAGGATCAAAAATTAAATGCAGCATATTGGTTATAAAACTTGATCATCTTTTATTTCTGATTATTTTATCTGGAAAGAATAAAAATAGATATTGCATAGAAGCACCCTACCAAATATAGACATGTGTTTTATTTAAGTTTAGATTTATATGCTGATATATATGCTGATTGATATGAATTGAGCAGGAGCTTAGCAGTGATCACACAGAAATGAAAAAGCATGTTTATTTTCAGAGAGCAGTGTGGTTCCTGGAGAAATGTGGAGGTTTTAGGGAAGGGTAAAAAGAGGGAGAATGTTCAGGGAAAAAGAACTTTTCCATGTTATCTTATTTCTTTAGCCATGAAAGAAAATTTGCGGGATAAACTGAAACAAGATTCTGCTAGTTCATTGTTTTGACTAAATAATGGAATCGGTCATGTTAATGACTCTAAAACACAGCCCTGACAGGGTATCTGAATCTGTTTTATGTGGTTTTTTGTATTTTTTTCTTTGCAAAACATTTAATACTATAAATTAAGTTTTCAGATATTGGTAACAAGTTCTTTTATGTGTTAGTTTGCTCTCTAGCCTTTGAGCTATAATGTAATATTCAGCTGAAGATATTGCTAGGTTTGAGTTACTATTAAGGTAGTATACTGCCCTATATTTAAGATATTTCTCTTTCCTGAAACAAGAGACCAAAACAATTAGGAAAAATCTTTAAGGTAATGGCTGAATTTGAATGCATACTCTTGGTGACACAATTGTCAATGAAATTCAGTGTTTTGAATGCCAGTCTCATTCTGATCAAACATTGGAGTCAGAGATTTATTCAGTAACTCTAAAGCAATTATGTTAGTGTGATCACCATCTGTGCTAGGCACAATTTCCAATCAATGCTATTCTTTTTTTCTTGAAAGGCAGAGACCTTTGTTAATCTTATATCACACTGGAAATAAAATAATTCCCCTTCATAACTCCATCTATCAGAGAGGGAAAACAAAATGTGAACCTCTTACAGTATGGTTTTAATTTGCCTATTGGTGCATTCACAGAGCAAGTTGGCACAAGTGAAAAGGGGAAAAATGCTTGCCTTTCTGTTCATGCACTCTTAAAGCACCTAGATCACTTATGAAAATACATTATTTCAGTTCACACTAAAAAGTTCATCTTGAAAGAGTTCAGTATGGTTCATGGATTGTCACTATGTCACACATGGATTGTCTGAAATTAGCCACATGCTGGGGGAATTTTTGCTGCTGTACTGTTTCAGAAAAATTGCAACACCTTTCTGAGGTTATTCAGCTCTGGCATTCTATACAAATTGCAGAGCTGGCATCTTAAAGTGAGAGAGCAACTCATAATGTTAATAATTTTGCCATCTCCTTACCCCAAATAATTTCTGAAGTCAGTCAAATGTAAGTACATATTATTAATAGAATTGTCTGTAAAGTTTCCAGATCATAAACTAGACAACTAACAGCTACTCTTGAATTCTTGTCAAGTTTAATAACCAAGCCCTGGTAAATTGTCCTCTTGATGTGGCCTGTAGTTGACTCTAAAGACTACATTAATGCCAAAGGAAGACTTATTTTTTTGGATTGTGACCTATTGGGATACAGCTATACGAGGTATATGAATATGAAACATTTTTTTTTAGGTTTGAAATTTGTCTATTTCAATTTTTTATCATCAGGGCAAAATCATAAGAGTGCAGAGGAGGCCATTAATAAGGCAAGAAAAGTGTTCATTCAGCTTCATACCTTGTCTCTGATTGTAACTGATTGCTAGGGCAAAATGTTAAGAACAAGGAATTTTTCATTACTTTGTCTCTCATCACTGAAACACTTGTGTTTGCAAGGAGATTTAGGTAGTTTTTGTGTACTTTATAATCATCCAAACAACTTTTGTGTTCTATTGGCAAGAATTCTATCCTGTAAGTACACTCACTAGAAATTGTCTTATCCCTTTTAAAGAAAAAAAACTTTTTCATAAATTTGAATTCATGGGATTTGGGGGGATTTTTTTTCTTGTGTGATGGCTTTTCTTATCTGGAAGCGCTATAATTTCTTTTTTATCTTTCATATCTGAAGATAATTAAAATCTTTAGCTACAACTAAAGTCAATAGCTATACTGATTTAAGGAATCGATGTCTAATGTCTAGATATAAAAAAGTGTGGCACTCTTCCTCCCCAGTTATGCTGATAAGATGATAAGTTCATCTCCCATGGGGAAGGCTCTTCTACAAGAGAGGACAGAGAAGAAAGACTTGCACTACAGTTTTGGTTCACTCTCTGCAGTGTGTGTAGGTGGATATCTCTGATTCCCTTATTCCTATAGTTTAAGGGAAGCGTGTTTCTTTGATTAATTCTTTAGAGGATTAATACTTTACTTGGGCTCTGGGGAAAAATCTTTTTTGGCTTTTGGGTTATTGGTGAAAGAAGCTTGAGCTCTGCCATATACTGGAGGCTTTAAAGGGCAATAGTTCTGTTCTCACATCCTATGTTTCAGTAAGCTGAACCTCAGAAGTGTTCGGCTTTAGGCATACAAAGTATTTTATGTAATCTGCTACGACTTGGCTGACCTGCCATAAAGAGTAGAGAAAGACAACATTTCTGAACTTCATTTTAATCTATAGCTTTATCTCATTATTTTGAGAACATAGGAGCAAGAGTTAGATTTGAGCTAGAGTGGTAGGGAGCCAAAAAGTAAACTACATTTTATAACTGACCTTTTTGTATTTTTGTCAGGTAACCTGATTTCTGTAGCATTTCAGTAGCTGTTTTGTAAAAGTACTTGGGTAGGGACTGAAGACGAATCCTGGTACTAGTAGAGTTTTCCGTCTGACTTCTTGCAGGAATTATGTAGTTCAGTTTTCAGTATATATTAGGTATGTCAGTCAACAAATGCACCCAGCAGCTTCCAGTTTGCCATGTTTCTCCTGAACTATGATGAGTATTGCTATGAAATTTCATTTTCCCTGCAGTGTTTTAAATAGTACTCAGATTACTGCTTGGCAACAATCAGTGATGTTCAAAGCATGTCTTTGCAAGGGAATAATGTACTTGTTTGTTTGTTTGCTTGCTTGCTTGTTTGTTTTTAAATGCATTAATTTTAAGTGCATGAATTTTATTGCTCTCATGGAGGCCATGAGTTACTGTCTGGATGCCTATTCGCATGGCTGATGCTTTGCAACACTTATTGCTTCTGTTAATTCACCTCTATTTCATCTTCACCTTCTCTGTGCTACTTTTCAGTATTTATTGACTTCATTATACAAATTCATGTATGATTTCCACAAATGGTATGGGAGAAGGATACCCTTTTTTTTTCTTGTAATCAAGGGAAAGCAATGAAATAATCAAACAGCAGGCTTGAATCTTTAAATTGCTAGTTATTTTGATCTCGGAGGGCGCAACAGGGGAGCTGTTGTTTAAGGCTCCCTCCTCCCCCTAGGACACTTTCTGCCAGCAGCTGCTGCTGGACAGTGTCAGCAATGGGATCCTAGACCATGTGGACATTATGTCTTGTCCAGTGTGACAATTCTTCTGCTCTTTACTTGTATTTACACATTCCAGGATTTAATTTTATGTTCAAAAAACTCATAGCAAAAGAAAAAAAAACAGCTGTGCAATAAGCAAATAAAGAGTTGTGAAAGGAATTGAACTGGAACAACTTTGTGGATTGTAGGTGAAGAGATGTTTTACTTTGTTCATAGATGTAGTAAGTATATGCTAATATTTGCAAGTAATATGTTATTATAGGAAGGAACAGACTTCTTTAATCACGTTCATTCAAATATGACGTGGCTTAGGTGATCTGCTAGTTGGTTCAAATAATGAATCATGAAGAACAAATGTTCATTTTCTATTTGGCAATCAATCCACAGTCTAAAATATTTGCACAAAATTTCCTCTGTAGAATGAAAATGATGACTAAACTGAGGTGAGCAGGGGATGAAGATGGGAACAAAGCGCACTTTGGAAGACCTCTGTTATCTGTGTAATTTGTTTCTGTGGGTCTTTCCGAGAATCCTGTAGGGCTGTGAAGAACTCCTGATATTGTGCTCCACCTAGAATTTGGATATATGGGTCACTTAAAAGCTGGGATAAGTGTTTAAATCTGCTTGGGAAGGCTGAGACAGTATGTGGGGCATCATGCAGCAGAAACTCAATTTTACTTCTAGGTTTGGTTTTGTTTCAAGGAGGAAATGAGATAAGGCATGAAATCTGATTTATTGCCTAGGAGCTGCTTAGGTGAATTTGTGTCTTTACTCTTTCACTTGCTTTCATGCTTTCATAAAATTTTCTTTTTTTCTTTTTTTTTTTTTAAGGAATAGAAGGGGAAAGCAGTCAGGCTTTTAAAGCTTCTTACTCCAGTTCATATGATTCAGTGTTGCATGTCACTAGGCATTATGTGAAGTATTGCCGTTTTACTTTTTTTTGGCTAAACTTGTTTAAAATGGTGTCTGAAACACAGTGGATTTTTTTTAAGGAACTGAGTGTTTGTGGCTTATATTGAATTTGTTCTTTTTATCAATAAATGTTCAGGCAGAAGGATTATACTAATGTCTTTCTTGGTTGTGTTAGATATAAATTGACTGAGCAATGCTGTCCTTTTGATGTTTTCAGTGGGTCAGATATAGGAAATTTCCAGTCTGGGCATACTCTATTTTAGTGCATGTATGTACTTTTCCTGCATAGATAGAGACAAATGCTGGTTAGTCTAATAGTTTGAGTCAAAATAAGGTGATCTTTTGCCCTATATGCCATCAATTCAAACTCAATTCACATGAATAGTGACAAATTACCAACTGTGAAATAAGTAAGTGCTTCCTATCAGAACAGTATTGATATAAAATTTAGCACCACTACTAGTTTCAGCAGACTGACGCTTGAATGTGAGTTAAAGTAAATTTACATTTTCATCATCGAATCTGTCCCCTGATGTCAAGGTTGCATTACTATTTTATGGAGACACAATTTCAGACTTCTGAGGTATTAATAGCATTCAAACTCACTCAAACACTTGAGTGTTTTCCAATCTCTTCAGATGAAAATTCATTGCTAAGTCACCTCATGTCTTTCAGCCTATCACTTACAAAATGTTTTCCGAATCATTGCAGTAGTACCAGGGACTGTTAAAATTGTTAGGGTAGCCATACTCGAGACCACACTTTTTAAGAACTTCATAGTGGTACATCTCCAGCAAGTGCAAATTATTTTCAATTCCCTCCAGCTATGTGGCATGTTTCATACTCATTGCATAATGATAAATTTTTGGCCTGAATGCTAAAAAAAGTGTATGTAGCAGCAGGAGCTGCCTTATTTGTGAGATGCCACATCTCTAAGTCTTCCAAGTATTGAACTGTTACACACCTTTAGGCTTAAACTGCATTAATAATTTTATCACTTAATCTGATATCTTCAAATTTATTCTTGTTTATTATTATCCTGCCTGACATTTCAAAGCTTGATTCAAAACGCAGCCTAGTTCTATTTGTGTTTTTCTCCATCCAAGTAGCTATGTAGCTATGTCTCGTTACATTTGGTCAAGTCTGGTTACGTAAATCTTGGGAGGAGGGGGAGATGGTTTGCTTGTTAGGTTCTGTTTTGTGTATTTCTTCTTGGTTTGGTTTCGATTTGGATTTATTTTGATCTAACTACTAGAGTAGATAGAGACTTGTACTTTCTGCCTACAATGTGTGTGTCTCTGTTAGGCCGTTATGTCTATAATCTCATTTTAGCTCAGCAGTATGAAGCCAGCTGTTGACCTGAAATTGCTCCCTGTGGGTAAGCGGCTGCAGCAGTTCTTACAAACACTGTGGAGAGCAAATATCGAAAGGCATGTGGAGAGCGCTGTGCCACTGCGCCGTGCCTCAAGCACATAGGCAAGGCCTGTAGACAGCCTCTTTACCTTGTACGGAATAGGGAGCCGGGAAGGGAAATCATTCTTGCTTTTGAAATGTGCATTCATTCCTTGTCCTGGATGTGGAGGGTAAGCATGAGCACCTTCATGTACTGGTGCCTTCTGCTGGATCTGGTGTTCCTTAGAGACGCTGTTGATTTGGGCACAGCTGTAGACACTCTTCTCGCCTTGGTAGCGCACAGCTGTGATAAGGCCAGAGGAAGTGCTCAGCCTGAGGTGCGCAGCTCATGTGCCAGCAGGTCAACCAAAGCATGAGGACCACGTTGTTTATGACTGCTCCTCAGCTAGCAGCAGGGCGGGCTGAAAGGATGTGATGCAGATTCCTTGATGGTCAATGTTTGCGTTAGCAAATGAGCCAAGGTTTGTGCTCTCTGGGGTTCATTGGCTCTGTGATTTAAAGAAAACACAAATCAAGAGAACTCATGGAACCTGTTCCAGCCACGTGGGGACACAGACAACCTGATGTTCTCCATAACTCATAAGGATTTTTTGATTTAATCCATCACTGGGTTTTCTCTAGGTTTTCTCTAGATAAGGATCAATAATTCTATCTTACTGAGGGGTCACAAAGAATTTTTTTTCCTAACCAGTACTCCACCTGAATTTCTTGAAGTTTAGATGGAATTCTCTGTGCATCCCAATCTGATATTATAATTTGTTTTAAATGTTTGGTTAAGCATGCCTTCCAAAATCTCTTTCTCTTCAGGAAAGTTACAGTTAAGATGCCTTGGTGTACAGCCTTGCCAAATATCCATAATGCTGTCTCCAGAAATATTCTGCGTATTGTTGATTATTTCCAAATAAGAATTATTCTATTATAATTTCAAAATAATTTCCAAATGATTATTTTCCAAATATTGTCTTGAGCTGTTTTATTTGTGCAAATAATGCTATTTAAAGCTGTTATTCCTCTCCCATGTTTAAAATTCAGGCTCTCTTTTTTTTTTTATTCTACCCTGGTTCAACTTAGTAATGGTGTAAAATCTTTGCAAATTTTACCTTCTTTATTCCTTCAGTCTACAGATATGCAAAAAGCAGTAATGCAATAGTGCAGTTCTGTTTATGTTCTCTTTTACTAATCAGAATGCAAACATACCAGCAGTATTGATCTTCATGCCTGTGTCATGTTAAATATCTAAATTGCTCTCTATGTCCTATGATTGATTCCTCTTGCAGAATAGAAATCTTTAAACGGACTACTGAGGTAGGTTCTTAAACTCCAATTTCTTATTCTGTAATTCATTATGACAGACTAGTATATATTCTGAAGATAAAAAGGACAGATAGAGATGAAGTAAATAAAAATGAGGCAAATGGAGTTGTAAAATACTTCATTTCTGTCAGTGTAGATGTCTCTGGCTTGAATTACATGTTAGTAAAAATGAGAAAGTCTGTTAATCTTTATGTATGTTAAAACTGTATTTTTAAAAAGCATAGTTTATAGAGTATGTAATAATTCACAAATGCTAGTTTTAATCACCCAGTATTGACCTGTGTCCTAGATGTAGTGTTGGATGTGGTAGGTCCTTCAGTTCTTATGTAAGTTTCTTGTCTCAAATAATATCTCTTTTTTGATATATCTGTCCTCAAATTTGAGAGAGCAAATAACTATTAAAGCACTTCTGCTAAAATCTTCTGCTGCAATCCCTCTGGGCCTCTGGTTGTGAGGAGGTGCTGACAGAGCACGTCCTGACTGCCCACCAGTTTTCAGCGAACAATCTGAAAAGCATGAGGAGTTGGGAAGTGGCCTAGAGTTGGTGTGTGCATTACCAGTGCTGCAAGACCCTTTCAGTTGTCCCCTGGTGTGCTCGCAGGCTGTGGACAGCCCTAAATGGATTTTTAAGCTTGCTGGTTTGTAAGACCTTCCTGTAGTTTTAAACCGTGTCCTGTCGCAGACCTGTTCTGCCCAGCTTCACCTTGGCTCACAAGGTTTCTTGCAGCCTCCTGACTTCTAGCAGACTGCGATTAGCAGCATTCCCCAATCCAAGGCAGGTTTTCTGGCTGCTTAAATTTTACTTAGCTTACAAGACATGATTTTAGTCTGTGTCTTTGTGAGAGAATTGCTCGAGAAAGGGGAACTCAGAGAAAACTAGAGCCTAACAGAAGTTAGGGCATTACAGAGGCTTGCTTGAGAAGTTATCCACTTCCAAGGAAGGATCCCGCCTCACTGAGCATGTTCTCTAGATTTTCAGTTAACTCGGGAGACTTGTTTAAATCCATTAATAGTGAAATAAGTATGACTAGAGTCACCCAAGCTCCATTTAAACGTAGAAGAAAATATATAAAAGGTGAACTAAGGAGGGATAGGGTAGGAAGGAAGAACGGAATGAGAACTAGGAAGGAAGAATGGGTGATATCAATGGAGCAAGAAGAAAGAAGGAAGAGAGGGGCAAGACTCCATCGTAACTTCTGGATCAGTCGAGAGGCTGAGCCCCTTTTCTCCACTCAGGTCAGGACTGCCTGAGGAGACTCCTCAAGACTTCTCTCCCATCTTCTGGGTGAGTGGTGATTGTGCATTTGTATAGTAGGCACTAGCTAAGAAACCTGCATTGTAGTAGAGAATTTCCTATACCAACATCGGAAACTTTTTTCTAAATGTTGCATTTGAATAAATTGTGCTATCTGTGGACTCGAGCAATTGTTTTGAAGGCAATCTGACCTATGGTTCAGCAAACTGTCAGTGAATCCAGTACTGCCAGAGCTGGGCGTACAGATAACACAGTATTTGGTATGCCTATTGAGAGACAAGTCCAGCTGCCCCCAGTCCCTCTAACTTTTGAGGATCAGCTGGAACGCAAGGGGATTCACCTCTTACCAAATTTGCCTCCTCATCAAACCACAACAGTGTTCACTAGGCAGACAGTCTGCAGCTACCCAATAAGCATATCGTCTCTTGCCTTTTTCAAGCCTATTCCTAACCAAGCATTATGTCTTCTTTTAGAATCCCCAGGCTGGTTGAGGTTTTAAACTAAAAGATCCTATGTAAAACTATCAGCAACTCAAACAAAATTGTTTGAAACAAAGCTATTCTCCAGGCAAGCTTGTCTTAAAAATGTCTACATTTCACCATATAGTCTTCCTGTTTGGGTGAAAGGCACACTTTACCTGCTGAAGTAAATAGCATTTCTAAAGCATTTTTATCAACAATGTTATTACAGCAGCGAGAGCCACTGTTTTAAAAATAGAACTGAAGATCTTTTGAACTGTGAATCACATCTTTTTCTTTCTTTCTTTCTTTTTTCTTTCTTTCTTTCTTTCTTTCTTTCTTTCTTTCTTTCTGTCCATGAAACTGAAAGCTTACACTTTGAGGTGCTCCTATCTTCATGCATTAGTAGTGCTAATAGTTTTAGTATCTCTGGAAAAGAGAATATGCAATTCTTTCCTTAAGTTACGCAGACAAAAGAACAACCCTCTTCCTAGGTTTGCAACAAAGAAGCCTGCTGTTGCTGTTAGGCTCCAGTCCAGACCCTTTCTAACCCCACCCCTGAAATGCTAGTATATGTAGGATTCCTTTTAACATGCCAAGCATCCTTTCGATGGAGAGGATACAATCTGAATCAGCAGTGCCAATTGGTGTAGCGCTGCAGTAAGAGTGCTGAGTATTGCTCCTATTTGATTTAATTTGTGAGATAGAATGGGCTCCCAATGAAAGATATTGAAGGTCTAGATACCAAGTGGAAAAGACTTATTCCATAGTTGCATGCAGACCAGAGTGCTACACTCCTGTTTTAATGATGACATTAAAAAAAAAAAGAATTTTTAAAATATCTTAGCAGCTCCTCTCCACCCCTGCACACAAACACAGTCTTTTGGTAAATATTAAATTCTGCTAGCCACTGAAGTGCAAATATGTATTTCTGTGAAATGCAACCATACTTCGTCCATGTAGTGTTCACTGTTTTCTCTTAAATTGGTGGTTATCTGTTTGCTTGAGCCTCATAGCTGGGAACAAACAGAAAGTTTCTTGCCAATAACAGATGGAAGGGAATGGAAATATGGAATGTAATTCACTGATTCATTTGTTCATTAGTTACACTCTGGATAGATAAAATTATCTTTGAGTTGTATATATCCTTTGGGAATTTAGTTTGTCATTTGCATATTTTTCACAATGTTCTCCTGGGGCCCTGTTATAGACAGGATAAAATACACAAGAAAACATTATATTCAAGCTTATGTGACATAAATTTTTTGATGGATCACAGGAATGCTTATCTTCTATTTCTATACTAAGTATTCGCACATGGAATTCATCTGTTTGTGTCAAAGATAGGCTAGGGGCATTGATCACGGTTTATAATGTTAGTCCCCAGGGGACAGTTACTTCAGAGTCAAAACCCAGCAGTATCTTACAGCTGTTTTGCACACACAGAGTATTTCAGCCTCTGAAGCAATGAAATTAGGCTTTATTCATGTCTTCAGCATATCATGAATAAAAGATGCATTCTGTAGCACTGGTTTATAAACTTTTTAAAAACAGAGAAAAAAAAATAAGATGCATCAATACTGTATGGTTGCCAAAAATAGCTGATTCCTCCATCTGCCTCACATAGGCTGGAGTAAAGCTGTGTGAATCCTGCCAGTTCAGTCTTGATTTGAATAATAGCTCCTGTAGTAATTGAGCAAGTCACAAAGTAGTAAATCAGACAGAAGACAGTAGCAGACAGAATAATACTATGGAAAAGTGATAGTTTCTCCAGCTATGCTCAAATGTCACAAATACCCCATTTTTTCCTCCCTGTTTCTGTTGAATTGAAAGATTTTAAGGAGTTATTTTTCTCTCCTTGCTCTTTCATTTTTCATTTCCTCTTGCCTCCCTTCTGCCCATCTGTTCTCTCTTTGCTGTTGTAAAACAGTAAAATCAGAAAAGAGAGACTCATTTTGCTCGCAGGAGTTGGTATTACTGGTTGTCTGAGTTTTCCCAATAGTGTGTTCAGATGCTATAGTTTGATTTTTGACATAAGCTGTCTCTTACTGTCACTAACTTGGTCCTTTAGGCTGAGAAATTTCTGGAGTGAAACCATTCTGCTAATGAATGTCCTCACTGTGACAAGGGCTTGCTTTGCTGTGGGACCAGTTCCAGAAGCAACCTTGAGAATATGGAAGGGGCTTCGAAGGAACATGTTATTTCACAGGGCCACTGAGGAGATACTGTAAAAAATGGCCGTCTGCCTTACCCTGTTTTGGAATAGATGAAGCAGCTCTTCATAGTCCTCAAGAGCTTGGCACACAAAACAAACCCAGCGCTAGAGCTGACAGCAGCGTGTGGGGCTCCATGGGGGTCCTGTAAGATGTGCATCCCACGGCACTGTCCAAACCCCCATTTATTTTGAGGATCTGATATTTGCCCTGCTTTTACTTTCCTTTCTGTGCTCTTCCATAGTGCATGATAAATCTGATTTCTAGGGTAAAGGTGTGAAGTGTAAAGCTACCTTCTTTAAATTCTTGATGCCTCTTTCTGCATACAGTGGGAAGCAAATTATACTAGAGAGCAGGCTTTGATTCTACCCGCCCTCCTGACTTTCTGTAATATGTTAAAATAGTCAACTGTTATTTAAGGTAATTCATGTGCCAGATTGCAGGATGTGATTCTCTGAAATAAGGATGAAGATGAATCTTGAAAGAGGAATATGTATATTCACTTTCTGAAATTAATTTTTTTTAATACAAAGCACCCATTCATGATTAACCATTGCATCAGCTACTTTCTTTCCCCCTATATAAATGAACAGTTAAAGAAAATTGTTTTTAAAAGTCCTACAAACCTACAAAGTCCCAGCTTGTAAAGCATGTTTTATACATCTCAATACAGTCTTATACATCTGAAAGCACCGTTATGTGTATCTGAAAAAGAGAAAGTTGTCTTACCAGTATTTGCTAGTAGCAAAATCCTCTATATAGTTTAAAATACTGATCCTAGTGGAGTTGATGTTAAATCTCCCATTCTCTTTAGTGCTCTCAGGATGTTGACATGACTTACTATTTCACTATTCACAGAAGTCATGCACTACTTATTATTCTTATCTGAATAGCAATCTAGAATTTTATTAGTATATCCTGCATAACAGGGCAAATTTTGCTGAACACATTCCTCAAAATGTTGCATGCACACTTAGAATAGTTTTTGATTTTTATCATCACTTTGTCACTGTATGAGAACAGCTTAAAAGAATAAAACATAAAATAATAACTAGAGGCCGGTCATCTCTTTTGAACTGAAATACAAAGACAAGACTAATGGCTAATCTAAAATCTTACTTAAAAAAAAGACTCATGAAAAGTGATTGGGGGTTGAGAGGAAGATGGGGATATAAAAAGGTTTGAGTTCTTTTAACATTAACATCTAACAGGAGTTTTCCCGGAAGTTCAAGATGTTGATCATAACTTCATGCCAAAAGAGTCACATTATGATAAAAGGTCGGCCTGAGGGCTGTCTTCTGCACTACAAACTCATCTTGATCTCATTATTCATTAATAGCTAAAAATTCTCAGCTTGCAGTTCTGACCAACTGGTAGTTTGAGCTTCTCACTAATGAAACAATGACTTTGTACCGAACTAATGGTGGATTGTTACTGATCTTTGATTGAATGGCAGGGAATAGAGTTTACCTGAGGTTACCTTATCCTGCATGCTGCAACATCTTGCCTAATGTCTAAAGAAATATTTAACTTCTCAGGTCATCACACTGGCCTTTTGAAGATGTGCTGATTGATCTTAATTACCATCTGTCCTTTTCCTGAGATGTACTGAAATGCATAATAATAAGCTGTTTTGGTTCACCACTCAATACAGTAGCATACACTTCTCTTAGATGAAGTACATATTCCCTTAGAAGTCTTCTACTGTGACAAAGAGCTGCCTTCATCTGAACAGTTCTGCTCAGACTGCATAGGAAAAAGAACCTGGCTCATTAAAATGTATTTTGTCATCTCTATGTAAATGTTGCATTTTCAGGACCTGAAAATATAAGGAATTATTCAGAGCTGTCAGTGGGGGGAATGACTGGATGACTTAATTGGTCTCTTCCATGTCTAATTTTTATGATTTTGTGAATATAGATGAAAATATAAATTAGGAACTATGCAAAAAATATATTTTGCCCATTTCTTTCATTTTACTTCTGTACTTTTCAGTCAGGAACAGAAGTTTCTTAATTATGGTAACTTAAGAACAGATGTATAGATCAAAATTATATGGGCCAAATGAAAATGGGAGGGGAAGACTCTGTTTATTCTTCACTTTTCTTCCCCAGTTTATCTTCCCCAGGTTCACTTTTTTTTTCCCAAGTGTTTTACTCTACATTGATTTAAATTTACAGATAACATTATAAAGTACAATATGGCTTCTTGATACAAAAGCTGTTGCAAAAATTTATTTGTTTTTACCTCTAGGACAAGGCCAGGAAATTTTGCAAGCTTTGCAAGCTTGAAAAAACAGTTATCTAAGCCATTTAGATGGGCTTTTATTTCCTAAATGGTATAGAGTCATCTTCAGTTACAATTTAAGAGTGAGTATATTAATTAAATTTAATTGACTCTGTTGAAGTAAGTGGCAATATTCTTGTCATGATGACAGTCCATTTCCATCTTGGGATGGCCTCTGCCCACAGTGTCAGCTACTAGAGAGGTGTTCTGTTGGGTGCAGAAAGACCGAAAGGGCGTCAGTGGGGAAAGTTGCTAAGAAGCTATGGTTTTTTTCATGGTAGTTTTTTATGTGTGACTTTGTTTTTGAGGGGTTGGTTTTTTTGGACTACTTTAATTGTATATGTATCTGCATGGACAGAAACTCTGATTCTCTCTATAGGCATTGTACCTTATAGAGAAAAGTCTCTTCACTCTTCATTATTACTTCTGAGTATTGTAGAACAGGCTCAGTCAATCTTATTTTCTATTCTCTTGATAAATTTGATACAGGTTTCCAGTAGCAATGCAGTAAGAAACTGCACATTTGATACTGGATATATTCTGCCTGGTAGATTCTTTAAATATGTCCTTATCTATCTTACCCAATTACTCTTAACATATCATGCCTTACACTTTTGCACTTGTTATATTTGTGCCTAAAAGATAGTGCTATCTTTGATGACAGTGTCCTTTTATAACAAAAAATTCTCTCTCTGACTTGCAGATTCTCCAGGAAGGAGCCACAACCTACTGTATGTGACAGTAGGTTATATCTATCCGAATGGAATTTATCATTTCAAATGGTAGTTTTCTTA
Source organism: Crypturellus tataupa (assembly GCA_034781795.1). Lineage (NCBI taxonomy): Eukaryota > Metazoa > Chordata > Aves > Tinamiformes > Tinamidae > Crypturellus > Crypturellus tataupa. The sequence goes on from JAWLRI010000673.1 coordinate 5,313,020, forward strand.
TGTCCAAAGAAGTAATGACACATGAAAAGAATGAGTTATCAGGATTCTTAATATATATCCAATGTTGGAATATTTTCTTTAGTGTTATCATACAGAATTCCTTCAACTTTAAACTTAAATTGTAATATGGTTTTTCGTTTTACTAATAGTTATATGCCTGTCTACATTCTGCTGTCATGTTGCCTGAAGTTAGAGAGTCCACTCTAATCATGAGTGTTCTCAGTCAAAAACCAAAAACCTCTTTCCCAAATAAGGCCTAAAGATTATGGTGGATAGTTTAAAAATGTTTGCTTATATGTGAATTAATCATAGATTTTAGTGCAAAAGTATAATCAAAATGCAAAGTAAAATTCTTGAGAGTTACATAATTTTTACTGTGCCAACCTGAAAGTTTTTGAACTACAGGAGACCTCTTCAAATGCTGATCCTTGCCACTTAGATCATGATAATAATTACCACTCCAAAATCTTTCTACTGTTAAAAAGTAAAACCCTACAAAGAACAGAGTGTCTGTCTCCTGTTTATTTTCTATAAAGAAAAGCTGTCAGCTTCAGAACTCCTGTCTCGTTCACATCTTTTATGTGCCAGTACTCTCTGTGGCAAGAGCAGTGCTTACTCATTTCTGCTTCCTTGGGCATGTCACCTGTGCCTCAGAAGCTAGTGCTTGCTGTCTGCATCAATATTACATTTCAGGCTACTTCTTAACTGTAATTTTGTATGACAGGGATTTAGTATGATCAGCTTGTTTTCCATCATAAATATATTTTTTCTTTTTCAGTGCAACAAACTTTAGTTTCTGTACAATTGTAGAGTCACTATGTCCTCGTACATCATCTGTCATAATAAGGAAGATAATGCAATTTCAATCAGCTGTTTTTGTTAGTCAAGAAGAAAGCTAGCATTAACTTCTGGGACACTACATATAGTATGAGAATATAAAAATGTGTCATCATCTATGATGCCTTTGCATGATTTACGGGATACAGGATAGAGTATTTAAGTCTAGCATAAATGTGTCCACCTTTTAAGCTGGTCCTACCCAAAGACCCAGTTCCTAGAGTAATATTCAAACATTACCACCGCAGCTTTACCCCTTTAAAAAGAAAACAAATACAACAAAATCCCCCGGGCTGTGCAGAAAAGCTTTTACGCGCGACTCCAGCATAATTAATTTATGTAGCCTCAGTACGTCACTTAGGGAAGGTCGAGCATAATCTTCCTTCTCTGCCTCCTCAGGCACGGGGATAGGGCAGTAAGCGCCAGAGCTGCGCGGGTCTGTGTAT
>JAWLRI010000673.1:5314312-5330042 GCA_034781795.1 Crypturellus tataupa
TGAACACCATGTTCTGCGTATAATGCAAAGGTCCGTGTCTTCCGGCAGGACTGCCCTAGGGGCATGTCTCGATGAACTACAAGGTGGCTCATGCATCTGAGCAGGCGCATGAAAACCAGAGCACAGTGACAGAAACGACCTGTCTTCACAACCTTCCGCAGAGCAGAGAGCTAATTGCTGCTCTGGAAACGGAGAGAGAAGGGCAGGTGCCTTCTTTAAGGACCATAGGACCCTCTTTCCTCCTCCAACCCTCACAAACCATGACAGAAATTGACAGGAGGTCTTCCACCATGGTGTGCTTTGAGCCCAGAAAGCCTTTTTTTTTTTTTCTCAGAGCACTCTAGACATCTGAAAAACATTGAAAAGTAGCTATTTAGAATGATTTAGCAGAAAATCCTCTGAGTTTCATTAGAGGATCTTGGATGAGACATTACAAGGTGGTGACAATGATCCAAAGGATGTAGCATTCTCATCTCCCATGCAGTTTTCACATAACACGGAGACGTGTAACCTCTCACCAGACACTAGGTTTTTTCCAGGACCTACCAAGCTTGCTTGCAGATTCCAGTTATATCAGTATTGGAGTAGCTGGTAAAGTAGTCTTTACATACTAACTGACCTGATGCTGTAGTTCACTTGAATAGCCTTAATGTCTGTGTTTTAGTGCTTGGAAATTACCACAGGAGCTTATGTAAGCTTAAGATTTTCTTTCCCAGGTAAAAGTGCAAAGTGCAACATGTGCCATGTTGTCCACTGAAAAACCATATTTCTGCCTTGTTTAGGGTATATGTTTTGGTACTCACTACCTCTGGGCTACAGCAGTCAGTGGAGCACTTTTAGCTAATTGAATCCAAATGCATCTAGATTCTTATAGTGCTAATTAGTGCTTATAGTATCTAATTTCTGTAGCTGAGGAGTGCTGCTCTGACAGCCCTTCAGAAATCAAAGTAATGGTTCTTAAATCGTAAGGACAAAGTCCTCAGAGAAACTGCTACAATAAGCTAGATATGCTGGGGATCCTCAGAGTTTAGTTACTCGTGACATAAATGTGCTCAGGCCAGTTCTGAAGCTCACATGTCTCGACAGGGATCTGGGAGCTGCTGTTGTGGCAGGTGTCTTCCATCCCTCATGTCCTACCTTCCAGAATAAAATGCAATTACCAAATTTAATGTATTAAATAATTTTGATTAATAAATTATCAATTTTATTATTAATAATATTTTTCAATTAATAATTACCAGATGGATAATTACCAAATTAATAATTACCAAGAATGCAAGATTCTGACTTCTAATCTTTTAATCTGACTTTAAAGTATTCAAGAAAATGAGTCTCTGGCTTATTCATGCTTTTGAGAGCTACGGCTACATGGTTCAGAGAGGCAAAATGTCATCACTTCTTTTAGAAGCGTCTCGGAGGTGAATGCAGGAAAAGAATCGTGTAACTTCAGATACAGCTGATGACTGGAAGCTTCAACCTCTTTCATCAGCTCTCTTTCTGCAGCTGCAATTATGGCGGCCTTTCAAGTTCAGGGAATATACAGGCAGATGCATTTGCAAAACCACTAAAGCATCTTGAAGTAGAATATTCGGAATATAAAGAATAAAAATTGTAATGCTTCATTGAATTTTTTTTTCTTTTCTCTACAATACATAACAGGAAAGGATTTCATCTTGAGAGGAGTTAGGAGCAAAATGCAAAAGCAATCATATCTAATTTATTCATACAATTATTGCAGGGATGCATTCAGCTTAGACAGTTGCACATAAAGCAACTCTAATTGGCCATGTGGGTCCCATAGGCAGTTGGCCTCTGTCCTCATTCAATTGTAGTAAATCCACATCCAGATTACACAGTTACAGTCTATTATTTCAGCTTGTCTGATCTGTGGGTCTCCCCACTGTTCATGTAAGACTGGTGTGCTAAAGGTATCCCACCAGTGATATCATCTGAAATCATTAAAGTTTACATGTCTGTTGGAAGTTGGATTGATGCTAGTGCAAACAGCATCAGCAGTGTCATACTCATGCTTGGCTTTCTGATGCATCATCCATGCTCCTTGAACAACTTTGAAGACTGGATCTAATCTTTAATTAAAAGTTCTACCTTTTGAGTAAATCTGTTGATTTCCCAAATCTTAGAAATCAGTTGGGAGCTGATTTCCTTATTGCACAGATACAGTAAGTCTAGCACAAAACCAGCCTCATACTTTGAATACGGACTCGGTCAGATCGCTCTATATGTATGCAGGTTTCCTCGGAATGTTTGAACAGTCCCACCGCGTCTCAGACTACGAAACGCTGTTGCTTTCTCTTAACAAAACTGAAAAAGATTTTGCCATTTTCTGCTGGAATTCCTTTTGTTACAGCAAGGTGGATGCTACTCAGATTCTGCCTGCGTTAGAGAGAGCATTTGACAAAACTGTCTTGAAGGAAACTGATGCTGATGCAGAAACAAGTTGAAACTTGCCCAGCCTAAACAATATTCTCCAGCCATTCTTTGACTAAATTATCCTATTTTAGCAGAAAAAAAGAACTATTGATGCTATTCTTCTGTGAGATTTGAGACATGTTTTTTCCTAAAATGCTTCATTCGTAGTGCTGGGCTGCATGAAAAAGTAGGAAAGTAAATCTTATTTCTAAGCCCTTGCAGCTGTAAAGCTATATAAAAAGGGGGGGGGGGGGAGAATTGTTCTTTCTTTCTCTATAAGCATTCTGCATTTTCTTTCTGCCTGAACAAATAAATAAGAAGAGCACAAATAAATATGTCTTACCATAATAAGAACATGTCTGAAGTTTTGAATACATACTCTGAGATAAGCCAATGGAATACTACTCTTTTGTTAACAATTTTATTTATTGGAAAAGAGTTGATGCAAAGTCATTCCCAATAGACAGGGTCCCTGGCTTACACAAAACTACTCCCTGGATTTTACAAAAGTCTTAATTTATCTTTTGGGAAGTCAGTAAGTTTCTGGTCTTTATGAAGAGGTAATAAGCACCAAGAGGATCACTTGATTTGAAGTAAGGCTAACTGGAGATATAGATGGGTAAAAAAACATGTTTGAAACTTAAAACTAGGGGTAGCAATCTGAAATTCAAGCATCAGTCTGAAATTGCTGAAAACTTTCAACAGTGTGGATGACTTCAGAGACTCTTCCAAATGTTTATTAGATTTAATTAATATTCTTTAAAAATGCATATTTTATATCCACTCATAGTTGTATATCTGCAGATATATTTGTGTTTGTAATGGTGCTAGAGGTGTCATAGATGAGATGAAATTGAGTGGGACTCTGGAGCTCCAGTCAATGACAGCTGTTGCTCAGGTTGCAACTCACCTTGTTTTTTGCTTAAATAAATAAATGGGACTTTAAATTATTATATCTCTGGTGGAACCAGAATCTTACCAAAAGATGAAGAGGAGAATGAGGCATTTATTAATCATCTCAGCATGTTTTTGCATTTGATTTAAATTTGACATACATTTTGCTTATGTTCATTGGATGTTTCTTTTCAGCACATGTGAATCTTTTTTTGAATTACACAAAACTGAACATTGTAAATTCCGTTATTTATGAATATCAGTACCAATATTAACCTTAAGGAAAGAGTTTAATGGAGCTCATGCTTTGGTACTGCTGAGTGTACCTGAGTGGTACTGCTCAGGAGCCTGTTTGAGGTTAATTTGAAACCAACCTCAGGTTGTTAGGGCTCATACATAACGTAAATAAAAGTGATCCTAGCCATCTGATATTACCCTTTGTATTTCTTGTATCTCCTGGCATAAACAGAGGTGCTCCGTCACATGATAGCCTTTCTACTCACTTTTCCTGAGGTTTCTCAGGTCACTGATACTGCTGTCTGCAGCGATGTGTTGAAATATTGGTAGGAAATGGTTTTTAAATGTTCTTCATTGTACTGTTCCTGTATTAATGGTTAAAACAGCTTATAGATCAATTTCCTGTCCTGCTTATGATTACGTAGGCTCTCTTTGCCTGTGCTTGGCATCACTTAAAAATCCAGCAGTTGCCTATGTAAAAAAGCGATGGCTATATTTATAGCTGTCTTAGTACAGCTTAGCAAGAAAAAGCAAATAAAGTTTAATCGCCCAGGTCTCTGAAGAGAATTATTTGTCACAACCTTTCAGATGTATTTGAGAATGATTTTTGTTAATATTTTTATTTTGATGGTCTGAATTTTAAAGTTAGGTAATGTATAAAGCACTAGAAATTTTCAAATACTCAACGACCCTCGAAGAGTTTCCTTTTCCTTTGATCCTAAAGAATGGAGGATATGGATCAGGGTAGCATAGTACAGTATTGATCTGTGTGGCAGCGTGAGGAGAACTGATGTCAGCAATTTTTTCCCTTAAGTTTTAGAACCCAGCTTTTCAACTCTTTGGATAATTTGGTCAATCGGTTAAAAATCAATCTTCATAGACAGCAATGGCTCTAATTTGCTGTCACACATAGATTTTACTTTTAGCATTTACAACCTTCAGCTCTTTTAAACTTGGTGCAATTTGGCAAGATTTTTTGCTCGCGTGATCCTTTTTAGTATTGCAGTATGTTCTGTTGGTGGGTTGCATGTGAACGAATCCTGGATGTCATGCTGGTGGGATATATATATGAGTGAGTTAAGGATGTCATGAGTGAGTTTCTCTCTGTGTGAGAACATACACATATAAATTCAAATAACTGCTCATCTGTAGCTGAGCAGTAGCGATGGAAATAGCCCAACTCATTGGGCTCATATGACGAATCCAAGCGCTACGGTCAACACGTGTTCTTCATCTGCAGAGCCCGAGGTGGGAGAGGTTGGAGGCTGACTAATGAGCTGAGGATTTAGGAATCTCTGGAGGGTAAGACATGAGTGAAGAGTTAAGTAGAATGTACTGGGTCCTTCATTACTCCCTTCCTTTTCTTTTACAGAACAAAGATGTGCTGAACCAAGTTATGCTTAAAGATAAGCCCTTTACTGAAGGTAGACTGGAAGTGATTTTTGTTTTAATAAGTAAGGACATCTGTTTTCTGTGTAGAGGCTATTTCTGTGTATTTTCTTGGAGATATCTGAATAGATCACCTTCCTTTTAGTAGTCTTCTTTAAAAAAATGAGAAGATCTGAATTCTTCTACTTTGAACAAAAGCAGTTTTGTAAAGTGAGTTTGCTGAACCTGAGCCTGGTATTCTTGTAATTTATTGGGAAATCCAGTTAAGCTTGCAAGGTTTATGTACTTAAAAACAAAACCAAAAGAGTTGACAGAACTGAGAGGAAATAAGAGACCCAGAACATTGAATGTGCTCTCTGTGAGGATCAGGTAAATTAATCTGAATTTTTGAACTATTTTGAAAATCACCGAAGTCCCAGTGTGTAAGAAGGAAGACCTTCTCTGGCAGAATGCAAAAATCCCCATCACAGAGAAAAGGATTATAGAAACTACTCTTAAACACTGTGTAGCTTCACCTCACCCATCAATAGCAGTATGAAATAAGAGATTATATGGAGCAGCTAGGAAAATCCTAAAATAGGAGATTTTGCTAACCAAACAGCAGTTCCCATATGAGGCCTACAACTGTGTATAGTTATGGCACTGATTTAAGTGCAAGTGACAGCAAAAGAAATTATTTAATTTTGAGAGGAAAAGCACCCGAAATAACTCTAACTTACACAGTGTTTAAAATACCTGAAAATACAACTGTCTGTAATAAATGTAAATAGGCTTGATAAGTACCTTCAAATGGATGAATGTGTTGTGCAACACTTCCAGTGGCTGAATGTCTCGTGTTCACATAAGAAGACAAAAATCTTTAATAACTCAGAAAAAAATTCTAATATCAAGACCTGTAGCAAAGGTATCTTTAGAAAATTAAAAGAAAAAAATGTCAGTGAATAAAAAAATGCCCAAGATAATTGTGAACCTTTCAATCAAGGGGTCAAATATCTAAGAATTTGACAGTTACAGCAATGTGGGAAGCCCTTGATTGTCAATGTGGGAGGCACAGCAGACTTCACTACACTCTTGTTCTTTGGTAAGTAAGTAATAAAGCTTCCTTCCATTGTTTACAGAAGGGAAAAGCAATAAAATCACGCCATAACTGCCAGTTTAAGTAATCCTTGTTTTGTATGTATCAAAGGTGAACAGGTTGAAGCTGTGAGCTTATGGTTGGGGCACACACAAACTTTCCCTCTCATCCGGCTTCTCTGGTGTTACACAGCAGGTGAGCTGAGCAGTTTTTCGGCGTGGAAGCATGAGAACACTGGTTTTCACAGACTATTTGTGACTTTATTATTTTTTTTATCAGCTGGGGCTGAACTTTGTCAGTGTTCAAAGGTTATGATGGGATCACTGGCACACATTCCCGTAGAGTTCATTTTATTTTTTCACAAAGCAGAGTAGAAGATTAAAATCCCTGGGTACATATTTCCACACTCCTGGGTAATGAAAACCAAGGGGATAAAGTGGTAGATGGGTGGAATTGGACCTTATCAGCATACCAGCCTGATTCCACCTTAACTTGCACTGGTTCTGTTATTTACAGCATGTGCTGCAGGCTTATTTGAATTGTTAATCTGAACCAATAATGGGTTTTTCAGGGCTTTTTGGAGGCTTATTTTTTTTTTTTTTTTTTTTTTTTTTATTGTGAAAAATTTCTGAATATTTCTTATTAGCTTTAAATGTGGAAAAACTGAACTTGAAATATAATTCAACAATATATTATTTTGGACCCCAGAAAATGCTTCTGGCAGGAATCCCAAACTAAGCATTTATTTGCAGTTGGCATGATATAATTAGCAGGGCATTTCAATATAAGTGGTCTACTTAATGATTTTTGCTGTATATTTCGTCTTTTTCTTTTTTGTAAATAATTGCCTAGAAGAATAGAAGAATTAGAAAAGTGGTCTTAAAATAATGACAAAATGTCTCTCTATTAACCTACTCTCAACCTTCAAAATGTTGAGAGAAAAAATTACTAATAAGATGAAAGAGACTCCAGGAGACCATGTATCTGAACATTAGCAGTATTTTTGCTGGAAACTTTGCATAACCAGATCTTTCTATCTCCTTTTGAATATCCCTGATGGCCCTGAAGTATTTTAGAAAGCCAACAAGTTCCAGAAGGAGGAACCAGCCAGTGTCTTGTTCCTCTTTATTAGACCTTGTTCTGGTGCGTTCTCTGCAGTCTGAAGCAATAATGTACTTAACAGTAAACTTATCTAGGATGTCACAGTGATCACTTTGAACCAGATAACAAGGGCCTCCCTAACAAGAGGATAAATATCTCGTTTTTATATCAGATTCCGGACCTTCAGTTTAATCAGAAAATATACCAAGTTGTTTTGATACTCTACTGATTCTGAAGTTCTGGGAGAATCATTTCTGGATCTATAGCAGTGCTGTTATAAAAACAGTCCTGTAAAGTCTGTGCAAAGAGGTAGTTCTTTTTCCAGGTGAAAGAGCACTGAGTAATGCTTTGAATTCAGAGAGCAATGAATTTCTTTAGTATAAGTTTACAATTGAATCTAATCTTCCTGGTTTTAAGATTGCATTTGAATCTACCTCTAATCTGTGCTTGGAAGGGAAGTACACATCAGAAACCATAGATCTGAAGAAAATTTGATTTCTGATTTTAATTTGTTAGACTTTGACACCTTACTTATCTCTTCTTTTCCCAATTAATAACTATCCTGTTCATCTTAGATAGAATTGAAATGTTGCTCACATTTATTCATGTGCAAATAACCCATTCCCCAGCCATTGCACTCGTCCATATTTGACCTGACACTCCTGAATGACAAGTTTCTGCATTCTGTCAGCTCTTTCTTGAACTGTTTTTATTCTCCGGAATGCTTAAGTTTGCTGTCTTTTGTTTATGTTGTCTGTCTTGCCTATTTTCAAGGACTTTTTCCTGATGCAGAAGGCATGAAAACTTTAAATCAGTTAGAGGGGTTTTTTTTTTTCCCCTCTGGGTGAACAAATAATACCAATACAAAATAAAAATACAAGGTAATACAAATAAATGACCACACCAGGAACTTCAATACTTTTAAAAAAGATTTCATCTATGTTATCAACAGTTTTAATTTAATATAAATCTAGTCCTGGCAATGATCTGTCATTTCAAAAACAGTAAAGATTTCAACATATATTTACTATGCTATTCAAATATAAATTGTCGTCATTCGTATCCTCTGATATCTCTGTGAAGTGGTGAGTAGATGACCTCTTTCCATCAATATTTGTGTTGTAAGGTAATGCAATATTCACCAAGGAATGCTAGGATACAGTTCCCAAAAGTCTAATAAAAACTGAAATTCTCATGAGGCCCTTACATTAGACTGGGCCTGTGCTTGATGCTGAAATGTTTGATGCCTTCTAAAATGACCCAGTACCTTATGAGCTTGTGAAAACTGTGATATTTCCTTGATGTTTAGTTCAAAATCTCTTTCTGCTTTGGATCAGTAACAATTGGTCTCTTTGACCATCGTGGTAGGCTGCATCAGAAGATGCCAGAGAAGCTGTGAGAGACAGGGCAAAAATACATTTAAGTATTAAAAAAAATACATTTAAGTATTATTCAAGCAGTCAGTGAAATGTCTCTGACTTTCGTTGTATTTGTTGTTTTAAAAGTACTAGAAGGAAAAATATATATAGGCTTTAATCAAGTATGTATAAGCTACTTCAGTACAGCCTAGAACTGAATGAACAGGGATTCTGTACATTGCTAGAGATAGTAGATTGGCCTGTCTCAGTGCTGTAACAAAAGAAGAGCAGAATAAGAAAGGCTAAATAGAGAACTGAGAAAAAAAATGCTTCAAATAAGTTATATGCATGAGAAAGCATGAAACGACTTAAAAATGCTTTTCCCCATGCCCCCTCCCTGCCCCCTCCCTTTGGTATTTATATATCAAAATATGTCAGGCCTGTCCCTGATAAATAGTAATGCTGAAGACAGGCAATGCATGTTCGTGAGCTTATTGAGAAGTAACTTCCCCAATTCTGCCATGGGAGGTTAGTGTATGAGGACTTGTTTGGCACTAGAGTTTGGCACTTGGGTCCCATAACCTGCTGGAAGGGGAGAGGGGCACCATCTCTTAGACTCTATCCAGCCCTTTATATCCTGCCTCCTTACTAGTGTTTTAAAACATCATTGTCCTAGTTTTGGCACTAATATAACCTGGCTGTACCGTTGTGAATGGGCCTCATGCTCTCCATTTCCTCATCTATGTCCTTAAAAGATGAGTCTGACAAGTGGAGCCTCCCAGACGCTGTTTACCTTGGCCTGGCCATGTTGTAGACGGAAAGCCTAGCAAAAAAGCCAGGAATATATGATTTATGTTAGAATCATTAAGGGTGCTTCAGCTTGGGGACTTTTCGGAGGCAGTAGAAGACAGGTGGTATAACAGGAAGAAAATGAAGTGTAGGAAGAGGAAGTTTTCAGTACAGCATTTAGTACAGCTAAGAATTGCCAGAAGCACACACAGGCCTTCAGGTATGGGACAATGCATAGGGTCTTCTGTGCCGCAGAAAGCTAACAAAAGATTATTCAAGTGAGAAAAGACCTGAAAGAAGTAAAAGCAAGAGCAAAAAACATACCCTGAAAGTTCACCAACAGCAGAAGGGTGAACATCCTTTGAAATTTTTTACTTCACTTGGAATTTTTCTCTGTAGCATCTACTTGGAAAAATCTGTCTTTTGATCACGAAAACTTTATGTTAGTCCTTTTGAGCTGCTCCTATTATTGCAAAAGGCCTACAGCAGCCATTTTCAGCCAATAGTAATTCAAGGTTTGCCTTGATAAGCAAGTCTTCAGTGTTCTTGATGTGCTTTAGAAAAAGATACAGGAAGATACGCCTCAAAGCTTTCAGTTCTGTTGTTGCTGTTATGCCAAGGAGGGTTAGTGGAAAAGCAATAAACAATTCTCAAAGCCAAGAAGAAGAAAAAAAATCTATTCTTGCTATTCTGATATCTCTGACTTTTTTTTTCTTTTTCCTGTCACAATAAGGAACAGTACAAGAGTCAGCCCAAGACTTCCCAATCCAGCTTCTTCAGACAGACAATCTCTTAATAATCTGCTTAATAAACTGCTTCTGACCTAAGATGTGGCCCTGCATTTTCACAAAATATCTTTCTCTCCTCAGTCTTGGTAGAATTTAGGGACAAAAGTACAGACACAGAGAATCCAGTCCGATGCACAACCTTACTTGAGAACGGTAGTTTACCCTTTGGTTATTCAGTTATGGCAGTGGAGTCTTCATAAAAATAAAAGTGTAAAACTCAAATAATTGCAGAGAACACAGATTAGAGGATGAAACTGCTTCTTCTCTGCCAAAACAAGTATGACTTACAGGATGTGATTATTCTTTTCATGGAGGTGTCTCTGAACTTGGTTTATAGCTGGCAGAGGAACACATAGGATGGATTTGCATATTCAGTTTTGCAAAATTAAAAAAATAGCTCCTAAGGTGGTCAGTTGATACTGAGTTGAGGTGAAAGAACTGATCTCAGACTGCAGTGTTATCAAACGATTTAAAAAAAGTAGTTCTTATTGAATCACAAGCATTCAAGCAATTGAATATTAGGTTTTTCTATAAGTGTGGATGTGACCAAATTGAAGGACACATAAAGTACTTGCAGGACAACTGTAAGTGCAGAGCAAGAAGAAAAGCATAAAGCTATTCCCAACAGAAATCAGTGTCATATTCTGTTCCTACAGACCGTAACTGTAGATAAGCAATAAAATATTACTGCTGAAGATCACAATATAAAATAGATACTCAAAATACCAAGGGCATTTATATCAATCCACTGACTCAAGGTATTGTTGTGAAGGGACAAGATGTACTGAGAAGTGGCTTTTAGCTAAACTTGCATTTTCAATAGAGAGGCAACAGATAAAAACTCCAGAAATGGTTTTGTTCTCTTGTATTTGAGAATAATGCCTGGAAATCCTAGACTGCATCAGCAAAAAGGAAAATGGCTTCTTTGGAAAAATGGTGAGGAGGTCAGTTTGAAAATTTGGAGTTGGAAGGGGAAAGATCCAGCCAGTACTGTAAAAGGAACTCTGATTTTTTGCAGTTGAGGGAGCTATGATGTGTAGGTGCGTTTGCTGCTCAAGCTACAGGATTTACAGTGGATTTTTCTCTGAAGAATTTATTGATATTTAAAAAATACAACAATCTTCTAGAAAGAAATAGATTAAAATAAAAGCCTTCCTTGGGAGCAATGGAAATTTAAGACTCCTCTCTGTTGAGAATTGGGGAGAGGAGGAGAACATCCTTTGAGTCCAAAATGTTAAGAGGTAGTACTGTTTCTTTTTCTTTACTTCAAGGGAGAAATGTCATTAATATATGGAATTCAGGCAAAATTGTTATCTCACAGATACGAAATCCATTTTAATGTTTGACTATCTGTATGAGCTGTCATTCTGTATTGTATATAAAAATGACATTTGTATGACAGAACCAGGTATTAATACCTTGTATAGTTAGGGCAGAAATGTGTATCAGAGGATTTCCTGAGTATTAGAAATACTCAAAGGAGGATTTGAATAACTAAGGCAGAGCTGGAATAGGCTCTGCTATCCAGGCTATTCTCCTGGAATAGGTTATATTTTAAAATGGAGCCCTTTTGTGTATTTAACTCTATTGCTAAATAAGACCTTGAAAATGAGATGTGCAGGTTTTTCCCAATCAACTTCAAAGCTAGTGACGAAAGGCAGAGACAATGACTTTTTGGAGCTAAGCTATTATGTGTTTGTAAGATTCTTATGTTAACAAGTCAAGTGCATGGCTTGAATATGTTGTCGATATAGTATTGCTTTCCATAATATTTAAAGAGGATCCTCATTCCTTCCTCTTACTGGGGACTCATTTAAGAGCAGAAGTTCTACTGAACCACTCAGAGAACAGGAGAGGATCATGGAGGAATTGGTGGTCTGTGGAAAAAACCTAGCAAATATCTTCCTTGCAATTTGTAGTAATGATGTATATTTTTTTTAAATCTCAATTTTGAAACAGTTATTTGATGTGAATATACTCAGATATAAACTGAGGTTTATGTTCTGTTAATGATTGAATACGCATTGCCTGGAACTACAGAAGCTAAGATCTAGTCCTGCTTTTCAACCACAGTACTAGACTAATTTCAGTCTGTGGGGAGCTTTACCTCTTGCCTTAGCTAACCTCACCCATTTTAAAAAATATTTTATTTCCAAAACAGAAAATACATAATGTATGGGTTACTGGAAGACAGTATCAAAACAATTTAATGTTGCTCTGAGCAAACATATGATTAAAAATATATATGCAGAAGTTTTTTATTAAATTTTGGCATTAATTATGGTAACTGTACTTGCTTTGGAAATTTATAAACATTTTTCTAGTAGTGTCAAGCTTCACAACTGTCAAACACTTAATAAAAAAGCCTATCTAGATATAGATATATCTAGATAAGTAAACTTTCTGTAGAATTTAATCTGTTTATTTACAATAGCATATGTTCGCTGTAAATGTTCTGCATGTAACCATTAAAAAGCAGTGAAATATTGAATGTAATATTCACAGAATTAATACAACCAGGAAAACAAACAGTATTTCCTTCTCAGATTTTCTATCACAGTATGCTTATAATGAGGAAAAACCATAGACTATGCAAATAGAATGAGCATTAATTACTTGCTATTTCTAGATGGTTGATGCATGAAAATTTTTATGTATCATGTTTATGAACACTAGCATTAATGCATCACTCAAGAACAGCATTTTTCCTAAAGCTATATATTAAACAGTAAATATAATGACATAAATAGTACCTGCATTCTGTACTTTATCCCAGTAATTAAAAGTCATTCATTAAGATAAAGGTCTCTCTCATAGAAGATGATTTGGTCACAGATAAGAAGAAGTGTTGCTACCCAGTACTCCGCTATTTGATTGGGAGTGAAGGAACACAGATACTAACTCGAAAAGTTTGTCTTGCGGTGTGAGACACACAGATAGTGCCAAAACTTTATTGCCACCTTCATCTCTAAACTTATTTTGGCGTTTATTTGTTGGAGAAATCCAGTGTGGGATCCTGAGTCTACAGTTAGCTATTGATGGCATCTTTCTTATCACATGCAAATATACCTCTACCCTATGATTTGTCCTAACAGGTGAGGGATTTTTATGTTCTTTTTCATTTGAATGAATTTTTATCTGTAACTTTTCCCAATTGTGCTTGTGTATATTGAAAATATTCAATTATTTTTTGGCAGGAGTTATTTTTTAAAGAAATCCTAACTCATGATACTACAAACAGCAACTGTACTCACTGAATGAGGCAACTAGGCAATATTTCATTGTTTGCTTCAGGTCTTAATTATTTTGCATATTCCAAATTGCATAGCAAATAACTTTTTCTTTGAAGAAGAATTTTTCCTCCTAATCTGTCTGAATGATTGGGTTTCCATGTTATAGATGAAGAACCAAGGAATAAGATGAATTGTCCATGATCATGTCACAGAATACATTTCTAGGAATTAACAGACAAATCTAAATCTGCTAAATCAATGCCTAATTTATTACCTCTTCTAGTATAGATCTGACAAATTAATGCAGAGCCTTCCATCAACAGCTTAAAATGTTTTGAGAAGTCCCATTTCTATTTTGAATTCCTCTTTTGAAAACTAAAAAGCAAAAAAAAAAACCCACTTTTTAAAAATTATGTGTAATTTCCCACAAAAATGTCTTTAGATCCTTATGTGACTGGCTTTAGAGATGCTAGTTGTTTTTTTTTCTAGAAATTGCCAGGTGCTTGAGCTCAGATAACTACATCTGAAAATTCTAGCCTAAATGTATTTGCACATTGTGTGCAAACTCCCACATTGTGCAGAGCTTTGAGGTGAATCTGCCTCTCTGTGTTCTTCTAATAACCTCCTGAAAGAAAATGAAAGAGCTTATAAACTCAAAGCCAGCTTTTATTAGATCATAAATTAAATTCCTTAGCTTTTGTTATAGAGACTGCATAAGGAAAATTCAAAGTGAGTAAATGAGAACAGAAATCAAAAGAGGTTATAAATAACTTTCCTTCTGCCCACTGTGTCCTTTCAGGGTTCTTGCTTTCAGACAAGGTTTCAAACAACTCAGCAGTTTTCTGTCTTTGTCCAAGTTCTGCACCGTTTTCTCTGTTTCTAGGAAGCTGCTTCTGCATCCTGCTCAGTATCTCTGGGGTCTCATGAGCCTCAGGCAGGTACTGATTTTTCTATTGATACTCTTGCTCCTCCGCTGCTGCTCTGCTGCTTTCCGGAAAAGACGTGTTCTCCTCCCCTTTGTGGGATCCGTTTGGCCTGGGTGCCCTTCCCAGAGGGACAGAGTGCACTACTGAAGATCAGAGTGCTGAAGTTCGGCCCGTCAAGATGTAGGAGATTTGGTAGCTGTGAACAAACCGAAACAAATTAAACAATAGAAAAAGGGTGCTGTGGCAGTGAAATACCTTTTAAAAAAGTTCATTGAAAAATCATATGAATCAAAAAAGCCATACAATTAGTGTAACTGTATTCTGTTCAGGTAGTTTCATTGGCTATTTAACAGGAGTAAGAGTGCTGCAGTCAAGCTCATAATTACTCTGATTAACCTGAGAATAGCAAAACTGTAAATGGATCAATGGTTCTTACTATCACAAAATAGTTCACATTTTGTGATAGTAAGAGCCTGATACAGCCAGCCACAGGGTAAAATCATAGGGTCGTGTAGATAGAAAGGGACTTCCAGGGGCCTTCTAGTCCCCTTTCCTGCTCAGAGCAGGAGTTAGGTTTTAATCAAAGACTGTCCAGTTTTGATCAAAATGTCAGAAAGGTCAGGGTCAAATCTATACACATTTTGGAAGGATTATAAACTGTAGCCTCAAGAAAAAAGAGAGTTGTTACGTGTCTCACATCTTTCCCTGAAGAGACTGAGTCTGACTGTTGTTCTCCACCTCTGTAATCCCTTTCCTTCTCCACCCGAAAAAAAACCCTCAAAACAAAACAGAATAAAAAATTAAGCATTGCCTAAAAACAGGAGAAACTGGGATCAGATCATAATCAAAAGGACATCCTCTGATGTCTTTCCACAGAAACTTATCTGCCACCTTCTCTTTCACCTTATGGACTACGAAGGTTGTGGAAATTGTTACCATGCAACTAACTCATAACTCATTCGCTTGTACCTAAGTGTCTGAGTCATAGCAATTTCATCCAATTATAAAATATATTAAATGGTTTCCAAGATTAAATATTTCTGTGTAACATATTTAAGATCCACATAGTTGTTTCTAGACAGCTTCTGGAAGTATCTTCTGGAAGATCTAAAAGAAAATATTTGTAGAAAAACTATTCATTGTATTTTATATTTTGTAAAGATACCTCAAATCTACTTAAAAGAAAAGCGGGTGTTTAAAACACAGTGGAGCATATATACCAATCAGGAAAGATAAAAATAGGTCATGTAACATATAAAATTATATGAAGTAATTTATTGTGAGTTCTCTGAGGCACCCAACAAAAAGTTAGAACTGGAAATTATTCCAATGCAAAGAAAAACATGCATGTCTTTCATATACACACTGAATATAGAATTATTACAGATAATGAGACCAGTGTCATGATTTAGTCATAATATAAAGCCTGTACAGAATAGTATAAAATGCCTACAGAGCTACAGATTGTTTCCTCTTTTTTTTTTTTTTTTTTTTTTTTTTTTTTTTTTGA
>JAWLRI010000673.1:5330739-5351415 GCA_034781795.1 Crypturellus tataupa
CAGTGGTGGCCACTGACAGAACAAGAGGAAATGACCACAAACTGAAGCATAAAAAGTTCCACAGGAACTTAAGGAAATTTTTTTTGACAGTGAGGGTGACAGAGCCCTGGAACAGGCTGCCCAGAGATGCTCCTTGTGGAGTCTCCTTCTCCGGACATCTTCCAAACCCGCCTGGATGCAGCCCTGTGCCACGTGCTGGAGCAGTGGGGTTGGACTAGATGACCTCTAGAGGCGCCTTCCAACTTTAGGCATTCTGTGATTCTATGATTCTATGACAAATGTGGGCCAGCTGAAATAGTACTTGAATAGAAAGGCATCAGTTGCAGGAGCCTGTACTGTATCAGGTGGCAGTCTGCTTGGAGAAGGAACACAAAACCTACCTACACTCACCAGCTCATGGCAGAGCACAGTGATTCACTGCTTTTCGAATGGCAGCTTAATGCATGCTCCTTAACACTTGTGGTACTGAAGATTCAGACATTTTAAGGTGAGGTTACTGTTAAATTGTGTTACTAAACACACCAGAACATGTTACTCTGACTGTGATCCTCCATAGACAAATCTGTAACACTTGTCAGTGCCTTGAATGAATTACATAGGGAATATTTACATCCTATTTATCAATTTGGTGATAAATTACTTATTTTTTGTACTAAACTATTTAATAGAGTTCTTATGAAAGCAGCACTATATTCATTCTAGAAGTATTTCCACTTAAGAAATATTGAAAATTATCCTGAAAGGAGCTTATCTATGATTCCTGTAGCTGAAAGGACAGCCTAAACTGAAGATTTTGTTACTATGTTTATATCTAAATAGGAAATGATACATACATATCTAATATTACATTAGAATAGTGAAGTCAGTAAGGTTAACATAGGGTAAATCCCTACCTTTAAATTTTTAAAATAAACAAAACAAAGTGAAATACTATATTAACTAAATAGTTTTAGAGCTATGGTGCCTCTGTTTGCCATCACTTATTCATATAATTTCCTCCTGCAATTCAGAGCTTTTTTAGTTCTTTTTAAGTATACAAAAGTAAAAGTGTGCAGTAAAATAACCTACATGTCCCTTTTTTGAATGAGTTATTTAAATAATCATCTAAAGACCAAATTATGCCTAGAGTGCAAACATAAAGCTTGAAAAGTATAGCTAAATGTGGAGAACTTGTTCTAAAAACAGAAAAGGTAGCCCTTATAAATAGTCACAACTATATGTAACACATCCAACAGGCACAATCTAGGCACAAATCTAGTGCTAGAAAGTAAACTGTGAATTATTTATGTCTTACATCCTTGACTTACTAGATGAATAAAATCTAAACATGGGCTTTCTTTTGAGTAATCCTTAGGTAGCCCAAGAGGTAATTGCAAGCAGACATGTTCTGATTACACGCAGGAGCAGATGTTCTGGAGCAGGATGTTACAGACAGCAGGTGCTTTCTGTCTGGATGCTTTTTGGGAATAGCAGATCCGCCTCCTCCTGCTGACCATGCAGAAGGGGGTGATGCCCCCTGATGAGAGGCAGAGAAGGGACCTCCCGACAGGCACGTCCTCCATCACCTGGTCGTTACCTGTGCCGGCTGCCCACCAGCCTCCCCAGTCTGGTCCTGTGTCCTGGGAGCTCCGTGGTGACAGATCGATCGGTGACAGCTCCCTCCAGGACTGAACAGAGACACCCAAACTATGATATTGCGCTTGCAGAAGCACTTGTGATCTCTCACAAATTCCTGTGTTAGTCATTTGTACAGGAGGAACCACACAGTCAGACTAAGGCACTCCTTATGTTTTCTTTTTCTATATCTGTATACCATACATTTTCAGAATATTGTATTTCTGAGACATCATTTAAGTCCTATGGTTGTATTTAGTGAATAAAATTAAGCTGTTCAGTCCTCCTTACCTTTCCACCATGAAATGTGCAAAATGCTCTTTCTGCATTTTTTTTTTTTTTTGCTATACTTCTGAACAGAGGAAATGAATTTTTACATTTTGCAGGCATTGGACAGCAACTTCTGGAAATGTATAAACAAAGTTCTGCTGACTGAAGTAGAGATCTGGTGGTGATTTGTCTGTGGGTGCATGTGAAGTTTCCAGTATCTATTTATGCAAAAGTTAAAATTTATTCTCAGTTTTCTGGTATTTGGTTTGGAATCTTGTGCAAATTTGATCTCAGAATTATGCAACCTACTGATGTTTTGTTGAAGCAGTTTAAAAGACATCCATGTCATTAGAAAGATGGCTGAGTGGATTTATAAATGCAAATTCCCTTGATATAGGCAAAATGTAGAGATAATTTAAAATACTTATGCATATCAGTTGGTAATTTGTGTGTAAATGAGGAGACTGTTCATCCAGTAAAAAGAGTATTAGAAAAGCAACAGATCAGTGTGCTTTTAAGACAGTTTTTGAAATATACTGTTTTATTCAACTTGAATATTTTTGTCTACCTATTTTACAATAAATGTTTCTTGTATGCAGTTTGCCACCACTAATTGCTTGTTGTAATACATGTTTTGGCATAATTTAGCTTTACTTCACTTGTTCTAATCAATGTAAATTTTTCAATATCCTTGGTAGCTTCTGCACAATTATGAGACGAAGTGAAGTACTATTTAGAAAGTATATGAATTTGTAACTATGTCTGTGTCTGGAAAGGTTGGGAGTTTTTGATTGTTTGAGGTTTAGGCTTGGGTTTTTTTAGTACATACTTCTAGCTTGAGTGAAGATCCCGAGAGGCAGGAATACTGCAGGTATCATTCTCTGGTATCTATCAAAATAGATTCGTTTAGTCTCCAACCAGCTGGCTGTTCTGTTTGTTACACTCCTGCCATAGTGCCCCCTTTGCACTTTGCAGTGTTGGAAACGGCGGCCAGCAGAGACAGGATACGCTGTCAGATGGGCCACTAATGTGACTTGGTGCTGGCTTTAATATATTTTCTATTACATCTTAAGCTAAAGATTTTAACCAACAATGCTGGGGGAAAGTACTTCCCAAAGTATTTTCTGTTCCCTGATATGTGGCTTATATTGTCAATTAGATTGTCAATGCTGTCAGTTGTGGAACAGTCTCCTAAGAAAGTGGAAGGAACTTTGTTATTTAGAACTATTAAAAATAACTTTTTCCTCTAGTCAAGAGGAGTTTAAAGATGGTATGTCCCTTTCCTGATCTTCCCCCTAATTATTTTCTGTATCATATTCCTTTTCAAACATATCAGTGACTAAAGCTCTATTGATATTTTTGGCTATCTCAGAATATTCATGAGAATACATGAAGCCTCTTTTTATGACAGTCATACTTTTTTATCTCACTTGAAAACATCTTCCCTGGTTTATTCAAAGTTTATATTTAACATTTCTG
This sequence comes from Crypturellus tataupa, assembly GCA_034781795.1. NCBI lineage: Eukaryota > Metazoa > Chordata > Aves > Tinamiformes > Tinamidae > Crypturellus > Crypturellus tataupa. Next base: position 5,334,103 of record JAWLRI010000673.1, read on the forward strand.
TGGCTTCCTAGTCACCTAGTACAAAATATTTCTTCCCCCTCTTACTTCAAATCAGTGATATCCACTATCTTTTTTTTTAAGTCCTTATGTGCATGCCCTCACACTTTGTATTTTAACATTTCTATAATTTCATTTCTGAAGATCACCCAAATTCTTATAAATTTTATGTATTTCTAGTTATGCTATCATTCCAGAGAAAGCCTTCCATCTTTACAGCGTAGATAAGTACTGTGGCTTTCAGCAGAAATTTCTGCCTACTTTTGAGCATTAACCTGTCCAAGATACATTATGTTCTTCTTATCGTAGGTTATTAACGTGATTAATTCCAAAGTAATTGTGTCTCCTATCAAACAACCCCTTTCTATACAAATTGCATTACATGCTACAATTTTGTATCTGAATAAATAAATAAATGCATGGCTCATACCTAAACAATTCAGTATTTCCTGTAGTGACGAAACTATCGTAGGGAAATTTTTGCTTGTTATGAAACAATATTCTTGTTTGTGATTTATCTAAGCTGCTTTTTGAAGTAGCTTTCACATTTCATTTGTTTATGATAAGCTTGTAATCCTCATGTCTTTTCAAGGACATACAAGCATCAGTAATCTTCCTCCAAAGTTACCTCATCTTGTGACACTTCCTAACAAAATGATATATTACAGTTAAAAAAAGTGCTAAGGAGACTTCTCTGGGCTTAGCTCAAATGAAAGAGAAAATACTCAAGCAACGGAGTATGTTTAAATTCCCTATTACGTGTTTACTCTTCTAACTTTCAAACAGTGCTAGAACTGCATGGTTTTCTAATGACTCACTGGCCAAAAATAAAGATCTCTCACTTTTTATAGAGAAGAAAGAACTCTCTATGGAAAAGAGAAACTGTGAGAAACAACACATAGATAGAGTCTACTCTTCAGCCTATAGGCTTTTGCTTTGTTTGCTCTTCCTACAAATGATCAGGCCTTGCTCTTTATTGCAGTTATTGGTACTTTATTACCAAGTTATTGGTACTTTTACTCCATGCCTGTCTTAGTTGAGCATATTTTAATTTAGCACGAAAAAATGGTCACTGAAAATAGAAATACCATTTGAATGCCAATGGAAATGGAAACAAATCACTGTTCAGTAAACCTAAAATGATTTTAGATTCTAAGGAATCTGTAAACATTTGATTTAAAAAGGTATATTTTTCTCAAAAGATCATTACTGTTTGAGAAACACAGACAAATATCCAGAGAAGATGTAACATGTATAGCTTTTCCCCTTATTCTAATCTCTTTTTCCTTTGATGAAGTACTAAGTCTGACCAAAGATGCTCCTAGTTTGATGGGAAATGCCATGGAAAGCATAGATGAAAGAGCAGTACTACATAGCCAGGATACTCCCGCAGTGTTTCATGACTAATGGTCTCTGACTCGGACATAGTATCTTCTTGCATTTTTCTTGCATGAACAACTTGTTCATCTCTTACAAAACTTGTAGGTACTTCTAGCATTTACCGCATCTTGTACCAGCTAGATTATAGATTATATTATACATATAGCTCAACTATAGTTTATTCACAGAATCACAGGATGTTTGAGGTTGCAAGGGACCTCTAGAGATCATCTAGTCGAACCCTGCTGCTCGAGCAGGGCCACCGAGAGCACGTGGGATCCAGGTGGTTTCAGAAGATCTTCAGAGAAGGAGACTCCACAGCCTCTCTGGACAGCCTGTTCCAGGGCTCTATCACCCTCACAGGAAAGAACTTCATCCTATCCTTTCCTTTTCTTAAACCTATTTATCTGATGGCTTCACTTGATGACCCTCCTAGTGTTTTTAAATTACTAGAGGCAGTGGACCAGAACTCCCGTGATTTCACTCTTGCATCATTTTAGTTTCTTCTGATTTTCTTTGTGTAAAAGAGAACTCATGTTAAAATCATAGTCTTTCATCAGCCATATCTGGGAAGAAAATTTGCTTCTGAAGGTTGCAGCATTGTTTTGGTCTATTGACCCGTGAAGTAGGCAAGCTCTCCTTGTTGATATGAGAGCTGGCAGCACAGTTAATTTGAGGTCCTTTAACTGAAAAATCCCTTTAGCAACATGTGCTCCTCTCTCTGCCAGGTCACTTGCCTGTGAAGCGAGGATGCTGACAGTAATATCTCCGAAATGAAACTGCCCTTCGGAATTACTGCAGCAAACATTTCTGTTTCTTATCATAAAATTTTTCCATGAGGGAAAGTCTCATCTGGCAAATACAGCTTGCTGCTAGTGATTATTTCTTTCAAGATTTTAGAGTTAATAGGATGCATTTTAACTTATATATGCATCTACGAAGAATTAGACTTTATCCAAATATAGATGTTGATTTCTGGATAAACAGAAAAATCTCTTTTCTTTCTACATACCTATTTGGATTATTTCCTAGGTTTTATTAGATGATAAAGTAGGTATGGATCTTTTTCAGTCTTATCATTCTACAAAGTTATTTCCCTAATGTTTTCAATTCCAGCTGAGTTGTTGAGATATGAAATGACATTAATAAAATACTGTGAAGTCACCAAGTAGGTTTTAATCTATCATGTCTTAAAATTTCTATGTGGTTGAAGATTCAAGCATTAAATGTAACTTAGGAGGCTAACAGTGCTAAATGATGTTTTGTGGTACATTTTACAGTAGATACCTGGTTGATCAGAAATTAATCCATGATTTTCACTCTGGGTGTAGTAGATCCAAGCCAGAGAGGAGAGAATCAGACTCTCTGGACAGGCACATGTAATCCAATATGTGAGTGCTTGAGGCAAAACAAGCATCACTATTTTAAAAATAAGAGTCTATTTTAAAACTTATTTACATAAATGCTATAAAAATCACTCACTATTCCTGGCAATGTGTGCTGCACCAGTTTAAGAGACTGGGATTTCCACATGTTGTTTGTGAAACTCCTCTCTGAGAGACTATTGCCTCTGAGAAGTCCGTTTGTTTAAGGAATCAAGGCCAGAGGTGATTCTTTGCATTTTTGGCCATTTAATAGGGCTTAACAGATTCTAGACTTGACCCGACGTTATGATGAAGTCTATCTTCTTCTCAATTTTCTGGTTGTATTAGCCTCAGTAGTGAAGATAAGAGGTGATAGACAACTACTGGGCCTGAGAGCTCATTTGGCGGTGCAGCTAAGCTGACCAAACAGCTAACTGTCCTCAAAAGCAGAGCCAAACCCCAGAGTGGGCTGCACCCTCATTCTCCTGATTTTTGTCCCCTCTCTGAGTCAGTTCATGGAGATAAACTTTCAGATTAATTTTCCCTGGATGATCTCTGTGAACCCACCGAGCTCGCACAAACACCAATGAGATGGGAAGGGTTCCTGCAGAAATAGGGAGGTGTCACCATAGTTATTAGATGATCAGTGACAGAGGATCAGCCTGCACCCTGCCTAGCCGCAGGTGCTCTGTGACCCCAGAGTTTTAGGCTCTCTTCCCATGTTCTTGTTAGTTGCAAAAAGGCTCTAGTTAACCCTTTTCAGGATAAATTTATCTCTGAATTTATCTTCAAAGAATGGCATCATATGTTACCATAGGTGCCATATATTGTGACCTTAAAGGCCTCTGAAGCTTGACAGAAGCAGGTACTGCAGATTTTCAGCACTTCCAAGACAGGGATTCACACTGAGAATGATAGAGTACATGTTTATGTTTAGTTCTACCTAAAAAAGCTATGTATTACAGAAAAGATTTAAAAATTAAAAATTAAGCTTACTTTCTCAAACAAAGTAAAGTTCAAGGACTCCATTCATTGCATATTAAAAGGCTATAATGTACAGGAGACCCTTACATTTGTTTGTCCTTTCTTTGTTTGCCGCTCCCTACACAGAGAAGCAGCGTGCTATGTATTTCCAAATGATCCAAACGTGAGCTCCACTTTTCCCTCTCCCTACGCTCCAACAACAGTGGTTAGACCCTGAGACAGCAGGTGCGAATGAGCAGCCTTGGGCTTATCCCTGAAGTTCCCTGGCTAACATTTCCATCGTGTCTCAGTGTCTCTGGTGAGCTGGAGGCCCTAGCGACTGCAGCACTGAGTGTCGCAGTGCCTCTGTTTTGGTGCTGACGTTCCCCAGCAGAATCACAGCTCTAAAAGAAACACGGGTTCCCTGTACAATTCCAAAAAGAGTTATGTGCCTCAAAAAGAAAATTCCTCATGCTGAGGAAGGAACCACCTGTGAGGAAGGAACCACCTTAGGAATTCACATTTCATAAATGCAAGAATAATCAGTGATAGGAGCTCAGACATCCATTCAAAATGTTCAAGATATTCTGTCCTATCTTGGCAGAAGGAAATTAGGGAAGAGTAACGTCTTGATTTGGAAAATGACACCATCTCCTCATTCTGCCTCCTGACTTGTTGGGAGTTCTTACTGCCTCAGTAGTGCTGAAATAATGTAAGCAAAACTGTCTTGTATGGGCAAAACTTCTTTTTTGAGGGACTAGTAAAGATGATGGCAAAAGTTCTTATCTGAACCCTTTAAATGAAACTAATGCTTTTCAGCTGATCTTTCTTCTTCAGTCTTGCTGTCCGAAAATAAGGTCTTTTTCCTGATATTTCCATTTCCTGTCTCCATTTACCCTTTCCAAACTCATTTCTGTTTGGATTGAGAAAGCTATCAATCATGCAGCTTAATCTATGCTGCTCCTTGCAGCTGTCAGTGCTATCCAGTGAGTCTCATGCATATTAATGTTGTAATTTATTGAAGTTTTTTAACAAATAATATGATACCTGGTGGGACACTGAAAAAGAGAACACAAGACATCAGGCCAATAAGTGAGAGTGGTGTACGCTGTGGAAGGATGGCAAAAGTCCTTTAATCATTATCAAACTTCTGATTCCTCATGAAGAAACAATGGCACCAAAAAAAGCCTCAAGCCCATGAGTAACTTCAGCTTCTCGTCAATAAATTATTACCAGTTTGATATTTCCACCTTTAATTGCTGATGCAACATATAAAATATTAATTACTGTTCCTTCACATTAAGGTGGACAGCTGGGGAGCCCCTTACAAGCACACTGCTGTGAGACACAGGTCATTTTGAGAAGATGTCTCTGGGGACTTGGATAAGTTTTCCAGAACTGCTGGCAAATTGGAGAAGACAGTAAAATGCGAGTGATTTCATTGGTTCAGTCAGCAGAGAGAGGTGGCTTGCAGGCTTCACGTTAATATCTCTGCCGCCTTCAGGTCTGTCAGCTAAAATTAATGACTCACTGCAGACTAGAAAAGACTGTTTTGTGTGAGCTGCTGGGGATAAAACAGCTTTGCAAGGTCACATTCTGTGAACACTGTATTCCTCATTAACGTCCGCCTGGACTAATCACCACTGAAAAATAAAATCCCAGTGTAGACATCTGATAAAAAGGCAGTAAGTATCCGATTATAATTGGGACACCAACCTGAGTTAACTGGGCATACTCTGTAAACAACTTATCCTACAAATGCTAAATAAGTAAAGCTTCAGAAGGGCAAAATTGTTTTTTATTGGAATGAAAAGTAAAAAAAAAAAAAAAAATATTCTGTATTCAGTACTTCTTCTGAGAAAGAAGAATGATTGCAATATTATGTATTTCTTATTTAAAACATAAACATTTCATGTGCATTTTCATTTGCTTTCTTAATTTTCCATTGCTTAGCAATATTAATCATAAGGGAGATATTTATGTTAAATGAGGGCAGCAATACTTTTTTTCTCTTACTCTTTATCTGGTTCGTGCATTTAGAATGCTAAAAGAGAAAATATAAAGGGAGGAAAGACAGAAAAGTATCTGAGATTTTTTATTCCTTGCCAGAAAACAGTAGGTTTAGACCTTTGGTCTGGACAAAACTATTTGTCCAAAACGATTTGAAAGGTATGCTCAGAAAAACCATCACATTGTTTCTTCATTTCCTTTAGAAACTTGATTTAGGTATTAAATTTCTTAAGATACCACCTTGAGGACTGAAGAAAACCACAAAGCTAACATGAGAAGATAACAGTCCCTTTGAGAATTAAAGAGATGTCAGACTAGAGAAAAGCCTGAATAAAGCTAAGCTAATCAGAAATTGTTTCAAATAGCCACTCGTTCTTAGCGAATACTGCGGAAAATCCAGAAGGCGCACAGATTATACATTGGTAAAGTGATGCTGAGCTCATTCTCAGCAAATCATGCTACGATACCATGCACTGTACATGCAGTAAGACCATCTGTTTCCAGTGGACTTACTGAGAGAAGTGACACCAGCTACATAGGAAGCCTTTTGGAGCTGGAAGGAAGGGTTGAGGGAACTTGAGTTTCTTAGGGGTGACTGGCTTTTCCGCAGTCTCCCCTCTGGGTGCTGTGTAGGTCACAATCCATTTTGATTGTGCTAATATTTTCCTGATTTGGCCTGTTTTACCTTAAGTCATAGCAAATGTAAACTAAGGTCCAGGTACTACATAATTCTCTCTAGAATGATAAAGAGAATCTAATAGTAACATACTACATGGCAAATGCAATGCTTTTCTTCTATATCGCTCATCTTCATTTTCACATCGGAAAGACGATAAACATACACAAAGAACAATTATTTTTCCCAAACTGAAATACAGAAGCCATTCTGTTGATTTTTATATAGAGTGCAAACCTAGTAGGTAGCATTTTTTTCTGTATATACTGTTAGTCAAAACAGTACATATTAGGTATTTCTACTTTTATTGAACTGTCACCCTTGTCTAATACTTTCTTAGCTTTATTCTGGAAGATCATGCCTTTAATGTTGGCACAGCATGTTGTGAACAAGCATGGCTAGTGACAGTGTATTAAAATGGTAGAACAACGCTGTTCCCGTTGACCCTGATCAGATCTGACACAGAGAGTTTTTTAAGGCTAAGCAGAAGGCGATTACCTACAAACTGTTACTCAGCAGAGCACTTACAGGTGATTTGGTACAGGTCGAGCACTCAGCTTCCTGCTGAAGACTTGTGTTCTCTGTGGCTGTGGCAATTAGTTGTTGTGGAAGCAAGTGGAGTCTTGACAGGCAAAAAAATAAATCTATACCTGTATGGCTGATATAAATTGATGTTTCAGGCCTTCAGAAGATCCAGTGAAGAAAAGATGGTCCAGATCAATCCTGGTACTAAATTCCAGCACCTTATCAAGATGCCTAATTTAGAGAAATCTTTTATTTTAGGCTCCTCTTTAGGCAGAGGGCAACTTATTCCATTTTAATATGACTTGCCGCTGAAAGTCTCTCTCTGTCTCTCCATGGAGTGCAGAGGGAACCTAAGATAAATGGATGTCTGAGCGAGAAGGTTAAGTGCCCGAAGTTGAGAGGGAAAAATTCTGGTCTGTGAATCTACTGCTACTGTCATAGTTTTCTAACACACTGCTTTTCAGTGACATTGCTGTCTTCAGTCATGCACTTCCCTATGATCTGTAGCCTGTGAACAGCCACAATATGTCTTGCAATTTACAAACTAAGATGATTCAGAAGCTTAAGTAACAATTCTTTGTATGGAAAGAAGGAACTCTAATCGATATGATGTGCATATATATGTGCAAAGTCATTAGAAGTCTCCAGATGCTTGTAGAAAGAAAACCAAGTACCAAAATGGGAATAGAAATTTGGGGGCATTATATAATTCCCATATCAGAAAGTGACAATGTTTCCAAAAGCACCAGAAGAACACAATGATGTAGTAATAATCAGAGTCGTAGTGAAATACTCACAATCATTAAATCATCCTACAATAATTTTCGGTTTTCTGTTGCTTCTGTGGATGTTGCCCCATAGAAATTACAGGAGCTCCAGAAGTTGCTCTGCTATCTGAGCAATGTATTTAAAGGTTAGGGAAGTTCTGTTTTAACCCACTAGACATAGTTCAGGATCTGGCTATTTCGTTCTGAGTATAAAATAGTCCCCAACAAAACCTCTGTTGAGGAGGGGGATACACTGAAAAGCAGAATGAGTTTTATTGATTCCTCCCTTTAACTGTCCAAGGAGAGAAACCCTTTAGTTTCCTCACGTAGCTCTAATACATTCTCTCCTGGTTTATTTATTTTGATATTCTCTCCTGTTTAATTTAAACAAGGAGGCAAGGCATGCTTGGAGGGGCAGAGGCTGCAGCCTGCCGTGCGTCCGTGCACACACATTCACAGCGAAGAAAACGAGAGCGTTTGAGGCTCATCCAGATCTCAAGAACCCACCCTTCAAAGTCCCAGGGAAACAGCACCATGCTCCAGTGAAAACTCTTGCACTGGAAATCATGCCAGGGTTCATCCAGAAGCTGCCAGAAGTTATTTTTCTGGGGAAAAAAAGAGTGTTTTTTTTTTTTTTCTAAGAAGTTGCATGTCACTTTGCGAATGTCGGTTCATTTTGCCGGCTGGAGGCCTCGCTGTGCAGCACATGCCGACGCCCGCAGCCCTCCGGTTAGGGGAAACCTGGGGCTGGCGTTTGCAGAGACAGCGTCCCCGTGAGATCCCGCTCCAGGCCCTGCCACGGCCCTGCAGCAGCGGCTTTAGGCGAGGGGCTGCCAAGAGCGGTAGGAAGGTGCCACCTCCTGGCCAGGGAGCGGACCTGCTCCGCTCCACACCGGCTCTGCAGCGAGGGAGCCGCCGCGGAGCAGGGAACGGGGCAGGACGTCATTGTACCTGCTGCCATCCCTGCTTTTTCCTAATAAATAACTTTTGCTCTTGAAAGCTAATTGCTTTCCACTAGCATCATACACTAACCTGGAAATCTTCATGCTTTACTGCTTGTTTAGCCACATTTTCTTGTTTCGAAGTTGAGCCGCAATAAATAGCTCTCTAGAAGCGAAAAACACTATTTTTTTCAATTGTTTTTGGTTTTAATAAAACAATCAATGAATATTCATTAGCTAAATGAATATAGAGAAATATACATCTATAGTTATTTATATTGATAGCATCTTCATTACCTTCATTAACTAAACTTACCAGACAAAGTAGAGCTTCGTATATTGTGACACAGATGGCAAATTGCAACGCTCGTTTTCTTTTCAGTGTTGGAAAACTGATGGGCAGCTTAGTGTGATGAGCGTCTGAAAGGCACCAGGATAATTTAATTCAGATAACATTTATAATATTCTCTGAACTAACTGATTTGCTGGAAGTCTTTAGAAAGTCGGCATAAAATTGTCTTCATTGAAGTGAAGTTACCTGTCGGTAACTGATGAACAGCCCTGGTAGCGAGAGCAGAGGGCACTGAGCAGCTGGGGCTCTGGTGGTGGTGGTTGGCTCGGCTGATGTTCTCTGAGACTTCACAAACAGCTGTAAGGAGACAAAAAGTCTCTCTCTCTTTGAGGTGGCCTGGCACTTAGTAGCTCAAACAGGTTGGTGATTCTGTTTAGAGCCTCAGACCTCCAGGTGTGGCACTAGAAAGAAGGAAATGAAATAGACTGGCACCTCTGTTTTTCACAAGTAGGGTGGCTGCGGATGTCAGGGATAAAAGTGAGAAAAAAAAAAACTCTCAAAACAAAAACAAAACCAAGAATTTTACAAGTGTATTGATGACAAGATACCCAGCCTCGATCACGCTCATAATTCAGTCAGTTTCTTTGCCATCGCCTTTAATTTCCCCTCAAGGGTCTTCAGTTATTCATCAGTGTTGTGAAATTCTCCCTTCTGCTGATAGGATCTCTTTCAAATGTTATGTTAATATTGACTTCTTCCAGAAGTCTTTTCTGGGGAATTCTGCTAAGCAGCAATCAGCAACAAACAAAATGCAGCAAAATTAGTGCACCACATCTCCTCTGAGGCAGCACGTTTGTCTTCAGACTGCCTTTCTGTAGCTCTTTCCATAACATAATGATTAGGATAAGTAAATCATTATAAGCCTGTGGCACTTCAGTTGGAAAATAGAACCTCAATAATAGAATGATCTGCAAAGATAAAATCACAATAGTATGAGCCTAGAAAACAGTGGGTAGGTTTGAATGACATTGGTGAGTTTCATAATAAAAATAGTTGGTGTCCTTGGCTGTCACATGGTCTCACTCTGCTGTGCTGTTTCCTCTCTGTATTACAGAATATTTTGTAACAAGTTCCCGGTTTTGGGTTCTTTTTCACAGGAGTCTGTGACTTAAGTGGACATACACAAGTGAAGTCTCATGAGCTTTTTCTTCACCATCATTACAGAAGATAGAACAAGCAGACAGTGTTTTGACTTGGGTAATCAACTCCTATCAATACACGACACATTAGCTATATGAAACCGCTGGGATGACAAATGAAGGCAAGAGTTACACCATCCTGCACCATGCACAACCTCCAATAGACTCCATCTCTCGATGGCCAAAATCTAGCAAGCGTTACTAACATGTGCTGTATCATTGTCTCACTTGCCATGTTTGCAGCATAATTTCACTTATAAGATATGTCTTCTAGCGGTGTTCAACATGAGATAATTTATTCTTATGGATAAATTTACTGAAGGGTATCATAATTTTGAGTTTCCCATCTATGGAGCACAAAAATATGCTTTGTTCTCCTACCTATTCAATAATTTACCTCTTCTGGGCAGACTTACCAATACTAAATATGAGTATCACTCCAAGGATGGTATTATAGAAGTAACTACATCACAAAGTAGACCAGAGATCCATCTCCCAACTGGACCCTTCTTTCTGACTGCTACAATTGCTGTCTGAAAAAAGTCTTTCAGTTGTTTGTGATGACATCATCGTGATATAAACATCTCATTATTATGACATTGTACTATAATTACTACAGTGATAACCCGTAAGAATAAAAGAATAACTCCAAATCCAGCTTTTTTTTCTGCTAATAGCCCTTAATAGATAACCAGGTGTTACGAGGGGTGGTGTGTGGTGGGGTGAGTAACAAGGATGCACTTCACTCATGGGAAGGAAATAGGAATAGGTTTTATTGATAGTGACAATGGTTTCACAAGATTCTATGGCAAGGTCACTTATTATTTACTGCATGGAGGTTCAAGGTACACAATTTCCAAGGACACCCTCCCGTTGGGTCACGAGGTTCCAGTTGGACCCCGTTGCTTTCCAAACTCCTTCTGAGAGGAGTCTGAGTGCAGCTGGATCCAGTCCTAGTCCCAGACCTGGCCAACGGTTTATGACTAAGGGATTTGCGCACAGTTACAAAGCAGAGCTTACAAGTTCAGAAAGAGAGCTCGCTGTAGTCACTCAGGACGAGTCTGCAGTGGGAAGGATCTCTCAACCCTGCGGAGTGTCCTTGGGAGGCCTCCCTGCTCCAGGGTTGATCCTGGTGTGCAGCCTGCTGTGTTGCAAGGAGAGCGCAATGGGCCCTCAGGCTGTCCCCATGTGTATGGGAGAAGATAGATAAGAATGGCTTATAGTCATTCTTTCAATTTAGAAATGATTCTCGGCTGGTGTATGCACAATTAGCCATCAGGATGCAGCCATCAGGACTGTTATTGATGTTTAATGGGGGAAGAAATCAGGGAGGCAACTCCCAGGATCAGATAACATGGTAGTTAGCACGTGAATAGGGCTACGTGTGAGAAGTCAGGTTGAGCTGGGGAAGGAGCACATGGTCACAGTGATGTGCCCAGGGACAGCCACCATGGCTGGAGTCATCTTTGAATTAGATTTTCTTCAGACAAGGAATATTAACCATATGTGATCACACTGGTAGTGTTTTCCTTAGTGAATCTACATAATTGCTTTTCAGACTTATCTAAACCTTGATACAAATGCTGCATCTTCTTAGTTAATTACATAAAATGGGAACACTACAATCTAACAATAGGTACATAAACTGAATATAATTTTGCCTTCATCAGGCTTTGTCATCTGCCACTTCTAATATTCTGAGAGCTCATTTTCAGATACTTTCTCATCTTACTATGCATCCTTGTTCATTTTCATGTTGAACAACATAGAGTTTGGCCCTGATTCTTTTTACATACTGAAAGTTGACCATTTTTTCCTGATTTTGGTTTCTTGCTAAAGCAACTTTTTAATTTTTTTTTATTGGACCTTGTCAAAATTCATCTCCTCTTGATTCTTTGTCACTGTGTATCACATACAGTTACATCTATTCGTTTTATTCCATATTGATGTTTCTACCAATTTACTCATGGAGACATCCAATTTACTGGAATCCTGGAGCCCTTCCAAGAGAATTATCACTGCTTTATCTGGTAACCTACCTGTCACTGGTGCTTCCTGTGTTTGGTTATTACCTTTCACTTTTTGAGTAATGAGTCTTTTCCTGCAGGATGATCCCATCTTCCCTTTTGTCCTTTAATCACACTGGTCTGTCCTTCATTTTCTTACATTTCTTTGACAGCAGCACAAGATGCTTTTTACTTTTGTTACAGCATTTTTGAACACCCTCTGGGCTGCCTGCAAGCATCTCATTTTCAAGGTTGCGGTTGATGCTCCTCCTTTTTAACCATTGTCATTCTGCTTGGCTTCCCGTTTAGAAACAGAACCTTGCTGCATCCAGCTAAAGCAGGACAAGGAAACTTTCTTGCTGTCTTACAGACAGAACCTTTTTTAACTACAGGAAAAAAACATCGCAACGATCTGTTTCTTTAATTTACATTCTTCCCACTTTGCTTTTGATTTTCAAACAAAAGGTTATTCTGAACTGAAAAACAGCCTTCCCCTCCACTATTTGTGAATGGTCTAGTCATTTCAGAAACAAATCTTCTATGATGAAGGGTTCAGTTTTGATAAACTGGCATTTTCACCAAAAAAAGAACAGAAAATAGACAGGAATTGTCTCGTCAGGTCTGAGCTCCCCTTTCCTTTTGGTACACAGCAGGACTGACAGCTGACCCGATGTCAGAGGTGCTTCTGTCCATAGGAGTCTGTGTCCTCCCAGGTGCGTCTGCCTGTCTCGTGCTCCCGGGCGAGGGGACAGGAGGTTCAGACAGGTAAGAACAACTCACAAAAGGGGAACTGCTGCTGTGCAGTTTATTATAATAATAATTATTTCATATTTATAGAATTGTTTCATGTGGAGTTATGTGTGGCATGTAGGGTTATCAACATTTGTCACTGAGTAAAATCTCCAGTGCTAAAATGTTATTTTAGCATTGGCGAGACAAAGTATCAGAATGAACTACGAAAATATAATTACATCTGTTTGTGACTACAGTAGGAGGCAAGTTAATGATATATCGTTAGGTCTTAAAAATCATTCCTAAGACCCTTGATTAATAGCACATATCTATTTTCTCTTTATGAAAGACTAACATCATTTTAAGTACGTTTTGACATATTGTTTTTAAAAAAATTAACAGTCTGAGAGCCCTAGATACACCCTGCTTAACTTTAAGCTCCATGTAGGCTGTTATTCCTCTGCTGCAAGATGCCCATTGTTTCTTAAGAGACATATAGGGTACACAGACACAACAGATCCCTAACTCAGATGTCTCAACTAGAAGGGATAAACTAAGGCCAGATGCAAGGGGAGCTTTCAGAAAGGAATTAGTCAGACATCACTTCTGTGGTTGATTTTACCTAGAAACACACAAAGCTTCATGTGTGAAAACCAGTTTGGTGCTCAAGCAGCTGAGGGCCTTGGGACTTGAGTCACACCTGCACGTGGTCTTTGTGATGTGTTATTGATGCAGACCAAGAAAAGAGGAAATGAGACTCGGTGTCTGATTTCACTCCTCCAAAATGAGGAGCATAAATTCACTCTCCACATTATGGAATCTTGTGAGTAACTTTATTGGAATTATTTGCAAGTACAATATTGCCAGCTCCCATACTCATATGACTATTCTCCTTATTATTGCATTTACAGTAAACATATAGCAGAAGATATTCCATTTTCAGTACTCATCTTACTGCTCAAGCAGAACCATAAAACATAGCTGAGTGAACACAGACTATAAAATCAGAATGTAAAATAAGGCAAGCGTGGTAAAAGCATTAGGCTCAGTAATTTTTCACTAGAAAAACAGCTTTTGCTGTCAAGATTCCTCTGAAACTCCTTAACAAACATATGGCAAAAGACAAAGATGAGCTTAAAAATATGGCAGATGAAACTCTTCCTTCAAGGCACTGTTTCATAACTTTTAATGCCAACTTGAGAATAATTCAGAAAGTAAGTCAATTGACAAATTTCATCTGCTTTTCCCTTGAACCCTTGTTTAACAAAAAGACTTTTTTTTTCCAGTAGACTAATGTTTCTATGTAGAAGAAGGAAAAAAAAAAATATTTTAAGATTGAACAAACAGTACAAGTTTGAAGTCTTGCAGAATTCATCCAGAACAAAGTATAATCAATTAGCAACACTAAATTTAAAGAAATCAAAGATAATTTCAGTAAAAAACAAGTCGTAAAGCTTGGAACTTGGATTATCTTTTTTCATGAAGACAAAGGACATAGCAGCAGCTCCTCCTCCTGTTCCTGCAGTCACTCTCCGCTGCTTCTCCCCTCAGTGCTTGGCCCTTCCTGGCTGATTCCAGCCGGGGCTCCCACACGGAGCAAGCTTGGGGTAGTCATGGTCCTGCTGGGTACTCAATGGCAGACTCAAAAGCAAAATGAGTTAGAGAAGACCCAGCTGAAATTCTTTTCCTTAGAGCTTTTTTCTCTTATTTTTATTGTGTGTCTGTCAATAGCATCAGAAAGTTTTAAGGACAAATTTAAGACATTGTCTGAAAATTACTTTAAATGCACATCGACATCACTTTTAGTATGGATTCCATATCTGTGGGTTTTTTCACTCTTCCTCAGGATTTTGTGTCAAACAACTTATAACTATTTAATTACTTTGCCATCTACATTGACAAATTCTTATTTCTCCATCCTAAGGAAAAATTTACATGGTTCTCTATGTACTCCCAAACTTGGAAACTCCTCTAACATCTATCATGCTTCCTTAGCAATCTGGTCTCACAGGGGCTTATGTTCACTTTGGATATAAAGAAACTGAGGAATTTTTACTGACCAGTTTAAAGCAGTAGGAAATAGGGCCCTTCATGCTTTCACGGTAATACTTCAATATAAACCTTTCCTTTCGAGAAGGAATTGAGGTTTTTCCTGGTATTTTAGATTATAATATATCCTATCTTGCACATAAGCCATATTTGATCATGGAAGACAAGAGACATCAAAGAAGTGTAACACGATCATTACAAATCAAAGCTGTAACCCAAACTAATTTTGTGGATTCTGGCACTTTGATGCAAGTGCTGCACATGATGGGAAAGTATCTTGAGAATTGCTTTGGCTCTCATTTGGCAATCTCTTCACTTGACACAGATGAAAAAAAAAAGTAACTGACTTGAGTTTTTGTAAAGGTTTTGTTTTAAAGGCATTTATGAATTCAAAGACATACACAAAATAACTGCAATAGAAATATTTTGAACATAGAAAAATATATATTTTGAATGAAACATTAATTTATACACCTAGAGCTTTCTTCTGGAGTTAAGAGTTAATTGTGCCAGTTATTAAATAGTTATTATCCAGTAGTTGTTATTCCCTTCTGAAGGGGAGCGCAAAAGAGTTTGAAGCTCAGCAGTGGCACTTGGGATATGAGCGCTGAAACTACTTTCCCCTCCCCACCTCAGAAATAATATGCGTTTCATATTATTCCTATGCATTTTTGTTGTGAAAATATATTAACTCCATTTTAAGTAGGCTCCAATTCATAGACCTGCAAGTAAACTTACATTTTTTATTACTAGGTTTCCAACAAAAAAATACATATTTTCTACAAAAAAGTGATAATCTTGGAATGATACATTTCAAACAATCAATATACAGAAGTATTTTTTTAAAAAATGTGCAAACATTTGCTTGCTATAACAAAAAAGTTGTAATATCATTAATATAAATTCATATTAAAAAGCTGCAAATGCATTTTGGTTTGTATAGTGCATAGAGACTTCAAGGCCAAATACAGTAAAACAGGATCTAGGTAAGGGAAATCTTTATCAGTGTTCAGTCTTCAAGTCAATCAGTTTATGCCTCCGTACTGCCCACTGCTTTTCATTTCGGCTTTAAAAGTTCTACAAATTAACGCTACAAAATAAAGCGTTAATGGAAAACAAACAAGAAAAAAGCACAGGTAAGGCTGTGTTTTCCCCTATCTTCCAACAAAATACTCCATGACAGTCTTCCTGATGTTTCTAAATCCATAAAAGTTGAAAAATGAATTTAATATCATTTTCCTTGTTTCTTGTTTTTTTTTTACTCTTTCTCTATTTTATGCACACTTTCCTCTCAAAAGAGGATGGGCCACTTGAGGCTGTGCAGTTGAGGAGATGGCTTTTCTCCTAAGGAGCTTGCAAATGCCACCTGGTTTCTCTTATATTGTTGCTGAGGGGAAGAACATTTTTGAGGATACTTTTCCCTTAAAAGGCTACCAATGTAATCAGTTGACTTTTTGTTTGCTGAACATATAATACAATTAATTGGAATTAATTGGAATATTTCAATTTACAGCAGCTAGCACTTCTATGTCAATACATTGAGTCGTAACAGCAGTATTATAATTGCATGTAAGACACAGTAAATGCTCTGCTGACTTATCCTATTACCCTACAAATTTTAGCTGCTTAAGACTTTCTCTGTGTTTGGATGGGGATTTGTTAAAGAGTATGCTGCAGGAAACAAGACTGCCAACTAGCCCAAAGACTAGCGGTGTATTAACCCAAAAGTTGCAGTCATATGAACCGTATAGCCATACTTCCAAAAGGTCCGTCTTCCATACAAATGAAAATCCTAAGTCTACTCACCTGTGGCACTCGCAGACTACAGGGTAGTTTGTGCAAGAGTTGAGAATTAGCTCAGTTATATTCCTGTAGGATACTGTCTCCTTTTTGCTTGTTTGCTTTCAGTTATTCTGAAGTAATGCTGTTGTAATTTACCTGCATGGTGTTTAAACGCTTAGGCTATTTAGAATTACAGCACAGTAGCAGAGCCATTTGGAAAGGCATTTTAAGGGCATTCATATCTTAAATATTCAGAATACACCTGTATTTCTTCTGAGTTTAAATGACTCTAAGCAAAAGTTAAAATAAAGTCATTTTATGGCTATTCACAATAAACTGTGAAACTGTTAATCTTTCATTTAAATAATGATAACGATTTCCCTTTCACCTATTCTTTGGTAAATGGCTGTGTGTCACGTTTGCCTAATCTGCTAGAAAGAGACATTTTCTTTGGTGGAAACATTTTTTGGTGCTATGAGTTGTGCTTTATAAGAAGTCTTCAATATTCACTTTTAGATAATAATGGTCCCATTTTGCATTACCCATCCATTCAGTGAACGCAAAATTAGACCCAATTTAGGGCATAAAAATCACATAACTGCAAGCATGGTTGCATGAAGATAGCCCTTC
>JAWLRI010000673.1:5351472-5369044 GCA_034781795.1 Crypturellus tataupa
CAATGCAGTATATCAGAATACAATATTGTATATATCAAATTAATATTTTCACAGCCATTCGAAAAGCATCTTATTTCTCACAAGTAAGTACAGAGAGGCTTATGTAGACACACAGTGGATGTTTAAAATGCATAGCTGCATACATCTTCTGGAGCTTTGTAATGGTAGCACTTCTGTTGGCTTAAATCTGAATTAAAGAAGAAAAAGTATATTATGACATGAATTATTTTATTTCTCTTCCCTCTTGTTTGAAACTAAACTTTCAGTTGCACATTTATACTTGGCAAAATTTTTGAATGGTCCAGTTTGAGAGGTGTTTAGGTACCTACTGAAACTGGACTCACAACCTACTGAGTCCTTACTATTTCAGGAAGAGCCACATGCCAAAATGACTTGATAAAAATGGGAGCTTGAATACAAAACAGAGCAAGTCCTTGCTAGTCTGTCACAGTAACCATCTGAAAGCTCCGTAACATGAGAAACAGGAGAAAACACACTCTTGAAAATGACTGTTCTTACTTATTTTCTTATTTGTTACTCTCTCTCTATGAGCTTTCCCTGACAGTATTCCCCTCCCAGCCTGTAACACGCAGAGGGTACAGAAACAGCCTTCCTTCAAGCGGAGGGCTTACGAGGAGGAGGCAGCGCTACAGCAGTGACACCAAGGCAGAGCACTCACATCTGTGCTCCTCGCGTGACAGAATGGCAAGGGGAGGCAGGGCAGCCTCGGACGAGCACGTCCAGCTGGCAGGAGTTGAGGGAGGCTGTAACCGAATGGCAAAGAGGGCAGGGAACCAGCACAGCTTCTTGTACAGCTTCTACAGGGTTAGTATCTTCTGCTTTCTTCTGCAACGAATTCCTTCACATATTAAGCTCTGTCTTCTTATGTAGAGTTCTTTAGTTCCTTGTTTTACATGTCTGGTAATGCCGAATTTTCCCTATTTTGGGTTATCCTCTTGCTATTTTACTTGCTCCCTTCCTCGATAACCTAACTCAGCATCCAAAATTAGAGCCTGAGATAGCAAGACTTCAGATACATGAGCAGTCCTTATGCATCTCAGCACTTACATTAGCATTCACAGAAGTGTTTCATGATTAGGAATCAAGTGATTAATTAGGTTAGTAGGGGCCATATTTTAAAGAGTTGAATGGATGCACTAAACTATTAAACTGCAATGGTGATAACTGTGGTAGCATCCAATTAAAAGACCGTGGACTTGCTCTCTTACTGTGTTTAAGTCAGGAATGACTAAAATGACAGTTTTTTGTTTGTTTGTTTTATGAACAGCAATTCTACTACACTGCTCTCACAAACAAACAAAAAACAGACAGACTGAGATAGCATAATACATTTTATTGTCCTTTTAGATTGTTTAAGGAAAAAGAAATCAGGTTATTTCATCCTTTACTTACCTCCTTTTAGGAAGGGGCTTATATTCTCCTGTGCCTAGTACTGCTGCTTTCCATGCCATTGCTTTCTTCTGATTTACTGAAAGAAATTAAATTCCCAAACATCTTTCAGAATGCAGGATCAGCAGTCCCACAATCAAATCATAGAGCACATCAAGAATACATGAGATTTTTTTGTCTTTTGATGTATAAAAGAAAAAAGATTTCTAAAATAAATATACTGACTTAATTTTCAAATAATTAACAAAGGCTTCAAGCTCTGGGGAAAAGTTACAATAATTGCATTAGAATCACACGTGGCACAGGGCTGCATCCAAGCGGGTCTTGAAGATCTCCAGAGAAGGAGACTCCACAACCTCTCTGGGCAGCCTGTGCCAGGGCTCTGTCACCCTCACTGTCAAGAAAATAGTATAGTGCTGTTAGTTAGTACTGTTTAGTATAGTACTGTTTGTTATTTCATTCCACATGGGCTTAAAGCATCATCTCAGATCACTGCTGCTTTTGAAGTACTGGTAATTCAATAATATGGTGCCGCTCACAGACACGACTTGGGCTAGGTCCGCACTAGCAGATCTCTCTTACTGAGACATCACCAACTTCCTACCTGCAGCTGGATACATACCTGCTTCCTATCTATCTTCTGATGTGACATTCTAATGACACTTCATCAACCAAACTCAACTGTGTTACACAGCATCACCTGACATGATGGAGCAGAGGTGCTCCTTCAGAGACATCCCCTCCGGTTTACCAATGTAGGCAGAATTATGTGGTTTAATAGATTTTTCTCTTAGGGATTTAACTAAGAAGGTAGAACCCCATAAAGATCAATAACCTTATCAAACCCATGGCCTGACAAGCATGCCACATCTCATAAGGCATGCAAAAATAGCACTAGTGCACTATACTGTGTTACAGTTATAATACAATTTCATAAGATGCAGGACTATGCGACATGAGGAGGTACTGAATTCTCAACTTAAGACATATCCCCAAACATTCTATAGTATAATAGGATACTATATTCCAAAGATATATTTCCTGTATAGTGTAGCTGAATTACAGTTTTATAACTGCTTATAGAAGAAACACAAAGAAAATACATAAAATACATTTTCAGCAAGCATTGATAAAATAATGGAGAACTGAATACAGCACAGGGTAACAGGAAAGTTCACAGCAACAAGAGATTCAAAAGAAGACTGGTACCACTCAGAGAGACAAAGCAGGATCAGGGGCTTGAAAGAGGGAAAGAAAGTTGGAGAGGGTTGGAACATACATAAGAGAAAAGGAACTATAAAATGCATCTTAAAAGGAAATACAAGGTAACAGAGGCCAAAGGAAATGACTGGGCTTTGGGGGTAGGTAGAAGGGGAAGGAAACAGTTTCTCAAAAAAAAGGGAGGTTAGCAAACCTTTCACAATGAGGTATTATTTATGCCCAGCACAGCAAAATAATGCCAGATGCCAAAGTTTCAGTAGCTACACCAGAAATATTATATTTTGACCACATATTGCCAAAATTTAGATGCAGGTTAACATTCCTAAAGAGCTTTTCTAGAAAGTTTCCACCTGAAAATGATTCGTTATAATCATTTAGGCAAAAAGTATATTTACACCCATTTAGAATGAGTTTAGAACGAGGTCACTTGGTGCTCTGACAATGAAACAAAAAAAATTCCAAACCAGAAAATTAAGCATTAAGCAGAAAATAACATTCTGCACCTCATGGAATTAAGAAGGACAAAAATAAACTGTACTTGCATATTCATAGGTAACCCTTACCACTGATGTTAACAATAAGCTATAACTTTCTATAGTATACTGGAGCATGCAAAAGAGCAAATATTTAAATACAGAATACAAGTTCATTACTCACAGTTGCTCCACTTGTTCAAATTCTTTTTCATCTTCTGCATAACAGAAAAAAGGATTATGTAAAGCTCTAACATACACAGTAAATAATTCAAAGAAAGAATAATTATGTATATAAAATAAGTGAAGCAAAACAAAATCCTTCTTGATACTATTTCTTTGTACTAAACTTATTATTCAAATTACTCTGCTTCCCTGCCCACCTGGAAATACCTACAAGTTTATCAAGAACTTGACTTTGATCAAGCTCTATAATCTGATTTTTCTTGTACATTCCTGTATTTCACTTTTGTTCGATTCAGTGCATCCAAGGTGACTCACATACATTTGCCTTTCAGCAAGAAAGATTAGTGCATTCTATTTTAATGTGTACATTTTCCCCCTTGCACGTTTTCCTCCTCACAATCCCACCAAGACAAGTAACATTTGGTTTCATTCGTAAGCATTCCGCAAGCACATATAGCCTAATGCCTTCTTTTATTCTATAAACAAAGTTAGTAAGGACTGTTTCAGACCCCTTAAGGGAAACTTATTTCATATTGACAGCACTTCCTAGTTGAATTCGAGACTCCTGCAACAAATTTTAAAGCTTAAGTAATGCAATATTCTAGGCAGATAATTGTTTTATAGGAGAAAAAAAAATAAACAGAAATAGCTACTAAACTGAACTTACATGAAGAGGTATTTTACTTTTGCCCATAATTTCAAATGAAAACCTACACGGCACTAAATTCAATATATTACATAAAAAAGGAAATCCTACCTGCACGCTTCTCTTTCTTTTTGGAATACACCTCACAAAGGAAAATAATAGCTACGAGAATAACAACTTCAGCCACTATTGCTAGAAATGGTGTGAATGGCACCATGAAGGTGAGAACTGTAAGCTTCAGCTTTCCTCTACTTTTTCCTAGCTCAAAAACAGCTTCACACCAGTAGACACCATCATCTTTCTTGGTGAGCTTCAGTATCTTGAGATGGGTTGTGTTGGCAGGTACTTGATCAATTACATATTTGTCTGACAGCAAAGATTCATTAATGGCAATCTAAAAATAGAAAAATACATTATGAAGGCTTAATGAGAAAGTGTTTCATCAAATTATATTATCAACATTTGTAATTTTATATCAAATTCTATCTAGAAAGACGTAAAATGAATTAAGAATAAATGTCATTTGTAAAGGCTACCTTCAAGGGAGGGATTTGTCTTAGCTACTTACCCTACTACTAGCTACTTTATAATCAGTGAAGGAAATGCACTTTCAGGGAGCAAATCATCTGACCTACCTTAATTCATTTGGGATGAGATGAGATACCTTTGACTCTGTTGATTCGCCACTGACAAAGGCAGCCTTACATGTTAAGATCTGATGACCAGTACAAATAATATCCTCCAAAGGAACTGGAGCTGGGAATGCCCCTGCACTGGGAAATGAGTCGGTATCGCCTCAAGAGTCAGTGCTGCAAGGGCAGTGCCACATTTTCCCTCCAGCAGTATAGAGGAGGCTGCATCTATTTACCGACTTGCTTTTCCCATAGAGGCCTAGAACAAAGCAGCCCTGCTGCCAAGGCTAAGAGGGACCCGAGACTGAGTGAAACTGCCAAGCTAGAGCTCTCCTCAGCCTTCAGCAGACAAGAGCTGAGAAGCTTACACACTCGTCTCCTCCACAGCATGACTTCTTTCAGGCCCAGTGCCTCAAAGAGGTGACACTGGCTGGAAACACACGTTAGTTAGGAGAATAAGGAAGAGGAGGCACATGCTTAGGTTCCCCCACTTTAATCTTAACTAATATCTTGCCTAAAAAGCGTTCTGCTATGAGATTGCTTGCTATCAATGAACAAGCTTCAAGAAACAAAGCTACTATTAACATAGGAAAAACAAATACCTCAAGACTACTTTGACTTGCTTTATTCTTATCTATCTGTAATTTTCTTAGGGAAGGAACTTGGGAACAAGCTTCCTTCTTCAAATACAAACCAGAATGCACCAAACGCTACACCTTTACAATAACCAATACTTTCAAATGAAATAGATGACATTTTTTGCATGTTCAGAGGTTTACATTAACATTAATGGAAATACAATTTGTAGAACCTACAGCTAGAAGCCATTACATCTTACAAATTGTCTGTACTTGTTTATTGCCATATTATTTTGCTTGCTGTAAAGACAGGAACCTTACCTCTTCACTTCCGTTCGTCAGGTACCAGTTCCAAGCGATTGGAGTATAATTTGAACTTTTGCACATCATCACGACTCTATCTCCTTCATAACTAATTATTGTTTTATCTTTTCCTTCAATTTTTGGTACTAAGAACACGCAGAAAAAAAAAATCATCATGTAAGACCTTCAGGTTTTAAGTACAGCATTAAAAAAGACGAAATACATCTGATCCATTTCTTTTCCTTGAATAGTTCATGAATAGCTATGTCATTTGGGAATTATGATTTAATTTCAGGTTGATGTTCTTCATACAGAACTTCTGCAGAAGGCCACAGGAATCCTGTTTTTGGTAGCCAATCTTGAAAATTAAATTAGAATCAGGCTGTGACAGATCTTCCTCCTCACCCTTTACGACAGCTGTAAACCACGTTTTTTCAGTTCTACCAAATTTGAAATGAACTTTTTTTTTTTACAAGTTTATTCTGTCTGCAAAACTGCCAGACATCTATTCTAGCTGTAATGTTATTAGCAAGTTGCATGTGCAGTGTTCTTTTTTAAAATTAATTAAGACAAACTGCATAATAAGAGAGTTGAAAGTTTTGTAGGTGCATATGTTTTCTTTTCTGTAGGCATGAGTAAAAGTTTAATCTTTCTTAAAATCTGCAGTGCTGTGCTGAACATGGATGGAGGGGCAGAAGGCAAGCGTAGAGGGGTGGCACACATCCAAAAACACCTAGTTCTTGCCTAAAGGAAATACCTTTGCAATAGGTGCAACAGCAGTGATGATTTTAGCTACTGCATATAGTAAAAAACTCTACCAACACGTTAGTCACCAGTGGGAGAATCATTCTCATTGTATGAGAATTCTGATGGGAAGGCTTAAAGCTCTCCTTCCTACTGTCTTTACACTATGAATCTTGAACACTGGCAAGCCACCACTTTGTGTAGCATTAGATGGGGCTGTATTTGACCAATCCGAAGCAACTCTCTCATCTTCAACCCATAAGTCAGCCAATACTACCCACAGAGCTCTAGAAAAAGTAACATCCCTATTGATAAATTCTTGCCCTTATTAAAGTAGATACTTCATGCTTTCAGAGAATAAGGCTTCCTTTGACTTAAAAATCAAAAAAAAAAAAAAAAAAAAAAGTAGACTTGCAAAGCTGTTCAGCTAAATGTTACCCACATGTTGACAAGAAAAATACAGAATCATTTTTAGAGATGAAAAGGTCTGAATAAATTAGTACAATTCTGTCTTTCCTCAGTATTGCCAGCTCGTCTCCTCTGGCTGAAGGTTTGAAAGCAGATGTCAGCATTGCTATCTAAGATGTGAACATACATGAGAGAATTTCCTGAAGATGCATGACCAGGTACTCTGCTGAACAAAGACAGCTTGCTGCACCGAGAATTACAGAACCCTGCTTTCACTGATCAAATGCCTGCCTTGATTACTTGTTTCCTTTTTTATTTTTTTTTAATGTTTTAACATTTTCTTATGTTTTTAACATTTTAATGTGTTAACTTTTTTAATGTTTTTTAATTTTATTTTCCAAAAACTAAACAACAAGACAAGCAAAGGGGCATAGTTCCTTTTAAAAGTCAACTGAATTTCACCTATAATTATCCATGGTGAAACTAAGAGCAGAAGAAAGGAGTAGCAGGGGAAGAGAACAGAAGGAAGATTCAGGTGCTCAGCTCTTCTCTCATACTACCTAGTGAGGCACATTCTACCTGAATACACAGCATGTTCTTACATGCACTATGAAGATGCGCTTGAGCAATTATTTGTTCATTCAGAAATAACTGATATTCCTCAACAAAAATGTGTCTCCATTCTACCAGGCATCATTGATCTTCTCTTAACACCAAATCTTCTCAGTCCAAGTTTTCAAAAATTACATGTCATTGGCTTTGCTTTTTAAATAAAAGATCTGAGACTCCTTTAAAAGATTTTTGTTGTCTGTTCCTCTCGCTCCACCTCAGAAAGCTGGAGGGACAGAGGAAATCAGTTCTTCCTTTAGAAGAATGTAAGCTTACTTGCTCCTTTGACTGTTACCAAATTTCGATAAAAAAATGCTTTTGAGTTTTTCCTTTGAAGTTTTTGTTCCCTCTCCCCAGGTTACAGAAATGGCATTTGATGGAGACTCCCATTTAGCTTGACTCCATTAGCCACTGCTTATCAAAATAAATTGCAGTTTCCATACTATCCAGAAACCCTATTAATGCAAGACTTCAATGGAAAAGTGAAACAATAAAGTTTAACAGGACTTGCCTTGTAAATGGAACACAGCTTTGAATTCTTCTTCACCTTTAAGAGTACAACTGTAACTTCCCAGCTCATTTTCATTTGTGACTGTCAATCTGAAATATAAGAAGTTTCACTGTTCTGCCCTTTTGTTTATAATTCTTTGCCACAGAGAAGCCAGAATAGATAGTAGTGTAACACAGAACATACATGGCTCTAGTATTCAGGTTTTGTGCAATCTAGAAACAGCATAACATTTTTAGGAAAAAAAGGAAGAACAGCACATAATTGCTCCAGAATATAAACACAATTTTCATCCTTATTGCTCACTGGCACCCAGAGAAGATATCTTTTAAGAAATATGATCCAACAGAACAAAATTATTTAACTGAATGTAACTTCATCATGTGAAATTTATAGCATGAGCTGTGAACAACATGAAACTCCTTAAGTTAAACAGTCTGTGCTTTCTCAAAGCCTTTCAGTCAATTGGTTAATATCAACATAGCACAATTTTAAAGAACTGTCATCCCATAATTTGTCAGCAGAGGAAATGCTGGACTCCATTTACTTCACAGACACTTTGAAAGAAGTTTGCATAGGTTGTGCATATGAAATAGCAGAACAGTGCTACAATGTCCCCATCTTTTCACTGTAGAAATTTTATATGGACACTACTGAAATTAAGAAACTGAAAATATACAGAAAACAGCATGGCACTACCTGGTTAGTATTAGGCCATTTACAGATTTTCAGTCCAATATTAAAATGTATAAATAAAGAATATTCTCTACAACATTTCTAGAGAATCCATACAGGAAGAGATAAGAAAAGCTTTACAATAATTTAAATATTATTTTCTGTAAAGCTGAATCCTTCTTCTCTTTTCATTTTGTTGACAATGTAGACAAAATGACCAGTGATGCCTTTCAGAGTCTTCTGAAATGCACAGCTAGTGGTGGGAGACAATGGTGATGGGTTAGTTAGCAACACAGCAGGCAGAGATCACTACTTCAACTACTGAACAGGATTACTACATTGAAGAATTAGATCCTTATCCTACCTTGCTGTCTGCAAGAATACTGTTTTTTTCCAGCACTAGAAGAAAGCACAAGCATTTCCTCCAGGTTCAGGGTTAATTGCAATCTTCCTTCTTTTCCTTCATCATCAATATGCTGATTACAGCCATCAATATAGCAAATGCATTTGGTTTCTAAGTATAAGTATTGGATAAGAGTATCCAATATACAACATCATTAGTTTTGGACTGTGTATACACACATGGTATAATTCACCAGAACCTGTAAGTCAAACTGCCAGGGTGGCTACTTACCGGATGCTCCAGCTATTTTCAGTTTTGTTGATGTGTTTGATGGTTTCATTTCCCTTCTTCCAAGCCACCTGAACAATTTTCCAATGAGAATATTTACTGGCCAGGCTGCATGAGAGCTCAACATTAGCTGGGCTGCCCAAAATGATATGTTTTTCCACAGAAGTACCAGAGCTACCTAACAAGGGAAAAAAAAAAATCCCACATCATTTTCATTTTACGGGAAGAAAAGTCTGAAAGATTGTGTCTGAGATGTGCTTGATCACAGGTGGATGTGATCTGTGATTCTTGCACTTTCTGATGTTAGCAGAACTACAGTGCAAGACTATTAGCCTTTCATAACAGGTTTACAAAACATATCTAAGAGAATGGCTGAATTTGGAAGTGGGCTAAAACACAGACATTCATTTCACTGAAAGCAAAACTGGCCTATGCTTCTGTGTCATTTAATCCAACTCAAAACATATCAAGTCCATTTCTCACCAGAAAAATCAGTATCTTCTCATTATGCTTACTGTTTAAGCCTTCTTTTTGACTGAACTGCTGTTAAAAAGCAAAATTTAGCAATAATGGAACAAGTAAATGCTATTGAATTAAATACCTATTAGTAAATATAAAAATATTACTAAAATAAAAGAGCATTAGACTGGTAAATATCTCTAAGCATCTAGTATTTAGACAGTTTTAAGTTTTCCTGATACCTTGAATTTATAGGTACTGCCTTATTGCCAGTGAAATACTCACTCTGAAACCATTATCTTGATATTTATTTATAAGGCCTTTGCCTTCTTATTGGCCTATCAACAGCATTACATATAGCAATGTGAAGATTATCAAATAATAGGAAAACTGACCCTTTTATGTCTTTTAACCAGCTTGAGTATACAATATGTGCATAAATTGATAGTTTGCTTCTACAGCAAGCAGTCCTGTTCTGATTTCTGTGAACATTTACGGAAAAGAAAAACCACGTGGTACTCTTAGGTACTAACACTTTATTTCATAATTGGACTTTCCTTCTGTGCCTTCCGGAGACAGCTGTAGTTAGTCCACTTGAATACTCTACAAGAAATTATTATGGTCCCCACCCATAACCCCAGGCATATCCCTGATGGATAAAAAATTGGGCTGTTGTTCATAGTGTAAATCCTTTAAAGTACAGTTTGCTGACTTACATATTCATGGCGAAAAAAAAAAAGTTGAATGAAATGAAAAAGCATAAGCTTCTTATACAAAATGCTTTAGGCTTTTGGGGGTCTGGCAGAGACATTTGAAGTTCATGGAACAGCACACACTGAATGCCAAGCCCAAGATCAGATATTACAGAATCCACTGACCTGTGTTTAAGCTTAGGGGTATAACACCTTGGTCTTTCACAGAAAAGCAAAATTGTAATCACACCACTCAAATATTACATCAATTTATTAAACCTCAACAAGCGAGCCAAACATAACCCGCCTTGTTTATTTTCCTGAGTCACTTGCAAATGAAATTAGTTTCACAATACTGCAAGTTTTGCGGTCAGATTAAGAAGTGGCTAAAAAGAAAATGGGTGCCATCTGAGATTCACTTCTTTAAAACTGCATTTTAAAGGAATGGAAAATGAAATCCCTGTGTTCTCAGGGAGTAGCCATTAGAAAGAACAGTACCTGTGACATCTCCATAAGCAGAAAACCATTTACTAGGAATTTGTGTACCGGAACGAGAAACAGACACCACTGTTTTCGTTTATTTTTTCCAGAAGAATATAAAGTACACGTGCTGTGCTATTATGTCCTTAAAATATCACTCCAATATTTTGTAAACAACTTCCAACTGACCTCCACAAATTAAAGGGCTTCCCAGTGAGATCAATCTTCTAGAGTTCAGGAAGGTGGTTGTAACTTCTTAGTTGGCAAATCACAGAAAAGATTGTGTGCAGTCATAGGCATTCAATTTAACGGGAAGATAAAATAACACACTTACCAGATAGGAGTATCTCATATAGGACATAAGTGAAATTAGATGGCTTCACTTCAGCTGCTTGCTTTGAGCCTTGCGTGGTCAGATCTGGACCTAATAAGGTTGAGGGAGAAATAAAATATTATGATCCTACTTCTGTAGGATCAGAGTAATCTTCTGTAATCAGAGAGCAGAGATTCACTATGGTATTGTTGGTGATTTTTTTTTTTACAATATTTTTAACAGACTTTTCTAAAGGCCGATTCCTGAAAATTGAAAATTCCTACAAAGATTCTTTACGTACACTTTGTGTTAATGGCCAGAATTTTAAGAGTATCAGAGTTTTGCAGCCACTGGTACAGTGCCACTGCCATTTTAAGAGATGAGCTCCTGGCTTTTTAATACAATAATTATGAATGTTAAAAAAAATACTGGAAGAATGGAATTTTACAACCTATTTTACAAACTAATTCAGAGAGCCACCTATAGACATTGCTGAAGCCTACTGGCTGGTCTCCAGAACTGTATGAACTAAAAATCCATCTTTAAGTATGACTCAGAAAATTAATTAAACAACAAACAAAAAAGCAAAAACAAGTAAGCACAAAGCAAGGAAAAGAAATGGGAGGACAGGCCATGGTTATTTTCAAAATCGCTACAAGGTAACATAGCCAGGGTAGGTTATCTACTCCAGAGGCAGCTCCACTAAATGCCATGGGCTACACTGGAATCTCGTCCAAGTTTCTCACCTCTCTGCAAAACTCCTTCTATACTGAGCAGAATTTACTTCCCTACACAAAAAAAATATATTGTTCAACACCATCATGGACCAAAAGATACTCACTTCTTTCCCCTAAAGAAAATGACATTTAAATGGACTTGAATAGTGAGCAAAATCTCCTTTCTGTAGCACTGTGAACAGCACACTATTCAGAGACCATTTTTATAAAGCTCTTATAAAGCTCTGAAAAGCAAGACAGAGCTATCAAGGAGGCAATAGACACAGCTGCTTCCCACCACTTGCCTTGTACTTGTGCTGTCTGCCTTTCAAAAATGGGGTAGAAAAGAAAATGAATAAAATACAGCTTTAACACATTTTAGACCAGCTAAGAAAATATCATCTGTCCAAATCTACACAAATAATCTCTTCACTAGCATTGTACTACCTGTATAAAACTTGCCAGCAAACTGAAACACAACTCCTACAAGGAGACAGTAGAAACTATACTTAAAGGTCAATTCAGTACAATTACAGCAATTTAGAGTTTTTCCAGTTTCTATGATTATTTTCTATACTGCTTTAAGCACAACTTAAATGACCTCGATTTCATCAAGCTGTTCTAGTACTATCAACCAATATGAATTTTATAATCACATTATTAATAAAAACTGAAATTTAACAATTTAAGTTTAAGATGACATATACTTGCTTTTACCTGGTGTAGAATCACTATGCCCAAATGCTGAATCATCTGAAAAGCTCTCCCGAGTTTGACGACTGACAATTCGTGTAGCTGTCATTGGCTCTGAAAGGTGAAATATAAAACTAAATTTCTTTATAACAGCTTTATTTCAGTTGAAGTGATGAGATGGAAATAGAAGCCACACAACCCCATGTGGTTTACATGCTTGCAAAACAGTTGTCAGATATTTTATAATAGATGTTAGGAATGATGTAAGCAGCGAGACCTCATGTTGGGGCATGCTGGGCCTCATGCAATCAGCACGATGCCTGTGAGCACCAGCTGTGTCTTCACACCATGTCTTGGGTTTCACACTAACACTAAACCTGCATGTTAGGATGGCTGATGTGGAAGACCAGAGCTGCAGGTCAGCACATTTGGTAGTTGTTCATAGTATAGCATTACTGTAAAGTCCCACCCACTGGTCCCAAATGGCTTTTCTGAGCAATTATGAATTATAAAATTGTTTTCCAGTGGTGGACAGTAATGCTGTTTCTCAAGAAAGAGAAGAGTGTGGGCAGACTTTGCTTCTCCATCAGACAGAGGAGAAATTGGCCCAAATGTTTCCTCTGAAGTTAAATGTGAAGGCTGCAGAAGGGCTGGAATCATTCCTCTGCATGTGCAAACTCTTTGAGAGCATTACAAGGTTGTCACACAGATCACCACTGCTTAAGTCACATGATAAACTCTCACAGTAGCTTTAAAAGGCCTAAATGATACATTTACAAATGTTTCTTCTGAAGAAAATCCAAATGATTTATTAGTATAAAAATGTAAGCTTCACATGACGTTTAGGATATATCCATCCTCCACTTTGGAAGACTGGGAAAAATATTATAGCTTTAGGTGAACTGAAGTAAAATGATTACTAGTAGATGATTCATTAAGTCCAGCTGGCATTTCCGTCGTCATGTTCCCCTGAGTTTGGCTGGCATCTTGTGTTGTCATGGGTAGATCTAAAAAGAAAAAAAGAAAGAAAAAAGTGTTCAAAGAAATTCCATTCCTTCTCAATAGAACCAAGTTAGAAATATTTAGTTCATAAAATTATTTTTAACAGAATTTCCTCACCTCAGCCTACTACCACCTAAATTCTCTCCCTCCCTCACTTAAATTTTAAGTATGTACAGTCAAAGTTGTAAAAAATTACTTTTCATCAGCTGAATTTCAGCCAGTTTAGTTTATTTTAGCCAACAAAAGATTTGAAAGCAGAGGTAAAATCTTTTATTTGACCTCTGTAATAACCTGAAAGAGAGCTACTTTGTTCAGGTCTGCTCTACAAAAAGACAAGCATCTCTTTTCCTGTAGTAAGCAAAGACCCTCTCTAAATTATGTCAGTAGTCTAACAAAATTTGCTATCTGTACTCAAATCTTGTCTTTTCTGTGGGTTTAGGCTATCACGGCTTAATAGCAACACAGACTGGCAGGTAGAGTAATGCTGCCAGGGCTCCACTACAGCATGACACCTGCCTACGCTGTGTTTTCATGTAGCAAATCTCCTTGCCTTCTATTTTTCCTTTGACAAACAAAGCAAGAAGCCTCACTAGCTTGGAACATGGATTTTATCATGAAATAAGGATCATTGTTTCCAGGTTCCAGCTTCCTTACCATCATTGCAAACCTAATTTTGTTCCTGTAATACATTTTTTGTAAGAGCGTGCCAAGACTCCAGGGTTTTTGCTTTATGTTCCCAATTGGTGAAAAGGACAGTAGGGAAAGAGGAACAGGATTTGTTTAGCTGGAGTAAGCTGTGTTTGAGTATGCCCTCTTGCATTAAGAATTCAGGGTCCCTAAATAATTTATAAAGACGAAGATTCTTTCAGCATCCTTTCCCTTCCCTGGTTCAGGATAAATGTTACATCCATATACACTTAGATATTCCGGGACACAGTCTACTGCTATAGAACTCACAGTGGGCTTCCCTGTTCCTCAGTCACAAAGCAATCTTACACAAACAACTTAAATGATTTGACCAGTATTTACAAAGCTGTACTTGTAGTCCATCTCACCGACTCTCACAAAAAGGTTTTAAAACACATACAGTCATCATAAAAACCAGGAACAGTCAACAAACTCTACTGAATAGTCAAGCTTGACAGGGGTGATTAAAGCAAGGAAGGCTATTATACTTCCGATATTAAGGATAAGGTTGAAGAAAGGTCCATGAAGTTTACATCTGTGCAGCATCCTGAGACATTCTAAGGTTGTCACAGATCACCTCTGTGTCAGCTTAGTAGATGCATCACCAGCATAGCAATTAAAAATCTTCCAAGATGATAAATTCAGAAGGTGCCAGCGTCAGGCTGTACAGCAGCTCTGTCACCCCTCTGCAAGGGAGCCAGGTAACACGCAGTACGGTTTGCACACTAGTCGAGTTCTCCCCTTGGCTTTCTTCCTCGAGTCACGCACCAGTGAAAAACAGTCAAGGAATCTCATTTCTAGGCAGAGTTGCTTCTATATCTTAGCTTACACATGACCATATGGAAACCTAGGTAGTGCAAAAATAATGCTGCATCTCTGTCTTGTCCTCTCTTATGCTGACCTACATAAAAGACCAAGAGAAACCACCACTAGATGATCAGTGTCATTAAGACAGACGGTGATGCACGCAACTTCTCAGAAACTACTGGCTCCTGGCTGAATGCCTATTGATTAAATCTAATATAAATCCATTATAAGCGGTGAATTGCTGGGTTCTTGCTGTCCCTGTCTTTATGGAGAAAGGAACAGAAGAGCATGCATTTTTTTTTCGCCTTTCTTTTGCTCCCTACTAGTCATTATTTTAGAGATAAAGAGGGGGATCTGTTGTACTTATTGTCTGAGTAGTTTCAGGTTTTTTGTTCTTGCTTTGAAGCCCTACAAGCAGCCTGGCTCACCTTCAGAAGAATGTAATTGAGGAAAGTGCCTGAATAGGAAAAGTCTGAGATACAAATTGTTTTCATTTAACATCATTAGTGTTTAAATTAATGCCAATTAATTTAGTATCAGTAATCTCTCTGCAAGTGCATAAGGCACTCAGCAACATGTGAAATTGTCTGCTGGGCTGGAGAATATCATGGTGCTTCTGTTACATGAACAGTTGCAGTGTGAGCTTTCGTGGCAACAGAGAACCCAAGTGAGGGATCCTAAACACCTCAGTTAAGTCCTTTCTTCTGAACAAACCAGAAAAATCCAACAGTGAAGCAAAGTCTATAGGAAACGAGGCATTTCCTCTGCTCTGCAAGTCATGCAGGGCTTCAGAGGTTAGAAGATTGCATGTGGTGGGGCTGCTTTTCTTAAGTGAATCTGGTAGCACACAGTGGAAATAAGCTAAAAAAACTAAGCCAGGTAACTAAATGAACCAACAAGCTCCAAAGAACATGTCTTGGCATTTAGTATTTACCCTTTCATTACCCTCAACTCAACACAGAATACAAGGCATGGTTATTTGTTTTGAAAAATTCAACAAAGAGTTACAAAGTTTAAAAGACAGAGTTGACAGAACAGGAAACTACACAAGCTACTTATTCCACAATAAAAACTAGGAGACCTTTTCTCCTTTGGTTATCTACCTGACCATCTGCAGGATATCTAGTCCACATACCAGCAGCAGGGCCTCCTTGCACACAGCACTTCCTTAAGTTGCATTTAACCACAAACATTATTTCCGTTACAAGAAACACGCTGGTTTGCAGGTTCACTTAAATTTCATTCCTCACATCTCCAGAGTACATCTTGTTTCTGGACTTCACTAGAAGGCAGTTTTAGTACATCTCCCTCCAAGGTAATGTTAGCTTCCCTTTGAAGCTAACATTCAGCTAGTTGTTGTGCTTGCTCCAGACCAAGTTTTTGTAAATTATTAACTAATGGAAGAATAAAATAACCTTCCCTACATTGAAGACTGCATGGAAATTGCAGCATAAAGCCTTCCCATTTACTGAAGTTATTTCACATGAATATGGAAGAGGTGATACAAACATGAAAAACAAAAGCCGTACTTTATACCGATAAATGGTACTGATACCGTGGTTACTAATATCTGATTAAAACTAGACATAGTACTCATCACTTTAGAAAGATGGAGATTTGGGGAAAACACTCCCCTAAGAGGAATTTTATGGCAGGAAAAGATATAATTTCCCTCATGGTTTTGCGTAAGTGCACTCTGACATTTAGAATTGCTTCAGTGACCTCTGGATATAATTCTTGGTGGTAGAAGTCAGCAGCAGAAAATAAATATCATTATGGCTTGCTTGTCATGATGTGACTGACAGTTTCCCACAAATATCGGTCCATTTATAGTAACAAAACCTTTTCACTGATGGAAGAAACCTTTAGAAAGGGCTTCTAAGTAAACGTCTCTCTCTCTCACACACATGCACACAACTTATGTAGTATAATGGTTTGCATGTCTCAAGCTTGTTGAAACTAAGTTTTATGCCTTTTCATATAACATGGTAATTCCGGCAAAATAATAACTCCTGTAAAACTTTATCACCAGAGAGGGAACAGTATGCAGAGAGGGGCACAGAGGCGCCAATACTGCGCAGTTGCAGGCTGCACACTGAAAATGGAGCTCAGCCACTGGCGGTTAATTAAACTCACGACACTAATGGCCGTGCACATACACTGAGCAGAACTTCTGCTCTTGGCAAAAGGCGCTCCATCACTAGCGCTCTGCACAGCAAATATCGGCAATCTGATTACTACTTCCATTACTACACGTCAAAAACAGTGATTAACAATGAAATGCACAAGTTTTATAGGTACTTTCCTATGTCCTTAGAAATGGCTGGCCTGCCCTTGAACCGCAGAAACCCATCAGGGGCAGAATAGAGTCCATGATGTTTGAGTCTCCCTTCCTTCATGAATATTTTAACTTTTAAAAATGCAGTACAAATTCCTCCCAAAAGCATTCCTCAAGACCCACAACACACACTGGTAGGTAATTTACTAGTATAGAACACACAGAGTTGGGAATCTTAAGCCTCAATAGCACATTATTTGAGTAAGATAAAGCAACGACTGGACACTACGCCTTGACTCCAAGCCCTCCAACTGCGCGCTGGGCACGACCCGTCCCGCTCGGGATGCACAGACGCAGGCGGCAGGGTTTCAGCACCACCACACTCCAGCACGGGAGCCCATGCGGCCAACGTGCAGCCCCC